>JAVKPL010012122.1:0-564311 GCA_032173675.1 Gastrolobium villosum | reverse complement strand
AAAAACCCACTTATAGTACAATATATTAGCAATTTACATACGTGCCTAAAAAACACTTTACTTACCCAGGCCAATAGGCCACAAAAGAATGACATAAAAACCACCCTCCAAGTTAGCTTTGGTCTGTTCTTCCTGTAAAAAATAATAAAGGAGAAACCATTTAGCCTAGCTAGTAATTAATATTGTACACCTGTATTCGGGTAATTTTATAGTGAAAAGTTTAGGGAAAATGAAGTTGTGGGGATATGGACCTTTCAAAGAATAAGAGGAAGTGGAACAGTGCATGCTGCTGCAAAAATGAGACGGTAAGCAGTAACTACTCTAACGCTCATTCCATGAGTTTATGGCAAGCTTGTAGAGCACATTCCCGGTAGCAAGTACAATCTGCACCACCAACATCAAGAGGGCTGGCTTCAACCCATGCATTACTTTCCTTATATCTGTCATTTTTTGTGTAATCTTATGATATATGTCAATCACAACTTGCTGCTGCAAAAGGGTTTGTGATTGAAGAAAATAAAGAACGATATGGAGTTATGGAAGTTGCATCCCAGCTATGGTTTGTTTATATAAAGAAATGTGCACTGTAGAGCAGAGATTTCCAAATTCAATGAAGCACGCTTTTATTCCAAGTCAGTCAATCTGCGATACACGTGTCTTGCAATTAAGGTTGTACACTCAAGATTGTGCTCTCATAGCATTTCAGGTTAGAGCCTCAAGAGTCAAGATCATGTCCGCCAACAAGTCAAACTTTGTTTCTTTAGTTGTAACATTATTGGCCTAGCGTTAGGACTACGGCGGAGACACGACACTGGTAAATTTGAATAAGCTTTTTTAAAAATAGCTTGTTTTTATGATATAGCTTATTTTCATATCTTCTTTTTCTAAAAAAAGAAATAATTACTCCTTTTAATTAATAAAAAATATTTTTCTATATTTTAGTAATTTATCTAATTATCTTAAAAAAATATTTTTCTATATTTTTTATCAAAAAATATTTTTTTCTTTAAAAAACACAAACAAATTCATTATTAATATTCCATGTTGGTTTTATGAATATGTTAAAAGAATTCATTTTCCATCATATAACAAATCAATACGACAAAAAAAAAAAAAAAAAAAATGCCTCTACAATAACATTTGTAGATTAAGGGCGTATTAGATTGACTAGTTGAATACTTGTGTGACTCCGTTTGGCAGTCCCACTCTGAGTATGGATTACCCAAGATTGAATCACAATTAAGTGCGGCCATTCATTGAATCTTACTTAGATTTTCTCTCATGCATTTCTTCTCGAAAAAGTATGCATGGCAGCCTTTCTTTTTTGAAAAAAGTAAAGTGGATTATCACGAACTTAGATTAATAAATGACCGATTTTGAACCTAGATAGTATTAATTGCTGACATGATTCATCCCCGCAATTGAGTGTTTTCACAAGTCGTGCTTCAAATCCAATGAACCTTTTAGGTAAAAAAGACTCATTAGTTGCAGGCGCATTAGTTGCTCGCTTGTAATAACCAAACCACTTGGCTTGCATGTACCCATTCCTCCTCCATGGAGGTATGTGCAAGTCCATTCTTTTCATGGAGCATTTAATAGCAGTGCTCATCAGCCTCACAACCCGCTTGAGCTCTTCCACTTTACCAACAAATGTCAGCGGGAAAACATCTAGCAAGGAAGAATATTGATTTGTTGGACGACCTATTTCATACTCAGCAGAAAGGGAAATTTCAACTATATATGTTTCCGTTTTCCTGAAAAATTGATATCATTGTACTCATAATCACCAGCTGTTAATCTTCCATTTTTCTCCTGGGTTTGGTGGAAGGTTTTTGTTTAGATTCTTGGGAAACTGAAGGTGATAATTTAAGTTATAGAGGATTTCTGGAAAAATTATCTTTGGGGCGTTTGATGGAAGAGAAAAAATTTTTTAACAGGAAATATGGAAAAATGAGTTTGATAGGAAAGTTCAAAAAAAGTTGTTTGGTTAGTCAAAATTTTACTGAAAAAATTGGGTTAAATTTATTGAGTCTATATTTGGTTGGAAGTAAAATACTACTGGAAAAATAAGTTTAAAATATGAAATAACCCTTAATATTTTAATCACAGCTACTGTTCCAGCACTATTGAAGCCAAGAAGTGATGTTGAATCATTGATATTGTAATTCTTTGGGAAGCCAAAGCTAATTGAAGGAGGCCTTGCACATGATGAGAAACCAAGCAGTAAAGAGCTACCCATCAATAAATCCATAAGTCTCGCTCGTACGCCTGTAGTTGCTGGTAGACCTACATTAAGAAAAGAAGGATGCATCTCAGAAACATGGTAATAAATCCGGTGAAAAGCAACCAAACTCTGAGAAGTATGGGTATCTTGCAACCCAGAAATGAAAATTTGATAATCTTGCAGTGATAGCTTATGGATTTGGTAATGGAAATTCTCACTTCAGGCTAGGTTATGAAAGGGTATATTTGTCTGGTCCTTCTTCCTCTATCCCTCATTTAGTTGGTTATCGTAAAATACCATATGAGAAGTTGGTATCTTAGCACATTGTTTATTGTCCATTTTTCCACACAATCCTAAAATGCTGGGCAACTAAATTTGGTAGGCAAATTTCGTATTTTCTTATACCAAACATGGACAACACATAATACCACTCTCAATGTTAAATATCTGTTAAAGAGAAGAGAGGAACATTTGAAAATAATACTGTGTGTATCAACTACACAGCGGAGTCTATTATATAACTTAAAAGAAAGAAAATACAAACAGATATACTCGATGTGGGACTTCTATACTACTATTCTAAACTATCATATACTCGATGTGGGACTTCTATACTACTATTCTAAACTATCATTTACAACACTCCCCCTCAAGCTGGAGCATATAAGTCATATGCACCAAGCTTGTTACAAATAAACTCTATTCGAGGGCCCCTCAAAGATTTTGTAAACACATCTGCTAATTGCTCATTAGAGGGTACAAAGCTAGTTTTAATTTCACCAGCAAGAATCTTTTCTCGAACAAAGTGACAATCTATTTCTATATGTTTGGTTCTTTCATGAAACACTGGATTTGATGAAATGTGTAGAGCTGCTTGATTATCACAAATGAGAGTTGCATGTCCAGTGTCTCCAAACTTAAGCTCTCTGAGAAGTTGTTTAAGCCAGATGAGCTCGCAAGTAGTAGTCGCCATGGAGCGGTATTCTGCTTCAGCACTTGATCTGGCAACTACGCTTTGTTTCTTACTTTTCCAGGAAATCAAGTTGCCTCCAACAAAGACACAATACCCAGAAGTAGATCTCCTATCAGTTGGACAACCAGCCCAATCAGCATCACAGTACCCAACCAATTTATCATGACCTTTATCTTCATATTCAAGGCCTTTTCCTGGAGATGCCTTGATATACTTAAGAATACGAATGACTGCATTCCAATGTTCTTGACATGGAGAATTGAGAAATTGACTGACAACACTAACTGCAAAGGAAATATCAGGCCGAGTGACTGTGAGGTAGTTCAATTTTCCAACCAATCTTCTATACTGCTCAGGATCTGAAAAGGGCTCCCCCTGATTTGGTAGAAGCTTGATACTTGGATCCATAGGAGTTTCAACAGATTTTGAATTTAACAGAGCAGTTTCTTCAAGAATATCCAGAGCATATTTCCTCTGAGATATCACAACACCAGATTTAGATTGGGCCACCTCGATTCCTAAGAAGTATCGAAGTTTCCCAAGATCCTTAGTCTGAAAATGATGACATAAGTGTTGTTTCAATCGAGTGATCCCATGTTGATCACTGCCTGTGATGACAATATCATCCACATATACCACCAGATAAATAGAACCAGAAGCAGAATGACGAAAAAAGAGAGAATGATCAGCTGCACTCCGAGTCATGCCAAATTGTTGAACAACACTGCTAAATTTACCAAACCAAGCTCTTGGAGATTGTTTGAGGCCATAGAGAGACTTACGAAGACGACAAACAAGTCCTGACTCCCCCTGAGCAACAAATCCAGGAGGTTGCTCCATATAAATTTCTTCCTCAAGATCACCATGAAGAAAAGCATTCTTGATATCCAGTTGGTAGAGAGGCCAATGGCGAATAGCAGCCATGGCAATAAAAAGGCGAACAGTAGACATTTTCGCCACAGGAGAAAAAGTATCAATAAAATCCAAGCCAAAGACCTGAGTGAAACCCTTCGCCACCAAGCGAGCTTTAAGACGATCCACTTGACCATCAGGTCCAACCTTAACAGCATAAATCCATCGGCAACCAACCACAGATTTTCCAGAAGGAAGAGGTACCAGATCCCATGTGCCATTATGATGAAGAGCACTCATTTCATCAATCATAGCTTGTCTCCATCCCGAATGTGAAAGTGCATCACCTGTAGTCTTAGGGACAGATACAGAGGACAAAGAGGAAAGGCAAGCAAAATATGATGGAGAAAGACGATGATAACTGAGATTGACTGCATACCTGGCCGGAGGGCGAGTATCACGAGTACCCTTACGAAGAGCAATGGGAAGGTCACTATCCGAAGGTGGGACCGAAGCCGTGGGAGGAGATGCAGTTGAATGTGAGTCCACGGATACATCTGACGAATTAGGCTCGATCTCATCAGCAGAAGAGGTGATAGAAGGAGAGTCAGAAACATGGTTGGGTAAAGACGGAAGGTAAAGAAGGTCACTTGGGAAGGATGGCTGTACAGAATCAGTATCCACAGGAGTAGTAGAGGATCCAAAAAAGGGAACTGATTCAAAAAAGGAGACATCCGCCGAGATAAAGTATCGACGTAAAGTGGGAGAGTAGCAACGGTAACCCTTCTGAGACCGAGGATAACCCAGAAAAACACATTTATGAGACTTGGGAGCTAATTTATCCAAACCTAGACCAAGATGATGAACAAAACACGTAGAACCAAACACATGTGGAGTTAAAGGATATAAAGTTTGATGGGGAAATAAAATAGAGTGAGGTACCTTATGATTGAGAACAGATGATGGCATGCGATTAATGAGATAGCATGCAGTAAGTATAGCATCACCCCAGAATGTGTATGGAACATTACCATCAATTAACAAGGCACGAGTGGTTTCAACCAGATGGCGATTCTTGCGCTCGGCTACACCATTTTGTTGAGGTGTATAAGGGCAAGATGTTTGATGGAGAATGCCATGAGATGAAAAGAATTGTTGAAATTGATGAGATAAGTACTCACATGCATTATCACTACGAAAAGTACGAATAGGAATACCAAATTGAGTTTTGATTTCATTGTAAAATAACTGAAAAATAGAAAACAACTCAGACCGATTTTTCATTAAAAATAACCAAGTACACCTGGAATAATCATCAATAAAAGTAACAAAATACTTAAACCCTAAAGTAGAAGAATGACGACTTGGTCCCCAAATATCAGAGTGGACCACAGAAAAAGGAGAAACAGCTTGACGGCTAAGACGACTTGGGAACGTACTACGAGTATGTTTCCCATACTGACAAGACTCACAATTTAATTTAGAAAGAGACGATAAATGTGGAACCATCTTCTGAAGCTTTGTAAGACTAGGATGGCCCAGACGAGCATGTATAGTAAGAGGAGAGTCCACAGTGGAGCAGGCTGAATAAGATGGAAATAGTTGATAGAGGCCTTGAGACTCACATCCTCTGATAATCTCCTTCCCCGAACTCCGATCCTGAAAGATGACAGAGGTTTTAGTAAAAGAAACAACACAGTCAATGGATTTTGTCAAACGACTAATAGAAAGTAAGTTAAAAGGAGAATCTGGAACATAGAGAACATGATCCAGAGATAAATTAGGTAAAAGAAGAACCGTGCCAATACCCCGTGATTGGACCAGAGACCCATTGGCCATAGTAATAGTGGGAAAAGAACCAGTAGTACAAAGGGAAGTGAATAAGGACTTATTACCAGAAATGTGATCAGAAGCCCCAGAATCAAGAGTCCAAGGGCCTATAGAGTGCAACTGAGAGATTGCAGCAAAAGAATTACCAGTGGGAGCAATAGATGTAGTAGGACCTGATGGTTGCTTCTCAGACTTATTACCAGCCGGAGACCCAGAAACATTGGAGACGGGAGAGTCCATAATCAAGAGTAGAGGAAAAAAAAAAAAAAAAAAAAAAGACTGATCACACAACTAACCGGAAGAAGAGGGATCAGAAAAATAAGACCGGATCCAGAATCGTCTCAGCAAGACGAAAAAAAAAAAAAAAAAATCGCAACCAGCCGTGGCCGGAACGGAGTCTGCACGCGCCTCCACAATCGCCCGGAAACTGACAACGAGACAGTTCCGGGGAAAAAAAAAAAATTTGTAAACTATGATGAACAATGGGTTCACCGAAAAAAAAAAAAAAAAAAAAATTCAAACGTTCCTTAGGCTCTTGATACCATGTTAAATATCGAAAGAGAAGAGAGGAACATTTGAAAATAATACTGTGTGTATCAACTACACAGCGGAGTCTATTATATAACTTAAAAGAAAGAAAATACAAACAGATATACTCGATGTGGGACTTCTATACTACTATTCTAAACTATCATATACTCGATGTGGGACTTCTATACTACTATTCTAAACTATCCAACTAAACATAACTTTAGGAAAATTGATCCAACATTTTCGTATATATTTTGGCCTACCAAATAATTTTTTTGTAACATTCCTGGGAAAGTCAATTTTCCACCATATTCTTGGGAATCGTGATTCCCAGATAAAAATAATTCTCTCTGCCAAATGCCCAATCCTTATGGTGAAAATCATCATCCAATAAACCCCAAATATACCATATTGGATCATCAAGAAATATAAATCAAATGACGCATACATGTCTCTATTATAGCAACGATGTATCTTTAATCCTCTTGAGTCTTTGGCCTTTGTTTTGAGCTTTGGCCTTTGTTAAAGGCTTTGTTGGGAGAGGTTTACCCACTTAATGTGATCTCCCGCCTCGATAGGATTAGTCTTTGGCTGTCAGCTAGAGGATACCTTGGAAAACAAAAAAAAATTACTCTTTAGACGGAATTCTCTCAAGACGGGGAAAAATAAACTTAAACTGATTTGATGTTTTGGGGACCACAACCCTAGGCTTAGTTTCTTTATATATTGTTCGATTAGACACCCATTACACTTAGTGCGCCAATATTAAGTATCCACTCATTAAGCCCGCCCATACCGAATTAGGAATCTGATTAGGATCATTTATATTGATCACTTAATTTTTCTAATAATTAAATAGTATGATGTAATTGTTATTTAAATGTGTAGCCCACAATAGCTAATGAAGTTTCCTAACATCTCCCACATGGATTTGCAAAACCCCGTGCAAAAAGGATATAGGATTCATCAAAAAATGCCCCATAACTTGGTCATCATTTCAATAAGGGTTTTATAAGAGTTATGTTGTAGGAAAAGTGTTTGTGTTATATTATAGAGATTCATTTTGCGTGCTGTAATTTTTTTTTTGCTGTGGGTCTCATAAAATGTTGTGAGTGTAGAAAATTTTTTCTAATCATGTTAAATTATAGATGATAAATCCTTTCAATAAAGAGTAAATAGCAAAGCTTATTTTGGAACAACTTGAATGCTATAATAAAAGGGCTCAACTTTTGTCATGTAGTTGCACACAAGCTCAATTTCGTGTAGACACAAGTTTAGGTGGGGTTCATTGATCTTTATTATTTTTATAATAGCACATTTCTCCATAAGTGTGCAGGAGGGAGAAAATCTGTCAACTTGCATAACAGTTATATTCCCATAATAAAATAAGGGTTTGCATTTCATCATTTAATATGACAACAAAAAATTTCCTACACACATAACATTTTGTGAGGCCCGCATGTTAAAAAAAAAACTATGGCACGTAAAATGAATCTCTATAACATAACACAATCACTTTCCTATAACATAACTCTTATAAAACCCATAAAATAATTATAAGGAATATAATAGCAAATAATTGGTACTCACCAGCATTAAAAGATTCAAAATGTTTCTCCTGCAACCGATCAAGCGACGTTTGAATCTGGGGAAGGAATATTCCCCAATAAGTCCACATGCAAGTTCAACATTTCTCCTAATTTTTTCTTTCGCGTTCCTTTCATCCTCATCATCAACTTTATTCCCTGCAAACAAACCTTGCAACATTTCCCTCATCACTAATTTTTCAAGCTCTTCTGCATCACCCTTTTCTTGATCTTTCATCTTGTTGAAAAACAACACCCACATCTTCTCCATCTTTCATCTTGTTAAACTCTCTGGCGAGTGCTCCCTCGCTCCTCCTACTCTCGCAGAGTTTCACATGTGCCACATCGGCATCAAAAGCCACTGCCACCCTATGAAACCTCCTTGGAATCTTTGCATTTCCAAAAGCACCCCTTTCTCAATTGTGTGTTAGAGCTTAAATGAGTGTTTTGGATTGAGATTTGAGAAGATTTTAATGGATTATTTTTAGACAAAAAAAAATCACCTGCATTCCATTAGGATTTTAAATGATTTAAACTGAGATATTCGAATAGGAATTTAAAAAATTATTTTAGAGTCCGTCCGAATGTGGTGGTATTCAATCAAGATTTTAAATAAAAAAACAATCTTGTGGTATTTAAAATTTTGACGATTTGGAGCTATGCAGGTGAGAGTGAGAGTATGTGTTCGAATCTTCCCAATACCACATTTGGGAGGGGTTTAAAGCCTTAATCCTGGACCCGCCCCGAATCAGATTAGTTGCGAAGCAATGAACCGGTTGGAATATTTAAAAAAAAAAAAAATTAACGGTTTTAATGGATTTTCTATTACTGTTCATTTTGTGAGACTTTTTTGTGAAAAGTATAAATAGCATCATCTCTTACAATCTCATCCTAAACCGTGGGATTTCTCTATTGCAGTGTCTCACAATTTACCTTAGCTTTTTCTCAAAGCCAAGGTATGTTCTTCTTTTACTCTCATATATTTTCTCTGGTTTTGGCATTTCTCCTTATGCTATTCTTCTTCATAATTAATTGATGATTTATAGTTATGCTCGTCGTCTCTAATGATGTGTTCCATTTTATTTTATTTTTTGAATATTTATCATAGCAATGGTAATAAGTTGACGATAAACATCTTTAATAAACAATATATTGTCGATAATTTTTTTTAAGACTTTTAATACACCAAATTAGACCGACAACGAGAGACAAAATTCCTATATTCATTTATTGAATAATAAGGAAAAAAATTCGTTGTTGCTATTGCATAACTTGCTTTCATCACTAAGTTAAAAGAGTATATACTCCACAATGTTAAACATTCTCATACTATAACGAATACAAGTTACTTTTTAAATCGTGGTTCACAATTTTTAAGTTAGCACCACTGTTTTCATTTAAAGCACAAGTAGAGCTTGTGTTAGCATATGCTACACAACTCTCTTCGCAAAGAATGTCATCCAAATGAATTTTCAATAGAACTAATAGATGCATCTTCATCTTCAATATCACCAGTTATTTATGAAGAAGATAATTTTCAACCCATTGATAAATCTAAGAGCGGGAATGAGAAAATGTTAATGCATGGAGGGCTAGTATAACTTTAGAATTGTGAAGAGCTACTGCTTAGTAAGGCATAAAGTCACATCAAATTACTGATTGAGAAAATTATATTAGGTTTTATTTTTTATTAATATCATTGCATTTATTTGTTATTGTTTTTATTGACTCTTATAGTTGGAATATGTTATTCTCTCTATCTTTTTTTCATGCATACCTTACCTACCACTATCCGTTAGATCAAAATCTCAACTAATCTTTATTATTTCTCTCTACTCTTAAGATTCTGGTGTAACGGTGATGGATAGTGATAGATAATGTAGGTAGAATAACATATCCGTTTGTAATTTTGAATGTTTGTTAAATATTCATATGATTGCTTACCAATATATATATATATATATATATATATATTCATTTGATTTTTTTAAAATCTTATAAATTCATATTGTCCTTTCAAATCTTATAAATTCAATTAAAATTCTTTAAAGTTCAATCTTATAAAATCTTGATTATAAAAAATGTCTTTTAAAAAAAACTTTAAAGTTATTACAATTTTAGATAGTCTTTTAAAATTTATAAGATTTTTTTATCTCAAAATAGTCTTTTAAAATCATAATCCAAATATCCCTAAGAATATATATATATATATATATATATATATATATATATATATATATAGTATTTTTTCTAAATCACTTTAGATAACTTTGTCTAAAGTTCATTGAAACGACGTCGTTTTGAAGTTGAAAAATAAAAAGATTAGAATAATTATAATTTATTATAACCCTTATAATAAATTAAAATTACAAATAATTTTTTAATTTCTCAACCTAAAACGACGTCGTTTTGGCGAATATAGATAACTTTATCTACATAATTGTAGAAACAACAAACCCTATATATATATATATATAGGTTCATTTTTTCTATAGTCAATGTAGATAACTTATCTACATTGAACCTAAAATGACATCATTTTGAGGCGAAAATCAAAGTTTTTTTGTAATTATAATTTATTTCAGGGTTATAATAGTCTTTTCCATTATAATTTTTTAATTTCTCAACCTAAAAAGATGTCATTTTAGGAGCGAATATAGATAACCCATCTACATTCATTGTAGAAACATTAAAGCATATATATATATATATATATATATATATATATATATATATATATATATGGTGTATGGTTATGATTTCCCAAAAATTTAATAACTTACTACCCATCATATATATTGGATCAAAGAGAGAGAGTGTTAAAAAGTTTTTGAAGAAAGAGAAAATGTTAATCTATATATATATAGATGGGTAGTAAATTGGTAGTGGAAAATTTTGGTAAAGGGAATCCCTCCTATATATATATATATATATATATATATATATATATATATATATATATATATATATATATGGATTCACTTGTTCACAGTTACTGCAGATAACTTAACTGTAGTAAGCCCAATACCCGACGTCATTTTGGGGCGGAAATCATTGTATTTTGTAATTTTGATTTATTTCAGGGTTATAATAGTCTTTATATTTATATATATATATATATATATATATATATATATATATATATATAAATGCAAAAACATTTTCCCCTATATATATATGGTAAAATCATTTCTGCAGCCGCTTCATGTACAGCAACGACAGGTGTATGGTTATGATTTCCCACATTTAATACTTTCAAGTATATATATGTCAAATATTTGATTGCTGCACGTATAACAGCTGCAGAAATATAAACCCCTATATATATAAATATATATATATATATATATATATATATTACCTAAGATTACAGAAACACCCTTCATTAATCAAAATGAAGTAGTTTTGGGTAGCTGTATATAACCTTATATAAAGTGGCTGTAGAAATATTCTTTCATATATATATATATATATTTATATATATTTGACACCCTTCATTTATATATATTTATATATGAAAGAATATTTCTACAACCACTTTATATAAGGTTATATACAGCTACCCAAAACTACTTCATTTTGATTAATGAAGGGTGTTTCTGTAATCTTAGGTAAATTAATAAAGGGTGTTTCTGTAATTTTGTTTATCTTCATATGTATTTTACTGAAACACCCATCATTAATTCACCCAAAATTATATAAATACCCTTCATTAATCAAAACGACGTAGTTTTGGGGGTAGCTTTAGATAACCTTATCTAAAGTGGCCGTAGAAATGTTTACCCCACACATATATATATATATATATATATATATATATATATAAAAGGTTATATTGTTGTTTACAATATTTTATAATCATATTTTAACAATTTTCGTCAATCAACGATTATTATTTATTATGAATTAATAATTTTAATTTATGAAAATAATAACTGTTAATTGATAAAAATCAACGATTAAAATATAATTGTAAATGAAAATAAATGGTAAATATATCTTTTGAAAACTAATAACGGGGTGAGACTATGTATACGTATGTCGTTGAAATGGTGTTAAGATTAAAGGACGAGTGAGAAGAAGAGGGAAATGGCGTCATATTTGTACATAAATGTGGAATAGTAGTAATTGCTTCACTTGTGGGACTGTGTGCCGTTGAGGCATTTTTACTATTAAATCACAGCATTAGCGTCGGACAAATTAGACTCTTTTTGTGGAATTAACATAGCCTCTAAAAGCGTCCGGGTACGAGTGTAAAATGTTGTTTGAAAAAAAAAAAAAAAAAAAAACTGGTGCATTACTCCGTGGTATGAGATTAAGTGCAGCCAAAACTTATTTACGCCAAACTAGACTCTTTGGTGAGCTCATATAACCTCTTAACAAAAGAAAAAAAATAAAAATAAACAAGGGTTATGTTTATCTCATTTTATATGAGATAAATAATTTTCCTACACATACAAAGGTTGGGTCCCACTACTCTTTTTTCTCTCTCCTCTTATCTGTGCGTCCCACTTATAATTTTATTTCTATAACATGAGGTAATTTTTTTCCTACAATATAAAAAAATTATTTGCCAATAAATAAACATTGCCATTGGCATATAACTTCGTATTACAGGATTAAGTGCTGTCAAAAACTCTTACATGCGTCACACACACAATGATTCTAATTTATTAATCACAAGAACTAATTAATATAAGTGGTACCAAAGACTAATAATCTACTCTAAATTAATGTCCTCACTCTTAAAAATGAGCCATGTGACTTCTTCTGCTTTAAATAGCTCCTTTTTTAAAATACTTTATTTTATTTCTCGTATCATCATTTTGAAAATTCTTTTTAAAATATTTACATATAATATTATTATTGTTGCTATTTACATTTATTTTTTCAAATCTTTTAATCTATATCATCCAATCATTTCATTTCAAAATAAAAAATATTTAGAAATATAACAAAAAAGAGTAGAAAAAAAGAATAAGTTATTTTTTTATACTAAACTAATTTCTTGAGAGGGGTTTAATTTCTTAGTTCATTCTCCTTCAAATTTATTTCTTTCAATTTTAAATTTTAATTCTTATGAAATAATTAAGCATATATTTATTTAATTTTAAATATTTACTTTAGGTTCTATTTAAATTAATTATACATATCTTATTTATTAATAAATATTTTTTTTTAAAATTTAAAAATATGTGTAATATACAAAATATTTACTAATTTTATTAAAATCGAAATTAAATAAATTGTGAGTTGAACTCAGTTAAAAATAAATCTTTAGTGCAATTGATGCATTAAAGATTTAGTGCATATGCCATTTATTTTATAACACGTGGATAAAAATATCACATGATTTGAAAATTAAATGATAGTTGATCATATAATGTGAGAATTTTTGTTTCTGTCACAAAATAAATCACAAATACATTGAATTAGTTACACTAAGGATTTATTCCTCAGTCAGCGACATTATTTGGCCACGTGTAAAACATTTCTATTCAAATCCACATCATCTCTTGTTTCTTCCTTTTCTTTACATTGCGATGTGGAAATTGGGCGCTGTCGTGTCCGTGTGACAGTGTGAGTTGTTCACTTCAAAGAAAATCTGGTGAGCACCGTTTTCTGTTACAATGTTGTGTTAAAATGCGATCAGGTTCAATGAATCACAATTAAGTGTCCCCGTTCATTGAATCTTCATCAGATTTTCTCTCGTGCATTTCTTCCCGTTAAAGCATCCGAGTGTTGGACAAAAGAATTATTTAGTAAAAATTAATTTGATAAATTTTTCTAAATTAATACAGCCAAATATGGGTTTTATAAGAGTTATGTTGTAGGAAAGGTGATTGTGTAATGTTATAGAGATTCGTTTTGCGTGTCAGAGTTTTTTTTTTTTTTGCTGCGGGCCCCACAAAATGTTGTGAGTGTAGGAAAGTTTTCCTGGTCATGTTAAATGATAGATGATAAACCCGCCAAATATATCGTCATCGTGGGACTAGTCCCGTCTGATCCTAATAGCATTGATGTCATGTCAATGTCACGTAAATAGTCTCGTCACCATAAAATTTTAGAAAGTCATAACTTTTGACTCGAGTATCTAAATTAGGTCATTTTTGTTTTGATTTTACATAATTTTTTGATATTTACGTAATGATACCTTATTTGACATATTTTATCTCCCATAAATATAGTTCAAATTTGCAACAATAATCCACAAATACAAGAGCGTTTAAACCTAGAAGCTCCCGAGTTTTTTCAGCAATGGCCTAGTTTTCCCACAATTAGCCTCTAAGCTAGCAATTTTTTTCAGCAACAAAATCAGTACTTCAGGGCTTTCTCGTGAGAAGAAGTGTTATCTATTATTGCCCGTGTGCGTTGATGGAGAGGAAGCAATTGTTATTATTTGTTATTGTTGGATAGTTAAAAAATAAGAAAATGAATTAAATAACATCATTCACATACATTACGTGTCAATCGATGACATGTGCTGTAGCTCATGGTGTTGGTTCGAAAAAAATCGGGAGCTTCTAGATTTAAGCGCTCTTTTGATTGGGGTACCATTGTTACAAATTCGAATTATGTTTGTGAGATATAAAATATGTTAAAAGAGGTGTCCTTGCGTAAATATCAAAAATTTATTTAAAATAAAACAAATCACTTGATTAATTAAATTTCCGAGTCAAAAGTTATGGTCTTCCGAAATTTTATGGTGATGGGACTGCCTAGCATTAGTGCTGTCAAGATTAGTGACAGGACTAGTCTCATCAGGATCAGCAACGTGTTTGACTGTATTAGTTTTAAAAAATTTATCCAATCAGCTTTAATTGGACAATTCTTTTATCCAACAGTCTTAGAAGGGTACTTTTGTCCATTTCTGCTGGTAGATGTATGGCAGCCTTTTCTTTTTTGGGAAGGTTAAACTTACAATTTTTTTTTTACAACTGCTTACAACCATATCTTATCACCGTTGATTTTCGTCAATCAACGGTTATCATTTATTGTGAATTAATAATTAATTAATGAGTTTAATTTGCTAAAATCATAACCGTTGATTGGCGAAAATCAACTGTGATAAGATATGGTTGTAAGAGGTCGTAAAAAAAAGGTTGTAACTATAACCTCCCTCTTCTTTTTTTGTTAAAAAAAAGTTCATAACAATTTTGAAAGGATTAGTGTGTGTCCTTTTAAAGGATATAAGTTGTGTCGTTTTAGCTTTTTACTATATGTGCTCCCATTAATATATAGTTATAACATAAAAAGTTATTTTTTTCACTTTCCACATCAGCTGATGTGACTGAGGAGAGCGAAAAAAGTTACTTTTTATGTTATAACTATGTATTACTGGAAATACATAGAATAAAAAATTTAAAATGACACAACTTATACTCTTTTGAAGAACAAATAGTTTTCCCATTTTGAAAAAAGTAAAGTGGATTATCACTTATCACGAACTTAGTTTAAATGGCACATGTTATCCTACTTTAACTAATAATCTTGAATTTAAATGGCACATGTTAACGAAAGGGTAAAGTGTGTGTCATTTTAAAGGATGTAAAGTTATGTCATTTTAAGGAAGAGAAAGAGATAAATAAATGAGAAGAGAGAGTTGAAAAAAAAGGTGTAAGTCCCACCTCGTTGTGAGAGTGAAATGATGTAAGTTGTGTCATTTAAAAGGATAAACATTTTTACCTTAATGAAAATATGTTTGTCATTTTAAACAACAGTTAATTTAATTAAAATTACTATTTTTATTTAATATTTAAACAACAAAAAATCTCTCATTTTCTCTTAACAATTTCTATTACCATAAAATATAGTAAATTTAACTAAAATAACATAATTTCATATCCTTTAAAATGATAAACACTAATCTTTATATTAATTTACAGCTAAAATTAGAGATTAGTCGGTTAATCAATAAATCGATGTAAAAGTAAAACTAATAAAAAGAATGGTTTCTCATGTCAAGTTTTTATTTAATCTTTTTATTATATAAAAATCATTTTCATAAGTGTTAGACTTAAAATTCAAAACCTAAGTAAATAAAATAACTAAAGAATAAAGCACGTATATAATGTACACGTACCCTAGTCCGGAATCCCCTACAATTATAGTGAGAGGTATATAAGAAATAAATATTGCAAACCTCTCTAGAATCGCGGTTTTTGAATGTACAATTTTTTATTTTTTATATTTAAAAAAACTAAGTCATGTACATTATTTTCTGTTAATATTTTTATAATTGCACAGGACAATGAAAGAATACCTCTACTATGTACTAAAAGAAAAAAAGAAAAAAAGTACCTCTACAACTGGTCATGTTATAGAGTTAGCAAAATCACCTTAGACGATTCTGTTACAGCAGTTAAAGAAAAATAAAAGTTACCGGATATAATATGGGTTTTGCGATAGCCCTGTTACAGGAATCTCTTTCCCGTTTTTGCAGACATATATGCACTTTTTATTTTAAGTTGTTTTTTTTCAAATATATATATATATATATATATATATATATATATATATATATATATATATATATTAGTGGAGCCCACAAATATTGTGTCCGTAACTTGATGCAACAAATATCCTATTACATGATATTTCTATTACCCATATAATATGCCCCCATCTTTAATCAAAACTCATAATATTGTTTACAAACGACTTCAATAAAAGATCACTAATAATATTCAAACTGAAGAGTTTTATTCTATATAATTTTCGAGTAGATCATCTCATATTAAAATTTCACATTATATATCCAGGAATAAATAAAATTCACATAATCTGGTAATTTGAAAATTTTGTGTCTATATGTCTCTTTACATGATTTAAATAGGTAGAGTTTAATTATCATTAATAAAGAAAGATATAAACATAAAAATTTCACACGATTGAATCATGTAAATCTTAATATGAGAGGATCCATTCCTATAATTTTTGTTATAGCAGTTAAGTCAACTTCACTAGCTACACTATTTAAGTTTACCTTGAAATTTATTTGCACTCATTCCATGGCCTCACAATTTCTGGAAGGAGAGTGAATTTATAGTGGTCCGGCACCATAGAGCATTGGGTGGGATTGAGGTGAGAGAAAGAGAGAAAAAGTTGAGAAGAGATGAGAGAGAAAATAAATAAATAATACAGGTGTCAATTTTTAAGTGGAAGAACCACGGTGGTCCGGGAACATATTAAAAAATTCACTGAAAGGGAATAAATCAGAGTAATCATAATTTTGTATTAAAAAAATCATAACTCAAATGTATTAATATTTCTTCCACTAAGAGTTTAACCCATGCTCAAATTCTCATATCTTCAGGTAAATTATTTTTATAAATAAAGGATTAAGCACAGCTCTTCTTAATTTTATTTCTCTTTATTATCATTATGCATACACATCATCCATTTGATTTCCAGCCTATACGATAATCTATCACCTCTTCCATAAATTCCGTGAGCATTGGATAAAAAACAAACTAAATTGGACTAAAAAGAAATATTTTTATGCAAATAAACGAGCAAGCATGACAAAATAATAAAAAGCATGTATATGATCTAATCCTTAACCTTATGGCTTTGTTGGGCCAAACGGGTACGGGTGTTCAAAATTTTCAAAAGAACCAAACCAATCCATAACCAAACTGTTCCACATTTAAAAAATTGGTTTTTTTAATAAATTGATTTTATATGAAACTACATTTTATTTTATAAACTGATTATTTACCAAATTATAAAATAATTAATTATTTATGATTATCGATAACCAAATTACTCTATCTTCACCCTGTCATCTTTACAAGGAAAATGCAGGACCATTTTAATTTCTTGTACTTGGTTTTTGTCCCCAGTCATTTCTTTTAATAAAATTGTTTATTTACGTTGAAGAAATATAGTCATGCATTTTATTTGCTGCATTGGACTAAAGAAACTTTCTCTAGATGCTGTCAAGATGATTGTATATATACAGTAAACGAAAATCGGATTTATAATTTACTAGAGTTATTCGTTGTGTATCTAAGCTTTTGCAGGTTTATAATCAAGACTGAGTTTTGATATTGTTTTCATGTTTTTTTTTATTATAATAGCACAATTCATAACTGGTTTTGAATTTAAAAAAAAAAATCACAATTCATTAAAAATCCGTTTTGAATTTGTTATAAAACCGGTTTTAAGCTTGATAACCAGTTTATGGCTCATAACCGATTTTGATTCAAAACTTATTTTAAATTAAAACCAGTTTTAAATTAAAACCGGTTATGAACTACAAACCAATTTTGGAACCGGTTTCAATTCGGGTTGGACAAATTAAAAACTGGTTTTCTTTTAAAAAGTGGTTCAATTTAAAAACCAAACCGTTTAAAATTGGTTTGGTTCGACTTTTGATAAAAATCGAACCTAACCGCTCCAAACACATCCCTACAAATGGTTCGCTGGATAAAGCTGGGTTGTTTCTATATACCATGTACAATACTTGGGAATATTCCTTCATCATGTACTTCTCTTAAAACAACGGTGAATCAAAGCTCAGGTTATAGTAATCGTCCTTTCATGTTTGCATCATCAATGTTACCACTTCATCAGCATAAAGGCAATTGGGGATAAGTACGTACATATCCTTGACACATGCTATCAAGAAAGCTATTTGGTTGCGGAGGTTGTGCAAAGAGCTTGGCTTTGCACATGGAGAAATGATCGTTAGGTGTGACAATTAGAGCACCATTTTCTTGGCAAAGAACCCAGATTTCCATGCGAGGACCAAACATATCAGCATACAATACCACTTCATCATAAAGAAGAATGAATACAAGGTTGTATTGCTGGAGAAGGTTGACAGAAAGGTTAAAAATGCTGATTATCTGACCGCAATAACTTCAGAGAAATTTGATTGGTGTATAACTGCACTTAGATTGAAGAAACATGCAAAGTATTCACCAAGTGGGAGAATGTTGGATATGATTCATACTTCGCATACTGATGATGGCCCTTATTAGTGGGGTCAATAAAAAGACAATTGGGGTGATTTGTAACGAATGACGGTGAGGTGAATATAACACAAACAAGTTGGACGTAGTCTACATTGAATAAACCAGGATCAATTACTATGTCGATTTCTCTCTTTCCTTTTTTTTTTCGATGTATGTGATTGCGGATTTCCAACAAAGGATTTTACTATAAATAGAAACTCTTATAATAACGACCTCTAGAGCCTTTGATTTAGTCTAATCCTTTACTTAGCAGCAGCATTATTTTTTAAAAGTAAATTGTTAAACAATAATTTTTCTTTTAAATTAACTATTTCATTTAAGCACATAAAAAAAATTTCCAGTGAATTTACGAATTAGTTATTTTTTAATAAAAAAACTCATTTTTATATCATCATATTAAACTTTTATTTCTATTACCTATTTGCCCTATTCTGGTGTATCGCTTACATACAAGATTAAATAAAGAAGAAAAAAAGAAACTGAAATTCTGGACCCATAATCTCGTGGACCCACAATTTCTAGAAAGGAATAAATAGAGTAATCATAATTCTATATTAAAAAAATAATCATAATTCAAATATATTAATGTCTCTTTCATTAAGAGTTTAACCCGTGCTCAAATTCCCTAGTCTTCAAGTAAAATATTTTTATAAATAAAGGATTAAGCACAGAACTTCAGAATTTTATTTCTCTTTATTATCACTATGCACACACACTAACCATTTGACTTCAAGCCTATACACTAATCTGTCACCCATTACAACAATCTCTTTCAAAAATTCCGTGAGCATTGGATCAAAAACAATCCAAATTGGAATAAAAAGAAATATTTTTGTGCAAATAAATGAGCAAGCATGACAAAATAACACAAAGCATGCATACAACGCAAGCCTTTGATTTAGTCTAATCCTTAACCATTCCACATCCCTTATAACAGCATAATGTGTTTCACTTTAACACCTAATGCAGAAACTTGATGATTTAGATTTAGGGCAATAATTAGCTAAGATATTTGCAACTCAAGTCTCAAACATGTTAGGCACCTTTGTTTGCAGAGTTGTTATGAACCAACCTGCTATGGACCCAGGAAGTGTAAGACAGAGAAATAGTCCAGCTCACTTAAAAGACTATGTGGTGGGCTAGTGGTAAATAGCCCAAAGGAATTATAGGGAACTTGGAATTCAGTCATTTACTATTTCCATCATAACACTGATGTAATTAAATACATACAGATATAAATAGCCCGAGGGCTTATCGTAATAGATATTGATTCACAATTAATTCTCTCTCTCTCCTCTCCCTCTTTGCTCCTGTTACATTGGTGCTTTCATTGAGAGTTAAACTCAAGGCTACGTGACCTCACTACCTAACTTCACTCACATGAACAACAGTTAACCACGTTGGAACAGACAGTGGATTTGAGAATGGAATCCATGGAATTAGCTCATAATCAACACATGGATGAACAGAATCAGCATTTTGAAGGGATGAGTCGTCAGATCCATGAGATGTTTACTCTCCTTCAAACAATGCAAACTCAGATTACCAATTTGAGTCCCAGCCACACAACGAGTATTTTAGGTGCGGATCCTCACCGTACAACTCCACCCAACCGTTCCATGAAAATTGATTTTCCTCGATTCAGATCTAGTGATCCTGGTCCTTGGCTATTTGCTGTTGAAAGGTACTTTCGTTACCATAATGTCCCTGACCTTGATAGATTGGATCTGGTTTCATTCAACTTGGATATGCCTGCTGCTTGTTGGTTTGAATCCCTATTTGGGAATGGCCAAATCCCAGACTGACCATCATTTGTGACTGCAATTCACCAGTGTTTTGGTCCCACGGAGTTTGAAGATCCTTTAGGTTCCTTGGCCAAACTACAACAAACCGGATCTGTGATTGAATTCCAATCCGCATTCGAATTGGTGGCTCGCAGGTTACCTGAGCTTACTCCCATAATGCGTAAGAGCTTGTTTATTTCAGGATTAAAACCTCACATTAGACGAGCAATGTTAGTTCATCGCCCCTTGGATGTTTCTGCCGCTTTTGCTCATGCCAAAATTTATGAGGAACAATTCATGGAATCCCGTGTCACTAAACCATGGCAATCGCGATCAAACAACATAACCCAACCAATTGTTGCTCAACCATTAGCAACCATTCCTCCAAACACCCAACCCAAACCTTTACCTCAATTACCCGGCATACCTATTAAACTTTTGACTGCAACAGAAATGCAGGCTAGGAGAGAAAAGAACGTTTGTTATAATTGTGATGAGTTACCCTTGGTCACAGATGCAAAGGACGTGCAGCCTTGTTATACTTGGAAGGCACTGAGGATGAACCACCAGATTGTACTGTAGAGCAAGCACCTGAACCAATTTTAGAGGTTGATGAAACTCCACCGATAGACAATCCCCATGAGATTAGTTTCAATACCTTTTTTGGCCATCATTCTGCCAATTCATTTCGGCTACAAGGTTCAATCCGTGGACAACCAGTTCAGATATTGATAGATGGGGGGAGTACCCATAATTTTATCACCCTCCATATGGCATCTCACCTTCATTTAACACTGCATGCAATTACCCCCTTCAAGGTTAGGGTAGGCAATAGTGATGCCTTGTTATGCTCTGCGTCCTGTAAGGCCATTATTTTTCATATTCAGTCCCATCAATTTACCATTGACTTGTTTGTACAAGAATTGCAGGGTGCTGATCTTGTGTCAGGAGTGCAGTGGCTATCCACATTGGGCCCAATTGTAACTAATTATGATGTTTTAACCATGACATTCACTCATAAGAATTCACAGGTATTCCTACAGGGGAACACAATGGCAAACCCAGGTCATATCAGTTCTTCCCAATTACATAAGCTGCTACTCCATGACTCTATCACGTCTTGTTTGATGTGTCTCACAGTTCAATCTTCCCGGAGTGATTCCATAAATCTTTTTATGGCTTCAGCTCCATCACTTGATCAATTATTACACGAGTTTGCTGATGTATTTACAGAACCCTCTTCTTTACCCCCTGATAGACAATACAACCACCATATTCACCTGTTGCCTAGTGCAAGTGCGACCTTAACGTTATCCACACTACCAAAAGCATGAAATTGAAAGACCAATGGCTGAAATGTTACAATCATGAATTATCCAGCCTAGCCATTCCTCTTTTAGCTCCCTAGTTCTCTTGGTCAAGAAGCAAGATGGTACTTGGAGATTTTGTGTCAATTACCGCGCTCTCAATGCAATTACAGTCAAGGATAAGTTTTCGATCCCTACTATTGATGAGCTGCTAGATGAGCTCCATGGAGCCACTATTTTTTCTAAATTAGATCTACGGTCTGGCTACCATCAGATCAGGATGCATGAGATCGATATCCACAAAACTGCCTTCCGCACTCATCACAGGCATTGAGTTTTTGGTTATGCCTTTTGGCCTCTCCAATGCACCTTCCACATTTCAGGCTACAATGAACGCTATTTTCTCATTTTTTTGCGCAAATTTATGGTGATATTTTTTGACGATATACTGGTTTACAGCTCCTCTGTTGAGCAGCACTTTGAACACCTTGCAGCTGTCTTACACACTTTAAGAACACATTCACTCTTTGCCAAACGAGCAAAATGCTTCTTTGCACAGCAGGAAATTCCTTATTTAGGCCACATTATACATGGAAATGGGGAAACAGCAGACCCTGAAAAAATGAGTGCCATTGTAGATTGGCCAAGTCCAACAAACGTGACTCAAGTGAGAGCACTTTTGGGTCTTTCTGGCTACTACTACAAATTCATTAAGTAGTATGCTTCGGTGGCTGCACCTTTAACTAATCTCTTATCCAAAAAAGGATTCTCTTGGAAACCAGAGGCTGCTTCAGCTTTTAATCATCTCAATCATCTTAAGTCTTTTTACTTATATCAAGTGCAGTAAGCTTATTTTCAACCAATGTGAGATTTCATAACACATAAATATCCCAACAATAATGAAGAATTTGGTTTCTAAATTTCCAAAAACATCAAATTCGAAAGTTGTTAGTAAAAAAAACGAAAGTACCAGAACTATATAACGAGAATAGATGTCAATTTGATGAAATCATATTTATTGAATTTCACTATATTTATAGTTGTTTCTTGGTTTAGTAAAAATTTGGAATAATAAAGTTAACAGTATCGTAATAATTATTATATAAATTTAAATGTAAATTCACTTTGTGCGGGGTCTCTTTTTGAATGAGTTTTCTTTTATTTCCTAGAGAAAAAAAAGAATACGCTTCATCAATTATATTTCTTTCTTGACAAAATACTTTCCATTCAAATTTTATATAAGTTGCTCTTCAGTCTCTAATCAAGCTATCAATTAATTGCAAACCAAATTATATATATACTTACATCTTAATTAATCAGAACAAAATATAATTGCCGGTTAAACTATAATTTTGCATACAATCAGAGTTTGTACTTCATCGACTTGAAGAGGAGGACTTAAATAATTGATCACTTCGCATTTTGATATTATGTGAAGAATCATGTTTATTTTTAATTTATGACTATTAAGAGTGTCCTATCTCAATGGGAACACAAGCAAAATCTTTCCCTTTTCAAGGGGTATGCCTGCAACAATGGGCAAATGGAAAAAATGACATTGTGTTCAACATGTGCCCTTCATGATTCTGTGTTCTTGTTAGCTATTTCTTCTTTTCAGTTATTCTCGGTGTCTTGTACTCCGTGTTCAGTTTTTGATGAATTATCATGATCCATGCAAACAATATTGCCCTCAATACAGGAATGGCTGCTGCTGCTGCAGTTACTTTTATCATTATCTACGGTCGTGGATGTGACAACAACCTCAATTTCTTCAATTCCTGGAGTAATTTCTAAGTGAGTCACCTTTTTCATTTCTTTGCTCTTACCCCACAACACGAGGTACAATCCAAGCACAACTAGCACTGCTCCAATTACACTAATTAAACATGTTTCAAAAATCAAACCATGAATATCTAAGTTGACCCTGATCATAAATTAAAAGTCAATCACATTATATTTAGGTGCACTGGGATTTGGTGTATATATACCTTCCTATGTATAGGTTCTCATCCAACATTAAGGATCCAGCAATGGCAACAAGCACAAGCACAAGAGGGTTGAAAACAGAGGCATACAGTGGGCCTCTCATCTTGACACACCATGCAATGACAATAACCATTATTCCAGAGGCCAAAATACCCTGTAACAACACCACCAATTCACCTTAGCACATGTCATTTTATTATCAATCATAATTTCAATACCTATTTCACAAAACCAATGTTTTAATTGCTAATTAGGTAATTAACATACCGAAAATGCTGCAGTGAGAAGCCTAATATTCCAACCCAACCTCCATTGGCTCCAATCCTTCTCAACACAAAGGGCAAAAACAGTAGATTGTATTGCCCCCATTATGTTCATCAAAGCTGTACTCGAGAGATGGCTTGGGAATTCTTTACTCATCTTAGCCTGCAGTGTCATATGGTGATTAATGACAAGAGAAACATAAATCCAAAGAAAGTGCATTTATGCAAATAAAATGACTGATATCAAAGTACTGATGCTAACCTGAATGATGAGCCATAATGCAAAAGAGAAGGAGCTTCCAAGACCACAAAAAATACCAAGCAATTTATTACCAGAGTCACCATTTAGTGACCCCGTGTTGCCATTTTTATGCAAAAGGTTAATGTGGAAGTTCCAAATGTTAATTTCGACACCTTTGAGAAAGGTCAGCATCATTGCCCCACCAACTCCTGTTATCGTTCCTAACACCTTAGTCTTGCCTGCTACCGTTTGCAAATTTAATCTTTCGAAACTACGGAAATTTAAAACCACAATGTGAGTTATCAGTAATCATCTATCTAATATGTGGCCTGAACATTAAACAGCTTTGTTGAAATAAAAACTTGAAAGCTATAATCGGTGTGGTGATTGGTGTGAATACGTACCCGCAGGCGACGGCCAAGATAAAAGTGACGGCAGGAATGAGATTATAAACAGCGGAAGCAAATGTTGCTGATATCAATGCCAAGGACTCGTAGTAAAGGTTTTGGAATAAACTTCCCCTATGATCATGTGAAAAAGTTGTTAAAATCTTTTTTTTTTTTTTTTGGTAAGCTAAGTTGTTAAAATCTTTACTTGGGTTACCATTAACAACACTCTTAAATTGAGATTTGTAATAAATGAATACAAATAAAAGATATGAAAAGATTAAAAAAAAGATAAAAATTAATAGAGATATGTTATTCTGCCTACTCCCAAATTGCCTACATTTACCTACCCTCTCAACACCGTTGGATTATAATCTCATTTAACGGTTCATATTCAAAATATAAATAAAACTCTTTTACTCTTTTCTCTCTCTCACCTCACCCTTACTCTCTCTCACTTCACCCTTTCTGTCTCTCTCACTTAATCCCATTCTCTCCTCCCCTGCCACGAACAACACGTATCTTTCCTTGAATAGGTACTTTAATTTTTCCTCTTTCAATTCTCAATTTCTCTAATTGCCTCTATTTTTTTCCCTACTTCATTATAATTTTTTTTTCTCTCTATTTTTTTTGGGGGATTTGTCTTTGCAGTAAGATTTTTTTTAATACGATCATTGCAGATTTGCAACTATCTGCACCTTTTTGGCTTTGTTATTGTTACTTTTGCGCTGAATGTTTTGGTCTTCTTCTCATTAACGAACTACGACCAAAACATTCAGCCAAAAGTAACAATAACAAAGCCAAATACAGAGATAGTGGCAAATCTGCAATGATCGTATTAAAAAGGATAATTTAGCCGTCTTCTCTTATCTGCAATATTATTTTTAGATTTGTAGATTAAAAATGATCGTATTAAAAAGGATCATCGCAAATCTTAAAAATAAATTAATTTCTCTAATCGTCTTCTCTGATTTATTAAAATCATATTGAGGAAAATTATACGGCAATTCTTAAAATTATATAAAAAATAAATTAAAGTAACGATTCAAGGAAAGATACGTGTTGGTCGTGGTATTGGAGGAGAGAATAGGGTGGAGTGAGAGAGAGAGAGAAAGGGTGGAGTGATAGAGAGAAAAGAGTAAAAGGATTTTATTTATGTTTTGAATATGAACCGTTAGATGAGATTGTAATCCAACGGTGTTGAGTGGGCTAGGTAAATGTAGGCAATTTGGGAGTAGACAGAATAACCTCTCCCAAATTAATATATATATATATATATATATATATATATATATAGGGCTTATCATTTCTCAAGCTGTCAGAGATAATTTTATCTCCGGCTACTAAATCATAACCGTACAAAAATGGATCAATGGTGATAAGGGAAGAGAGAGAAAAGGGAAATCATAACCATTCAAAGGTGAATTAATAAACATAAGGAAATAAATAATCAAAACGACGCAGTTTTGGGGTGGCCCCAAATTTATCTTTTTTGAGAAATGTTTTTCCTATATATATATATATATATATATATATATATATATATATATATATATAGGGTTTTTATTTTGTCCTTTAACATTACACAATAAAGTTTCCTACACACATAACATTTTGTGGGGCCCACACTTTTTAAAACTAAATAAATAAATAAAAATTGAGCACGCAAAATGAATCTCTATAACATTACACAATCAATTTTCCTACAACATAACTCTTATAAAACCCATATATATATATATATATACATATAGGGAAAAAGTATTTCTACAGCCACGTTAGATAAGGTTATCTACAACTACTATTTTTAACTAAGTATGACTGGTCATACTTAGTTATAACAACAAAGCTGTTCTTTTTTTCTCTTTCCTTGCTGACATGGCGGAGAGAGAAAATGCAATTTTAATGTATGACCGGTCATACTTAGTTAAAAAGGGTAGCTGTAGACAAACTTATCTAAAGTGGCTGTAGAAATATTTTTCCATATATATATATATATATATATATATATATATATATATATATATATATATATAGGGTAAACATTTCTGCAGCAGCCGTAGAGATAACGCAGCTGACACAGAAAAATGGGCCCCACGGCTTTTCCTAAAAAAAAAAAAACCAAAATCCGGTTTCGTATCCTATGATCCGGTGCCGTATCCTGACTTGCTATAAGTGCAGTTGTTGCAGAAATCATTTTTCATATATACATATGTGAGAAGATTATATTTACAAATATTTTGTTTATGATTTACATTATGTTTTACCGGTAAGACATATTATAATTTATAAGTTTGTAAAAAAAAGATTTTCAATATATATATATATATATATATATATTGCTAGAATCTTTTGATACGGTGTCAAATATGACACCTCATCTAAAAGCAGCGTAAGATCTGTGGTGTCAATGCTTACTAATCCACCGTTCCTACAGCTTTCCTCCATTCCATCCTAACACACGCCATCAGCTAATCTGTATCTCACACTCTCTAAAAAAACCACTTACAGTACAATTAATATATTAGCAGCGTACATACGTGCCTAAGAAAAACTTTACTTACCCAAATAGGCCACAAAAGAATGACATAAAAACCACCCTCCAAGTCAGCTTTGGTCTGTTTGTCCTGTAAAAAATAATAAAGGAAAAACCATTTTAGCCTAGCTAGTTATTAATATTGTATTCAGGTAATTTTATAGTGAAAAGTGCAGGAACAAAATGAAGTTGTGGGGATATGGACCTTTCAAAAATAAGAGGAAGTGGAACAGTGCATGCTGCAGCAAAAATGAGACGGTAAGCAGTAACAACTCTAATGCTCATTCCATCGTTTATGGCAAGCTTGTAGAGCACAGTCGCCGTAGCAATTACAATCTGCACCAACACCATCAAGAGGGCTGGCTTCAACCCATGCATTACTTTCCTTATATCTGTCATTTTTTGTGTAATCTTATGATATATGTCAATCACAACTTGCTGCTGCAAAATGGTTTGTGATTGAAGAAAATAAAGAACGATATGGAGTTATGGAAGTTGCATCCCAGCGATGGTTTGTTTATATAAAGAAATGTGCACTGTAGAGCACAGAGATTTCCAAATTCAAAGCAGCACGCTTTTATTCCAAGTCAGTCAATCTGCGATACATGTGTCTTGCAATTAAGGTTATACACTCAAGATTGAGTTTTCATAGCATTTCAGGTTAGAGCCTCAAGAGTCAAGATCAAGTCAAACTTTGTTTCTTTAGTTGTAACATTATTGGTCTAGCGTTCGGAGTATAGCGGAGACTGGACACTGGTAAATTTGAATAAGCTTTTTTAAAAATAGCTTGTTTTTATGATATAGCTTATTTTCATATCTTCTTTTTCTAAAAAAAAATAATTACTCCTTTTAATTAATAAAAAAACATTTTTCTATATTTTATAAATTATCTAATTATCTTTAAAAAAATTGGATATATTTTTTATCGAAAAATATTTTTTTTCCTTTAAAAAGCACAACAAGTTCATGATTAATATTCACTCTGGATCCATGAATATGTTAAGAAAATTCAATTTGCATCAGAAAACAAATCAATATGACAAGGCCGTATTAGATTGACTAGTTGAATACTTGTGTGATACGTTTGGCAGTCGCACTCTGAATATGGATTACCCAAGATTGAATCACAATTAAGTGTGGCCATTCATTGAATCTTAGATTTTCTCTCATGCATTTCTTGTGGAAGAAGTATGCATGCAAGCCTTTCTTTTTTTCTACAAAAAATGGTTCCTAGCAATTTTGAAAAAAGTAAAGTGGATTATCACGAACTTAAATTAAATGGCCTATTTTGAACCCAGTATTGCTCACATGATTCATCCCCGCAATTGAGTGTTTTCACAAGTCGAGCTTTAAATCCAATGAACCTTTTAGGTAAAAAAGACTCATTAATTGCAAGCGCATTAGTTGTTCACTTGTAATAACCAAACCACTTGGCTTGCATGTACCCATTCCTCCTCCATGGAGGTATGTGCAAGTCCATTCTTTTCATGGAGCATTTAATAGCAGTGCACATCAGCCTCACAACCCGCTTGAGCTATTCCACTTTACCAACAAATATCAGTGGGAAAACATCTAGCAAGGAAGAATATTGATTTGTGGGACGACCTATTTCATACTCAGCAGAAAGGGAAACTTCAACTATGTACCGTTTTCCTGAAAAATTGATATCAATGTACTCATAATCACCGGCAGTTAATCTTCCATTTTCCTCCTTATGGAGATTGATATCTTTAGAGGATATTTTCTCTAAACGGAAAAAAAGAAACTGAAACTAACTAAAACTGATTAAATGTCTTGGAACCATAACCTTAAGCTTAGTTTGTTTATATATTGTTTGATTAGGCACCCATTACACTTAGTATGCCAATATTAAGTATCCACTCATTAAGCCCATGCATACCGAATTAGGAATTTGATTAGAATCATTTATATCAATCACTTAATTTTTCTAATAATTAAATGATGTTTCCTAACATCTCCCACATGGATTTGCAAAGCCATGTGCAAAGAGGATGTACAGGATTCAAAAAAAGCCCCATACTTAATCATCATTTCAATAAAGAGTAAATAGCAAAGCTTATTATGGAACAAATTGAATGCTATAATGAAAGGGCTCAACTTTTGTCATGTTGTTGCACACAAGCGCAATTTCCTGCATACACAAGTTTAGGTGGGTTTATTGAATTTTTTTTTATTTTGAAAAAAATAGCACATTTCTCCATAAGTGTGCAGGAGGGAGAAAATTGTCAAGTTGCATAACAGTTATATTTCCCGTAATAAAATAGATGAAGGATATTCTTACTACCAAAATCTTCTACTATCAACTCACTTCCTATTTAATCACCATTGGATCAATATTTTCTCTTTTTTCAAAAATATTTTAGCATTCTCTCTCTTTGATTAAATGGTGATTAGATAGGTAGTAAGTTAGTAGTAGAAAATTTTGGTAGTAAGAATATCTTTCCTCAATAAAATAAGGAAAAAATGTTTGTCATTTTAAACGCAGCTTTGTGTCATTTTTAATGAAACTATGTCATTTTGGTGTGTTTTATCATTTTTTCTTTTTTTATAAAAATGACATAATTTTGTGTCATTAATTAATTATTAATTTGCAAGAAATGATAATCGTTGATTTGCGAAAATCAATAGTTAAGATATGGTAGTGACAATGGTTTGGTAGTAACAATATCATATCCCTAAAATAATTATAAGGAATATAACATCATATAATTGGTGTGTTCATTTTGTCTACAATCAATGTAGATAAATTATCTACATCGAGCCCAAAATGACGTCTTTTAGAGGTGGAAATCAAGGTATTTTTGTAATTATAATTTATTTCAAGGTTATAATAGTCTTTAAAATTACTTCAACTCAAAACACGTCGTTTTAAGTGTGAATGTAGATAACTTATCTACATTCACTATAGAAACATTAAAGCCATAATTAGTACTCACCAGCACCGGTACCTTTCTCCCGCAACCGATCAAGCGACGTTTGAATCCGGGGAAGGAATATTCCCCAACAAGTCCACATGCAAGTTCAACCTCTCTCCTAATTTTTTCTTTTGCATCCCTTTCATCCTCATCATCAGCTTCATTCCCTGCAAACAAATTCTCTAACATTTCCCTCGTCGTTGATTTTTTCAAGCTCTTCTTCATCACCTTTTTCTTGATCTTCATCATGTTAAAAAACAACACCCAGATCTTGCCCTTCTCTTTCATTCTTCTCCACGAAGGACTTCACGAGATCAGACAAATCAGTCAAACTCTATGGCGAGTGCTCGCTCCTACTACTCTCGTAGAGCTTCACATATGCCACATCAGCATCAAAAGTCGCTGCCACCCTATGAAACCTCCTTGGAATCCTTGCCATATCCAAAAGCTCCCTTTTTTTCTATTGTGCGTTATAGTTTAAAAGGGGTGTTTTGTATTGAGATTTTAAAAGATTTTAATGAATTATTTTTGGAAGATTAGGCCGAAAGGCGTAGTCAATGGACACCAGGTGAATATTCATATACTACCCCTTGTTGGTCCCGAGGGACGGAGGAGGCTAAGTTAGTCGAAAGATGGTTATCGGTTCAAGGACGCAAGGTGCCCCTGCTTTTTTCAGGGTAAAAAGGGGTTAGCGAAAATGTCTCGAGCCAATGTTTGAGTACCAGACACTGATATTCAATTAGGATTTTAAATGATTTAAAAAGGTCACACAATATTCATTAGGATTTTAAAAAATTATTTCAGAGTCCGTCCAAATCTGGTGGTATTCAATTAGGATTTTAAACAAAGGAAAAAACAGTCTTATGGTATTCAGAAATCTGAAAATTTTAATGAATTTTCTATTTAGTGTGGATTTTGAGAGACTTTTTTGTGAAAAGTATAAATAACATGTATCTCTTACAATCTCACCATAAAGCCTAAGACTTCTTGAGATTTCTCTATTACAGTCAGTGGCGGAGCCAGGATTAGAGGAGAGGGGGGGCGAAAATTAATTTTTTATTTTGCATAATATTAGTATTTTTACTACCTGTTGACCTCGTAGGAACTCATTTGGTTAATTTCTTACCAAAATATTAACATTTAACAACATTTGAAAGATTTAAAAAAATGTACTATTGCTCAGTCCAACAGACATAAAAAGTAGTTTAAAATAATAATAATAAAAAAGTGCCTTAACTTAAACAATGATTTTAACTACATATTTTTTGAAAAATAAAATAAAAAACTACAACCAAGTTGTCCCAAAAAGTGAATCTTTTAAGTTAGAGCAAATTTATTTTCTCTATACGAAACCACTACATAAAGAGAAATACAATTATGCAAATGAAAAGAGAGCAAAAAGGTGGTAAGCTAATTAAGATCACTTCATTTGACTCTTACTCTACGTGTTTAATGATTTAATGTTTCATTGAGGATTACTTTTCAAATTGAAAGAATAAATTGTGTTGGACAAATAAATAAATAAAAAATCAAAACACGTATGAACCAATAAATTAAAAAAGATTCGTATAGATGAGTTTATTTATCTAAACATTAATACACCGAAGGTCGGTATAAAAAAAATGTTAATCCATGGAAGAAAATGAGTCGAAACAAAATATTCAAAACATGGGGATGATATGAACAGATTTTGAAACAAAACAATCAAATAATAGTAGCATTGTTAATTTCATAAAAAAAAATAGAGATAATGAGAGACCTGAGGTGAGAAGATTTATTAAAATTGAGAGATAATTTTTTCATTGGGATACATACGAGGCCATGAGATTTTGTTAAAATTGATAGAGGAATAGCAATAGAAATAAAAAAGATTTGTTAAAATTGATAAAGGAATAACCATAGAAATAAAAAATGATTGAGTATAATGTGATATCTAATAATGTCATGATGAGTAATTTTATACTATACAATTTTTAAAACAAATAATTTAATAATATTAACAAAATTTTATTATATATATATATATATATATTAAAAAAAAATTCATAAAATTTGGGGGGGGGGGCGGTGGCCCCCCCTAGCCCCTCCCTCCCTCCGCCATTGATTACAGTATCTCACAATCTACCCTGACTTTTTCTTAAAGCCAATGTATGTTCTTCTTTTACTCTTATGTATTTTCTCTGGTTTTGGCATTTCTCCTTATGCTATTCTTCTTTATGATTAATTGATGATTTATGATTATGCTTGTCTCCTCTAATGATGTGTTCCATTTTATTTTATTTTTGGGTATATTTATCGTAGCAATGGTAATACATTGACAATAAACATGTTTAATAAACAATATGTTGTCGATAAAAATTTCTCAAGACTTTTAATGCACCATATTAGGCACACAATGAGAGACTAAAATTCCAATATTCATTTGTTGAATAACAAAGAAATTTTTTTGTTGTTGCTATTGCATAACTTGCTTTCTCACTAAATTAAAAGAGCATCTACTCCACAATGTTAAACATTCCCATACCATAATGAATGCAAGTTACTTTTTAAATCACGGTTCACAATTTTTAAGTTAGCACATATGTGTCCATTTAAAGCACAAGCAGAGCTTGTGTTAGCATGTGCTACACAACTTTCTTTGCAAATAATGTCGTTCAGATGAGTTTTCAATTGAACAAATAGATGCATCTTCATCTTCAATATCACTACTTATTTATGAAGAAGATAATCTTCAACCCATTGATCAAATCCAAGAGCAGGAACGAGAAGATGTTAATGCGTGGAGGACTAGTATAGCTTTAGAATTGTGGAGACCTGCCACTTAGTAGGGCATAAAGTCACATCAAATTACTGATTGAAAAAATTATGTTCGGTTTTATTTTTTTTATTAATATCATTGAAGTTCTTTGTTTTTTTATTGACTGTTGTAATTGGAATAAGTTATTTTATCTACTTTTTTTTTCATGCATACCTTACCTACCACTATCCAATACCGTTAGTCTAGAATCTCAACTAATCTTTATTATTTCTCTCTCCTCTTAAGATTCTAGTTTAATGGTGTTGGATAATGGTAGGTAAAGTATGCATGAAAAAAGGTAGATAGAATAACATATCCGATCCCTTATAATTTTGAATGTTTGTTAAATATTTATATTATTTTTTAAAATCTTATAAATTCATATTGTCCTTTTAAATCTTATAATTTCTATTAAAATCCTTTAAAATTCAATCTTATAAAATCTTGATTATAAAAAGGTATTTTAAAAAAATCTCTAAAGTTATTACAATTCTAAATAGTCTATTAAAACTTATAAGATTTTTTATCTCAGAATAGTCTTTTAAAATCATAATCCAAAATACCTATATATATATATATATATATATATATATATATATAATATTTCTACAGCTACTTTAGATAAGGTTATCTACAGCTACCTCAAAAACTAAATCGTTTTAATGAATGGTGTTTCTGTAATTTTAGGTGAATTAATGAAGGGTGTTTCAGTAAAATGCATATGATAAAAATAAATAAACAAAAGTACGAAAGTACCCTTCATTAATTCTCCTAAAATTACAGAAAAACCCTTCATTAATCAAAATGACATAGTTTTGGGGTAGCTGTAGATAACTCTATCTAAAGTGTCTGCAAAAATACTTACATATATATATATATATATATATGCTTTAATGTTTCTACAGTGAATGTAGATAAGTTATCTACATTTGCTTTCAAAACGACGTCGTTTTGAGTTGAAAAATTAAAAAATTATAATGAATAACCCTGAAATAAATTATAATTACAAAAATACCTTGATTTTCGTCTCAAAACGACGTCGGTTTGGGCTCAATGTAGATAAGTTATCTACATTGACTGTAGAAAAAATGAACCCATATATATATATATATATATATATATATATATATATATATAGGGTTTTATAATTCTCATGTTGAAGGAGAATTGAAATCTCATGTTGTAGAGATAAAAAGCATGTGGGACCCATGTGTTAGAAAAAATTATATGTAGGACCCATGTCAGCACGGAAATCGAAGGGTGTGTAGGAAAATTGTAATTATCATGTTGAATGAGAATTATAAAACTCATATATATATATATATATATATATATATATATATATATATATATGGGTTCATTTAATCTTATGTTACATGGGAGATCTTCTCTCATGTTGTATAGATACATATGGTGGGACCCGTCATTTAAAAAAGAAAAAAAGAAAAGAAAAAAATGAATGTCACAATTTTCGATGAGTGTGTAGGAGATAAAGCTACTCTTATGTTGCATAAGAGTAGTTTTTCCCTATATATATATAGCGAATGTAATGACGGGGTGATGAGGCTATGTCTACATATGTCGTTGAAATGGTGTTTACATTAAGGCAAAGAAGGGAATCCAAGGGACAGGGAGAGAGAGAGGAAAGAAGGGAAGGAAATTGGAGGGTATTCCCTTCCTTTGTTTGGAAGTTAAAAAATGGTAAGGGAGAAAAATGGAGAGATAATGAGATATTTTTACTATTTTAACCTTTTTTTAAAATTAACATAATTATTATATTTTACAAATTAAATTAAATTTAAAAAAAAATCTAACAAAATTATTTATGTATTTTTCACACTGCTAAAAAATATCATATTTTCAACGAAATTTCTACGTTGTGCACGACAAAATTTCTATCGAGAAACTATTTTCCCGTAGAGTTAATTCCGGTTGAAAGGCGACGAAAAAATTTTCTATCGAAATTTTTTACATGAATAAATTTTCGGTTATCAAAAGTTTTGATGAAAATAATTTCTTATATATTTTCGATGGAAAAAAGAAAAAAAAATTACATAAATAATTTTCGTCAAAAACTTTTACGAATATATTTTTCTTCAAAAAAATTTGCGGAAATGAATTCCGTTGAAATTTTGATGGAATTTTTTTGGTCGAAAATTTTCGATGAAAATATGTTCTGTCAAAAAGTTCTATGGAATTTAGATTTCGTAAATAATTTTAACAAAAAAAAATTCCCGTCAACTTTTTTTCAAAAAATTTTATGGAAATAATTTCCGTAAAAAAATTTCGATTGAAATGTGTTCTGTTGAAAATTTTGATGGAAATATTTTTCGTTAAATTTTTTGACAAATATGCTTTTTTGTCAAAAGTTTTGAGGGGAATGATTCAAGGGAATTTAGATTTCGTAAAGATTTTTGACAAAAAAAAAAAAAATTGTCGAACTTGTTTACAAAAATATTTTTGGTCAAAAAATTTTACATAAATATTTTTGGTCCAAATTTTCGTTGTAAACGTGTCCCATTGATATTTTGATGGAAATGTTTTCTTCGAAAATTTTGACAAAAATATTTTTCCTAAAAAAATTTGTCGTAATTATTTTTTGTCAAATTTTTTTTATGGAAATGTGTTTCGTCAAAATTTTCGACATAATTATTTTTTGATGGAAAGTGTGACGGAAATGTTTTTGTCGAAAGTTTCGACGAAATTTAGATTCTATCATGAATTTTGATTGAATTTTTTTTCCTCGGAAATTTATGTCAGTGTTTATGACAAAATCTTATTCCGTCTCTAAGTTCGTCTCTAGTTTTGACGGAAAATCTTTCGTCTCTATTTTCTACGTAATATGATTTTTGTCAAATATTTCAGCATTAGTCTCGAAGAAATTTTCTTTGTCGATAAATTCTGCCAGTATTTGATACTTTTCTAATAGTTTCACATTTAAAAGTGATTTATATTTATGTAGTTTTCACATTTTAATGCTTAGGGTAAATAAGTAAATTTCAATATTTCCGCCCTTAAATCCCTAACAAGGGGCAATCCAAGATCTTAATCAGTAATAATCAAGGATAGATATTCATCAAGAATATTAATCCTAATACAACAGCAAAGCAAGCAGGCCTGGGCCACTACCAGAGGCACCAAAGGCCCATCCACGCTACCCACAGGTAGAGCCGGCAAAACGGGCTCAGCTCGGCAGGCCAACCCACCCCATTGACTAAACAGGGCGGGGCGGGCTGACTCATTTTTTGGCGGGTTAATGGCGGGGTGGGGCGCGGCGGGGCGGGCCGCCCACTTTGCCACCTCTACCCACAGGTGACCTCTATAAATACAAGGTAAACCCTAAAGGTACGGTACGCTCGCTCTCTCTCTCTCACTGTTATGCTGTCACTGTGCACACACACTCCCCATTGGCTATATAGTATTCTGTGAACAGTGATCTGCTCGACTTAAGGGTGTCCCCTTCATAGATACCTTGGAGATGGCACTAGATCCAAGATAAGACACACAATGATTCTAATTTATTAATCACAAGAACTATTTGATATAAGTGGTACCAAAGACTAATAATCTACTTTAAATTAATGTCCTCACTCTTAAAAATGAGCCACGTGACTTCTTCTACTTTAAATAGCTCATTTTTTAAAATACTTTATTTTATTTCACGTATCATCATTTTGAAAATTCTTTTTAAAATATTTACATATAATATTATTATTGTAGCTATTTACATTTATTTTTTCAAATCTTGTAATCTATATCATCCAATCATTTCATGTCAAAACATAAAATATTTAGAAATAAAACAAAAAAAAAGTAGGAAAAAGAATAAGTTATCTTTTTTATACTAAACTAATTTCTTGAGAGGGGTTTAATTTCTTAGTTCATTCTCCTTCAAAAAAATTTCTTTTCAATTTTAAATTTTAATTCTTATGAAATAATTAAGCATATATTTATTTAATTAATATTTACTTTAGGTTCTATTTAAATTAATTATACATATCTTAATTTAAAAAAAAATATTTATGCAGTTACTGCAGATAAGTTATCTGCATTTATTCCCAAAACGACGTCGTTTTGAGATTGAAAGATTAAAAAATTATAATTATAAAGACTATAATAACTCTGAAATAAATTAAAATTACAAAAACACCACGATTTTCACCCAAAATGATGTTGTATTGAGCTTATTGCAGATAACTTTTCTGCCGTGACTGCAGGAAAACGAACCCATCTTATTTATGGGTTCGTTTTTTCTACAGTTACTGCTGATAAGTTATCTGCAGTAAGCCCAATACGACGTCGTTTTGGGGCGGAAATCATGGTATTTTTGTAATTTTAATTTATTTCAGGGTTATAATAGTCTTTATGTTTATAATTTTTTAAAATTTCAATACTAAAACGATGTTGTTTTGAGAATAAATATAGATAATTTATCTGCATTAACTGCAGAAACATTTTTTCCCTTATTTATTATTAAGTATTGGGTTCGCTTTTTCTGCAGTTTCTGCAGATAAGTTATCTGCTGTAAGTCCAATAGGACGTCGTTTTGAGGCGGAAATCATGGTGTTTTTGTAATTTTAATTTATTTCGAGATTATTATAGTCTTTATAATTATAATTTTCTAATCTTTCAATCCCAAAACGACATCGTTTTGGAAGTAAATGCAGATAACTTATCTGTATTAATTGCAGAAATTTTTTCTGTTAAATATTTAGTTTTTATTTTTAAAATTTTTAAAATATTTGTGTGATATACCAAATTTTTACTATTTTTATTAAGGGAAAAAAGTTTCCGATGTTACTTTAGATAATTTTGCCTAATGTTCATCGAAACAACATCGTTTTGAGGTTGAAAAATTAAAAAATTGGAATGATAAAGAATATTATAACCCTGAAATAAATTAAAATTACAAAAACACCATGATTTCCATCCCAAAATGACGTCGTTTCAATGAACATTAGATAAAGTTATCTAAAGTAACTTTAAAAAAAATCAAAACCCTTCTATTAAAATAGTAAACCTGCATTTGCAGTGAAAGGAGAAGAACAAAAAACAAACTCTGTATATTCATTCTCTCCAAAAAGGATTTGTACAAAGGAATGTATTAGAGTAAATAGTTTTATTTCTGTTTTAAAGTGTAATTAGTGGTTAGTATAAGTTTTCTTTTAGATGCTTCTAGAATACCTAAGGTTTGTTAGAGTTTGTTATACTGGCCCCCTTTTTACGGGTGTGGTTTTTGGCTTACGGTTATTTGATTCTTTTTCTGTTTATATATAGAATCTTTTTGTAAACATTCTGCATCAATGAAAATGAGGATTATTCCTTTATCTTGTAAACATTCTGCATCAAGAAGGGATCGACTATTTTGATACCTTCTCCCCTGTGGTCAAGATTACTTCTGTTCGTTTCCTTCTGGCTTTATCTGCTATTAAGGGCTGGTCTCTCACTCACTTGGATGTCAATAATTCCTTTTTGCATGGTGACCTCACCGAGGAAGTGTATATGCTTCCTCCACCTAGATATCACAATGAAGGGGAGTCTATGCATTCAAATATTGTTTGCAAGCTACACAAATCTTTATATGGCCTCAAACAAGCATCAAGACAATGGTTCTTGAAATTTTCTAGTGTTCTAACCGAGAATGGTTTTCAACAATCAAAGGTTGATTCATCTTTATTTATCAAAACACAAGGTGAATTTTTCCTTGCTCTTCTAGTTTATGTTGATGACATTGTGATAGCTAGCAATGATAATATGCAAGTTCAAGTCTTGAAAACGCTTCTGAATAGTCATTTCAAGCTCAAGGATCTTGGTGATTTAAAGTACTTCCTTGGAATCGAGGTTGCTAGAACAACTAAAGGGATCAGTGTTTGCCAACGTAGCTATGCCTTGCAAATTCTTTCTGATGCAGGACAGACTGGTTGCAAACCCAAATCAACACCCATGGAAACAAATTTGAAACTTTCACAAGAGAAATGAGACCTTGTTGAAGACCCAATAGTTTACAGAAGATTAATTGGTAGATTGTTGTATCTCACCATCACCAGACTTGACCTTTCATATGCTGTAAATAAACTAAGTCAGTTTCTAGCTCAGCCGCGGATTCCTCACCTGCATGCAGCATACATATTGCTGCACTGTATTAAAGGAACCATTGGTCAAGGGCTCTTCTATTCTAGTTCTGGTGATCTGAAACTTAAAGCTTTTTCAGATTCGGATTGGGCATCTTGCATAGATACCAGACGATCTGTGACTGGTTTCTGTGTTTTCTTGGGAAACTCGCTCATCAGTTGGAAATCGAAGAAACAACCAACGGTTTCCAGATCCTCAGCAGAAGCTGAGTATAGAGCAATGGCAAATGTCACCTGTGAATTAGTTTGGCTTCGTACAATTCTGACAGAATTTGGAATTGTGCATCAAGGACCAGCATTGATCTTCTGTGATAATGAGGCAGCTCTTCGTATTGCTGAAAATTCTGTTTTCCATGAGAGAACAAAGCATATTGAGATTGACTGCGATTTGGTTAGAGAAAAAATCTTGAAAGGAGAAGTGAAGGAATGTATCTTCACAATCTCAATTGGCTGACTTACTTACCAAAGCTTTGCATCCAAATCAGTTTATGACCTTACTAAGCAAGATGAGAATCCGTAATATTCATACTCCATCTTGAAGGGGAGTATTAGAGTAAATAGTTTTATTTCTATTTTAAAGTGTAATTAGTGGTTAGTATAAGTTTTCTTTTAGATGCTTCTAGAATACCTAAGGTTTGTTAGAGTTTGTTATACTGGCCCCCTTTTTACGGGTGTGGTTTTTGGCTTACGGTTATTTGATTCTTTTTCTGTTTATATATAGAATCTTTTTGTAAACATTCTGCATCAATGAAAATGAGGATTATTCCTTTATCTTGTAATAGAATGGGTATAAAAAGAAGAAAAAGGTATAATAAATTCTGTTACAACCACACATATGACATGGCCACTAAACCAAAACAGAAAAATGACAAAAATACAAAAATGTGAAATGGTAATATCGTCTTATCTTCAAGTGGTCTTTTTCTTGGTCTCTTCTCATTGAGCAAAAGAAAGGGATGCAACAATGTGAAAGAACTGTAGTTGCTCTAACAGTTCTTTAGCATGATTTGCAGCTCGGTGCTCCACTCTAAGAAACAGTTCCTCACTGAGCTTGTCACCAATGTGAGCATCAACAAGGACTCCAGACACAGTCCTTCAGCTATTGGCCAGAGCCCTGCCTACTTCACTCGCATCATCTGGTTGGTTCACACAACAAGTGGACTTCCTCCTTCGAATACCTCAAGGGGCATTTGGTAGAGGAGAAATTTTTTTATCCAGGAATCTCGATTTTCAAAAATTTGATATAAACATTCAGTTTATAATAAAAGAGCCGACCCAGTTCAAATACTCACTTCGTGAGTGTCTGAGGAAGGAAATACTCTGGGCAGTCTTTCCCCTGCTTTTTGTAGAAAGATAATAATACCGGAAAATTAAAAGTTTAGAAAAATTCAATTTTGTGGGAATCCTAGAAAACATCTCGTGCCTCAAGTGTGTCTAGCAAATGAACCATCAGCTTCAAACACCTCCTTGAAGTCTTGCAAGCTTGGTGCATAAACTGGAATGTTAAAACTGTCTCGTTTTTCGTGGCTAATTAATCCCTGCAATCAAGAATATAATGTACTTTAATTTATATACCATGTTATATACCATGTACATATCAACGCATAAAAGGAGACTATAAACTATGAATAGTTAGTAGAGCTTTAAGGAGGCAATTGATCATTCTAAACACTAGTTGCAAAACAGAACCAGTAAACTAAATCAAGGTTTTTTGCTTTAAATGTAAAAGGTAAACAGAAAAAAATAAAAGGAAATAACATTCTCAAATAGGTAATAACGTGTGACTAAAAAATGAAAGATATAACTTAAACTCAAATCCTCCATGTATCTTTGAGTGTTATGTTAGTTAGTGAGATTTGCTATAACAAATGTTTAGTTATTGAAATTGTTCTAAATACTCGAGACATCCTTTTATATAGTTGTACTTATATTCTGTACTTTTTTGATTACAGTATTGGATTTTGGACGTGTAAAATGGTAGAGGATAATTCTTCCAAGTGCATGCCTTTCACTGTTCAAATAAATTGTTGGGTCCCTTAGTCTACGATCATTAGATGAATAAATGATCATCTGTAATATGAATGCAAAAACAATTTGTCTATAGCTTTAAGATATGATGATATGATTCTGTATACTGGGCCCATATATTATTAGAATTCAAGATGCATGAAAGTTGAAAAACATTGCGTGCTTGCTATGCATGGAAATTACTGTTCAGACACGTCATTGTTTCTCTAAAACAAGGTCCACTTTTCAACCCCATAGACCGTGAATTTGCTGCATGCACTTTTTGACCATAAATTAGGACTTTGGCATCCAAAATAATAATGGTTTTACTATATTATCCTCGGGGAATGGAAAATAATTAACCCTTTTATTTTGTCGTTGAAATTATGGCATCGACGATAGAGACTATGCGTGTGTATAGAATATTTGCATGTTTGATTATTGACAGGTGGGTAATTGTGGTGTGAATCAAAAAATAAGAAAGTCATGAAAGGGAGAAATTGCTTCAACAAAGGTTTTAATTTATCAAATTAAAGTAATCGTGATTCACGAAAAGATCCCATGAAATATGTCGTACTTTAAAGTTGGAATTCTAATCGAAAGGTCTATTAAACATCATAAGCAAAAGAATGATTAAAGAAACAAATGTCATACAGAATGGTTTGAAATCTATTATAATCTTATATATAATAGAAAGTATAAACATTCTTTGAAAACTCCTTCAATATTTATTTTCTATTCACACTTGAAACTATTTTCAATTTTTTCTCTTTTAGTAATTTTCAAATTCGAATTTTTAACTTGATAAGTGATAAAAGAGTTCAGCATTCTTTGGTGACAAACAACTGTATTAATGTTTCACTATTTTTTGCACGGGTAAATAGTTGTATTGTCTATTTATTTTTTCGGTAAACTTATTTTTATTCTTTAGTGGAACAAAATCACTACTATGTGCATCAGAAATTGTTAAGCCTATTAATAATATTTATTATTATGTCTACTGGGTTGTTAAGCCTATTAATATTTTTTTTGGTAAATTACAGGGCCGAAGCCTAGCAAAGAAAACAAAAGAAAATTAATGAACTATCATGGCACGAGCCCTACCAACAGAAGAAATATCAGCTAAATGCAATAATAAAATGTCGGTATGAGGATCGCGATAAAAAACAGCATCCATTTCCTCCTTTTTATCCAATATGAAATTGATCATCCAGTCCGCACACATGTTGTCTTCTCTATAAGTATGACGAAACTTAATTCTCCAATCTCTTTTAAACCATGTCCGTATGCGAGAGATAAGATGTCTCTCACGGATTGCTACACCAAGGTTGGATAGCATAGTGATTGCACTAGATGAATCACTTTCAAAGTTCAATATTTCGAAAACTTCATCCCAAGCCAATTCTAAACCATGAAGAATGCCCCAGCATTCAACTTATTAAATATTAATAATATTTATTATTATGTTAATTGGACTTAATTATTATACCTATTAGGATTAATTAATTTTTGGCTCTAAAAATGAACAAAATATTATTTTATTAGAGGCTTTAAAAACAAGTTTTAATACATAAAATAAGTTTAAAAAACAAAACTAGTTCATGTATAAATAGGATATGTGTTACTACATATTTTCTATTAGTAGTCAGTTTATGTACACATATTTCTTCTATTTTTGTCTGTTTGTCTTCATCTTCTCAAGCTATTCTTTTGCATTATCTAATATATCATTCATCATGTACTCCAAATATAATTTTATAAAGGATCTTAATCATTCCAAGGAAGAATGAAGGATTAAGGTTAGGGTGGTTAGGACTTGGAAGGTTCTTGATTTTCATCATAAAGATTTTGATTACAATGTGGAGATGATTCTATTAAATGAACATGTTGTAGGAGGCCAATAAATATTCTGGTCGTACAAGTTGAGTGCATCCGTATAATGGGTGACTTTGGTGGATTTGTTATGAGTATTTAGAATATTGTGTTTTTATGATGCATTTCAACGGATGGATTTGTTATGTGTATTTAATGTGTTTGTTGTGCTTGTATGTGAAAATTGTATATGATTCTGCTATCCAATGTGTGCTGATAAATTATGCAGGAAGTGAACTCGGGGGATGGAATATATGGAAATATTTATATGCTATTATTCAATGATTTGGTACCCTGTGTGTTTACAACACTGATTTTTTCTATTGTTATAAAATGTTATATATATATATATATATATTTATATATATATATATATATATATTCTCCGATAATAGGTTTAATGATATGACATATCTGATAAATTATGAACTATGTGTATGTCTGATAAAATGTAAAATGACTAATGTGTGCTGATAAATTCTCTCCTATAAACATTGAGTTTAATGAGATTTTATATCTCACCTTACTTTTTGGGGCACATTCAGGTTTTGCATGAAGTGTCGAGTCTTTAAAGAAAAAGGAATGTGGAAAGGACAGATAGCAAACATAGCAAGATCAAATTGGTAGACTGACGTTTGGGATTGTGCGTATCTGTCTATAATTCGGTTATTATAGTCTGTATTTCAAGACATAGATGTAGTTGGTACATCTGTTTATATTTGGTATAAAGTTTAATATTGAATATTTTACATTCAGAAAAGTGTATTTATATGTTTTAAGTTTTACCGAGAGTGAGTAGGAATCTATGAATATATTCTGAAGATGTAGATATAGAATATATTGTGTTAGATATTTTCTGGATGTCAGGATAAAAATTTGTATAGTCCGATAAATAAAGATTATGTTGTCCGTGTCTTATTAAAATAGTATGTATATATTGGTTTTAATTTTATATATATATATATATATATAGTATATAATTCTACATAATGTGAACATAAAGGAATAAAGGAAAAAAATTTAAATTAGTCACTTAGTTTAAAGAGAACTGTTGTGTTATTTTTAGAAGTCTTCCGCTTTTCTAATTAATTAAGTGTGCATCTGTACCGTAAGCCTGTGTAACACTTACTGTGTAGAACTGGGGTGTTACAATATGCTTGGAGCATCCACTATGAAGGTACCACTTGGTGCCTTTTGCCTTCAAGCACACTTATACCAATAAAACAAGTAATTTTACTTGACTTTTTGTATCCAAAGATTTTTGGCTCCATTTTTATTAGGTTTGGGCAGCAACCCATAATGTGAAAATAGTGGGAAAAATATACCTTTAACAACCCAAAATGACTTCTTCTTTTTTTGATACATACTCTCTTTTTTATATACAATTATGTTTTTTTTTAGATACATAAATGACTTATATTTTAAAACAGTATAATAACAATGTTTGCTACTGTAAATGCCATTAAGTCTGAGACAATGGCGGAGGGAGGTAGGGGTACCACCGCCCCCCCCCAAATTTTATGAATTTTTTTTTAATATATATATATATATAATAAAATTTTGTTAATATTATTAAATTATTTGTTTTAAAAATTGTATAGTATAAAATTACTCATCATGACATTATTAGATATCACATTATACTAATCATTTTTTATTTCTATGGTTATTCCTTTATCAATTTTAACAAATCTTTTTTATTTCTATTGCTATTCCTCTATCAATTTTAACAAAATCTCATGGCCTCGTATGTATCCCAATGAAAAAATTATCTCTCAATTTTAATAAATCTTCTCACCTCAGGTCTCTCATTATCTCTATTTTTTTTTATGAAATTAACAATGCTACTATTATTTGATTGTTTTGTTTCAAAATCTGTTCATATCATCCCCATGTTTTGAATATTTTGTTTCGACTCATTTTCTTCCATGGATTAACATTTTTTTTATACCGACCTTCGGTGTATTAATGTTTAGATAAATAAACTCATCTATACGAATCTTTTTTAATTTATTGGTTCATACGTGTTTTGATTTTTTATTTATTTATTTGTCCAACACAATTTATTCTTTCAATTTGAAAAGTAATCCTCAATGAAACATTAAATCATTAAACACTTAGAGTAAGAGTCAAATGAAGTGATCTTAATTAGCTTACCACCTTTTTGCTCTCTTTTCATTTGCATAATTGTATTTCTCTTTATGTAGTGGTTTCGTACAGAGAAAATAAATTTGCTCTAACTTAAAAGATTCACTTTTTGGGACAACTTGGTTGTAGTTTTTTATTTTATTTTTCAAAAAATATGTAGTTAAAATCATTGTTTAAGTTAAGGCACTTTTTTATTATTATTATTTTAAACTACTTTTTATGTCTGTTGGACTGAGCAATAGTCATTTTTTTAAATCTTTCAAATGTTGTTAAATGTTAATATTTTGGTAAGAAATTAACCAAATGAGTTATATTCAACAGGTAGTAAAAATACTAATATTATGCAAAATAAAAAATTAATTTTCGCCCCCCCTCTCCTCTAATCCTGGCTCCGCCACTGTTCTGAGACGAAGACGAAGCAACTCCATTCAGCATCGTCCAACGTTCGATTTCTAAACTATATATGACTGGCATCTAAATTTCCACTAACATATTGGCATCTAAACTGTATGTTTTTAGAAGTCTTCCGATTTTCTAATTAGTCAAGTACGCATGTGTATCGTAAGTCTGTGTAACATTTCGTGTGAAGAAACGGGATGTTACAATATGTTTAGAGTCCACTATCAAGATATCATTTGGTGTCTTTTGCCTTCAAGAATACTTGTACCTATAAAACAAGTAATTTTACTTAACTTTTGGTATCCAAATGTTCTTGGGTCCATTTCATGTGAAAATAGTGAAAAGAATGTACCTTTAATTAACAATCCAAAATGACATCTATTTATATATATATATATTGATACAACTATGTTTTTTTTTTTAGATACATAAATGACTTATATTTTAAAACAGTATAATAACAATGTTTGCTACTGTAGTGAATGCCATTAAGTCTGAGACGAAGACGAAGCAACTCCATTCGGCATCCATAAATACAAGCTTCTGTCCAACGCTCGATTTCTAAACTATATATATGACTGGCATCTAAATTTCCCACTAACATAATGGCAAATAATACGAATTGCGTTTGGTACAGAGAAATTTTTTTTTCGTGAATCTCGATTTTCAAAAAATATGATAAAAATATTCAGTTTACGATAATATCCGGAAATTTAAAATTTAGAAAAATTCAATTTCCCGGGAATTCTACAAAATGTCGGGTACCAAACGGCTCCTAAGCATCATTTGAATCCAAAATCGGCTTTGAGTGAGGTTAAATTAATTATTTTATATCTTTCTAGTACACCCCTCAAGAGCCCTTTTGATTTGTATGAATATGGCACAAACCCATTATTAATTTCTCTTGTGCTGCACAAGTTTTTTTTTTTTTTGTCTTTTTTTAATTTCATGTCTCTAACAAACAGATAATTAGCACTTTCAATATATACTTTATTATGCTTCAGAAAATAGTGCTAAAACGGGAAGGGAATACAAGCCTACCACAATTAACATTCCCTGAAAAAAGGTTTCGGTTTTTTGTTTCCGGGTGAAGAATAGATGAACAGAAAATGTCAAGCTTTCTTCTCCAAGTGTTTTTTCGTCTAAACGAAGATAATAATAATAATAATAAATCCAATGTCGAAGTTCAACTTCGTTTTCACTTCCTCTTATTGAGATAATAGCCCTAAATTTTGATCTGGAAACCAAATTCGAAGACTTTTGGCAGAGTAACCTCTGCGAGCCTAGTGTCCTTGTCCTATTGTCATTCCCAACTATATAAATTCCTCTAATTTTATGGTGCTTAATATTCTATCGACGCAACCAATTTGACCTCTCTTATAAATCCATTATTATATCATTTTTATGAAATTCAAATATTATCAACTTAAAATATTCTTATAAGATTATTTGACGTGCTTCCATTTAAAGAATTATACAAGTTCAACCCATGTAGTTTATATTTTTCTTTATTTTATACTATAACAAAATAGAAAGATAAACAAAAGCACCATACAACAGCCTCTGGGCAAAAAAATTATCCAATTAATACTAACTGCGAATGCAAACAAAGGTACAAAAATCAATCCTAAACTTTATCTGTACGTGAATTTCTACCACGTAGGCAAGTCTTGACTTTCACGTGATTTTTTGCCATGTAAACAACTTCTACATGAATTAAGTGCAGGACTACTTTGACATGTTCAGTTATTTGGTGTGACCATCGTATAGTATAAGCTTATAACTCCCCTTATACATCAAAATGATATATAACTTAATCCAACCTAGGAGTGGTGGATTAGGCCTGATAAGGGGTTGATGTATTAATATTGCTTACAAGTACGATTCCCAATAATTAATATATCATTTCAATATTTATATATTAAAATAATTTTTTAAATATATCAATTTTTAAAATATTAGAGGATATTATCTTATATAATATTAAAAATATATATTATTTATTTTTAAATTAAATAAATGTCTGGATAAGTAGTTTCATGTCATTTAAGTACAGAACTCCTTATGACATTGGTTCCGCACATCCCAAATATGTTACTCATTGCCACATAGGCAATCCCGTATCGGGACTAGTTTCGTATCATTTAAGGATTTATTATCTATCATTTAATTTGATCATAAAAAATTTCCTACACAGACAACATTTTATGGGACCCGCAACAAAAAAAAATTTGACACGCAAAACTAATCTCTATAACATAATACAATCACTTTCATTACAACATAACTTTTATAGAACCCATTATTTAAATGTGATTTTTCTCATTTAGTAGAGAAAATATTGGGTACATCAGATATAGGTATATCTTTACCTAATGAAAAAAAGATTTTGAAATTTAGTGAGAATAATAAAAAAAAAAACAAGAATATAAATATAAAAATTTATCGTTAATTGGAAATATATATATATATATATATATATATATATATATATATATATATATATATATATACCAAAATGGACACGTTTTGATATAATGAAGGGTATTTATGTAATCTTAGGTGAATTAATTAAAGGTGTTTCAGTAAAATTTATATAATATAAAAATAATTTTACAATAATACCCTTCATTAATTCACCTAGAATTATATAAATTTTTTCTCTCTCTCTCCAAATTTTTTTTAATATTCTATCTCTTTGATTCAATATATATATATATATATATATATATATATATATATATATATATATATATATATATATATATATATATATATATATATATACCAAAATGGACACATCAATCCAACTTAGACAGCTTTATTATATTGGGAAAGACAGGGAATTCAAATAGTCTTCGTTGTAACTTTCATTGCTGCAGTCGGTGTCAGGCTGATGTCACCGTCTATCAAATAGTTCAACATGTTGAGCGTAGTTTAGTCTAAATTTGTTTCTCTTAATTTCTTTTTAAGATTAAATTTAATCGAGTCATGACTTAATTATTGAAATTAAGCCGATATGATATGTCGATGAAATATATAAATTTAAATATCATTTACAATTAAATTATAAAAATTTAAATAATTAAAAATTAAAATTAAGCAATATTTTATAATATATTTTAAAATATAATGATATCATTTCAACCCAACTACGGGAAGTGGTGACCATATTTTGTTATAAATATTACATATTTTGTTAATATTGTTAATTTAAGCCGGGTTAAAAAAATTAAAATATTATTATTTTAATAAATAATTATAAATACATAGTTGTTTCGAAATTATCTACGGATCTATTGCAGCTATTCATACCTAAATTAGGTAATTATTCACGCACAAATTAAGCGTGACTCCCAAGGCATTCACGTCTAATTTAGGCGTGAATCATCTGGTGTTGACACATGATAAAAAGTCAACTTACGAACCGTAAAACTTTATAAAGCCATAATTTTTGACTCGGGTTTCCGAATGAGATAGTTCTTTTTCTGATTCCACAAAAATTTTCGAGATCTACGCAATGACATCTCATTTGATATATTTTATCTCTCACAAACACAATTCAAATTTACAATAATTGTATTATATAGTATATTACAAAAAAATTTAAAAAATTATTATTAATAAGAAAAATAAAATAAAAATTTAATTTGTAATTTAATTTAAAAATCAATTTGAGAAATTTGTATAAAGAAAATAATAAAAAAATATAAACACTTAAAAAATATAAAGTATATATTTTATAATTAAATAAATAACCTTGTACACTATTTTTTTTCAAACAATTGGTAGAAGTATATATTTTAATATGACATTAAGTATCCTTATTTATAGATGAATTAATCCGCTTTTGTGCCATCTTTATAGTATCATTGTTGCAAATTTGAATTGTGTTTGTGAGAGATAAAATATATTAAATAAGATGTCATTGCGTAGATCTCAAAAAGTTATGTAAAAAAAAAAATTACCTCATTCAAATACTTGAGTCAAAAGTTATGGCCTTATAAAATTTTACGATTAAACTATTAATTTTTTGTGTCACGTGTCAATACCAGATGAATCACGCCTAATTTAGGCGTGAATGTCTTAGGAGTCACGCCTAATTTGAGCATGAATAGTCAAGCTTATTTGGGCGTGAATGATTGCAATAGATACGTAGATAATTTCGAAAGAAATATATTTTCGTAATTATTTATTAAAATAGTAATATTTTATTTTATTTTTTTGCCTTTAAGCTAGATCAATACTTTTTTAAAATATTATGTAATACAATAAAGGGATAGGATATTAGGGATAAGATATTTACACTCGTAATTATTATCGCTTATTAATATATATTTTCATCTTTGTATGGTCATAATTTAATATTTTATATTTATTTCTACCTTTTTTTATGATTTCCCATATTTAATGCTTTCACTTTAAATTTGGGAAATTATGATCATTAAAAGGTAGAAATAAATATAATCTTTTTTAAAATATTATGTAATACAATAAATACTTTTTTTTTTTTTCGAAATATGAATCAGTCAGAATCTAAAAATACATACGATTTTACTTTTAGAACCTGAACTTCACAGTTTTTTTATCGACAGTCGACAGACAAGAGTCATACCTGTGACGAGTTATTCAAAATACCAATATCTATTTTATAACTATTATACTTAGGAGTTTACCAATGCAAATTCATCGCCCAGATCCAGATTGCCATAAAACAAATGGCGACATCTCTGAATGTCTTTGTATTTAATACACATTTTGTTGGAATTAATAGTAACTTTAATATATAATGATCTATTGGTTATGAATAAGAAGTGGGTTAATAGAGAAAAAGAGAAAAGGGAAGATGAAGAGTTGTGTGGGTTGTTTAACAAAGTCTCACCATTGGTAGAAAGTGGGAGAGTATATAAACTCTCACGCCACCCAGATTGATACGTATCCATGGTCCGGCCGGCTAAAGTTGTATTAAAAATAATTTTTTTTGTCCACCCGCCGGTAAGTCTGTTCAAATACATGAGTTCAAGACAATAGTGATTTGATATCACCCTTATCTTTTTTAACAATCTTAAGACAAATCATCCATGGTTTGGTGGTTGGGTACTGAATATATATAAATTCCAACACATTTAAGGAAGGTTCACACCTGTGAGAAGTGTCAAGTTAACCCTTACGTGACCGCCACCCAGATTGATACGTATCCATGGTTAAATATTCTATAATAGCATTCTCAATTGACCAAGTTTAAGAAGCAGTCATAACACATTTTATCATTTTTTATATCTGAATAAATACATTTATCATTTATTAAATGATATTTGGATAAAAAAATATTTTTTTTTCTTTTCATAAAATTTTTATTTTTTTATTAAATAAATACACTGAGTGAATGGGGTGACGACTTCCATTACGCAGACACCTAAATACATTCATTAGATACGATTCTCAACAAACTGAACCTGACAGTGAAACCGACTGCAGCAATGAAAGTTGCGATGAAGACTATTTCAATTCCCTTTATTTCCCAATATAATAAAGCTGTCTACATTGAATTGATGTGGCACTAATAGAAGAGAAACAGCATTTAGGTGACGTGACACTAGTCATGTACATTCCACGTGTATCCGGGAATATTTTTGGTGTATCAGATGTATCGAATTTGATACATCTTTTTTTCAAATTTGATAAAATTTATAATGTGACAGGAAATAAAAAATTTAAAAGTGGTTAAATATTTTCTAAATTAAAAAATATATATATACCGTATAGTTCAATACATATCCGGTATGTGCACCAGACAGTGGCACACCAAATATGTGCTGGATTTGCCTACGTGGCAGAAAGTAACATACATACAGGTCAGTGTAGGACTTGCAGCGATTATGTGCGTATTTCACTGTATTAATTTTAAAATAAATAATCCTATCAGTATTAAGTGAACAATTCTTTTACCCAACTGTTGCTGTATGGTGCTTTTGCCTAGAAAGATGTGCACGTTGGTTAATTAAGCTAAGACCAAAGTTTTATTTGATTGTGTTTTATTTTTTTTTCTTGAAATTACTTTATAGAATAATTAATAAAATAAGTATTTTTTATGTATTTTTTATTTTAAAAGTTAAAAATCAAATCATAAAATAAAAATAATGGAGAGATATTCATTAAATTTGATTGTAAAAATAAAAACATAATTATAATTTTTAGATTTACAAAACAGGCCATATCAAATAAATTTTTTATTTTTTTCTGAAAATTGAAAAAGTGTTTTTGAAAGAAAAAAATTCAAAGAGCCCCAATTCTCAAGGTTATGGAATTCATAGCATCTTCAATATTAATATTTGTTTATTTTAAAATATATATCATTTTGTTATAAAAAATAATTTGAAAGAAGGAATCTTATTTTATTTTATTAAACACTTTAAAAAACTTTAAAATTTTATTTTTTAAAATCTTTCTTATTGTCTTTTTATACTCATTAGCTAGAATGACTAAAAAACATACTAAAAATGATAGTATTTTAAGTATTTAATCAAAATTAATTTCATTAAAGGTAATAAAAAATGTAATTAATATTATTTATTAAAAATTTTAGTTTTTATTCAATTAAATCAGATGATCAAAACTTTAAAACACAATTGCATTGTATTTTTTTGGGATACAATGGTGGCACTAAAGTTTGAGCCTATAACCTCATATAAACTATCTTAACCCCTCACCAAGAGACAAATTCCAGTGGTACCGTATATTTTTATTACATATGTCAAAACTTTAAGATATTAGGTTAATAAGTTCTCCCACTTAAGTAGACCGCCTTTTGTTTATTATCAACCAGTGAGATTTCTTTGCACATGAATATTTGGTATTTGATTTCTAAATTTCCATTTAATTCTGATACTACAGTACTTCTTTACTAGAAATAGAAAAAAGTGAAACTTAGGTGAAAATAACCATAAAAGGATGAGCGAAAAGATAAAAGTCATTTATATATATTTAGTAAAAGATATATATGATTTTCAAAAAAAAAAAAAGTAAAAGATATATATAAACTTTCAGTAATACGAGAATATAGAAGAAATTTTTCAGGACTAGATCATGAGAATAGGTGTCAATTTGATGAAATCATATTTATTGAATTTCACTATATTTATTGTTGTTTATTGGTTAGTAAAAATTTGGAATAATTAAGTTAAAAATATCGCAATAATTATTATACAAATTTAAATGTAAATTGTCCACTTTGTGTAGGGATGCTTTTTAAATGAGTTTTCTTTTATTTCCTATAAAAAAAAAAACAAATACTCTTTGTCAATTATATTATGTTTCTTGACAAAATACTTTCCATTCCAATTTTTTTTATGTGAGTTGCTCGTCAACCTCTAATCAAGCTATCGATTAATTGCAGACTAAATTACATATATACTTATATCTTAATTAATCAGTACAAAATATAATCGCTAGTTAAATTTTAATTTTGTCTACAATCGAAGTTTTACTTCATCAACTTGAAGAAGAGGAGTTAAATAATTGATCACTACACATTTTGATATTATCTGAAGAATCATGTTTATTTTAATTTACAATTTTTAAGAGTGTCCCATCTCGATGGGAACACAAGCAAAATATTTCCAAAGGAAAAAGAAATTTATGGTTCAGGACCACAAAAATTTAGTGGTTTTTCTTTGAAAAATGTGGGAGATAAATAAATATATAAATAAAAGAAATGAATAAAGTGAACAAAAAATTGTGGAAATACAAAGGGGACCACAAAAACCTTTCTCTCGACCTGCCTGTAACAATGGCAAGTGGAAAAGATGGCATTGTGTCCAACATGTACCCTTTATGATTCTATGTCCTTCTTAGCTATTTCTTCTTCGATGTCTAGCACTTCGTGTTCAGTTTTTGATGAATTATCATCATCCTTGCAAATAATATTGCCCTCAATACAGGAATGGTTATTGCTGCTGTTGTTACTCTTATCATTATCTATGGTCGTGGGCGTGACAACAACCTCAATTTCTTCAATTCCTGGAGTGATTTCTAAGTGGGTCACCTTTTTCATTTCTTTGCTCTTACCCCACAGCACCATGTACAATCCAATCATAATTAGCACCGCTCCAATTACACTAATTAAGCATATTTCAAAAATCAAACCATGAATATGTCAGTTGAACATGATCATAAAAGTCAATTACAATATATTTAGGTGAGCTGGGATTTGGTGTATATATACCTTCCTAAGTATAGGTTCTCATCCAACATTAAGGAACCGGCAATGGCAACAAGCACAAGCACAAGAGGGTTGAAAACAGAGGTATACAGTGGGCCTCTCATCCTGACACACCATGCAATGACAATAACCATTATTCCAGAGGCCAAAATACCCTGTAACAACACCACCAATTCACCTTAGCACGTGTCATTTTATTATCAATTATAATTTTCAATACTCTACTTCACAAAATCAATGTTTTAATTGCTAATTATGTAGTTAACATACCGAAAATGCTGCTGTGAGAAGCCTAATATTCCAACCCAACCTCCATTGGCTCCAATCCTTCTCAACACATAAGGGCGAAAACAGTAGATTGTATTGCCCCCATTAAGTTCATCAAAGCTGTACTCGAGAGATGGCTTGGGAATTCTTTGCTCATCTTAGCCTGTAGTGTCATATGGTTATTAATGACAAGAGAACTAGAAATCCAAAGAAAGTTCATTTATGCAAATAAAATGACTGATATCAAAGTACTCATGCTAACCTGAATGATGAGCCATAAAGCAAAACAGAAGGAGCTTCCAAGACCACAAAAAATACCAAGCAATTTACTACCAGAGTCACCATTTAGTGTTCCCGTTTGGTCATTTTTATGCAAAAGGTTAATGTGGAAGGTCCAAATGTTAATTTCTACACCTTTGAGAAAGGTCAGCATCATTGCCCCGCCAACTCCTGTTATCGTTCCTAACACCTTAACCTTGCCTGCTACCGTTTGCAAATTTAATCTTTCGAAACTAATGAAAAAAACAATGTGAGTTATTAGTAATCATCTATCTCATATGTGGCCTGAACATTAAACAGCTTTGTTGAAATGACAACTTGAAAGCTATAATAGATTTGGTGATTGGTGTGAATACGTACCCGCAGGCGGCAGCCAAGATAAAAGTTACGGCAGGAATGAGATTATAAACAGCAGAAGCAAATGTTGCTGATATCAATTTCAAGGACTCGTAGTAAAGGTTTTGGAATAAAGTTCCCCTATTATATTTACACAATCATGTGAAAAAATTGTTAAAATCTTTACTTACGGTACAATATATTAGCAGCGTACATACGTGCCTAAAAAAAACTTTACGTACCCAAATAGGCCACAAAAGAATGACATGAAAATCACCCTCCAAGTCAGCTTTGGCCTGTTCTTCCTGTAAAAAATAATAAAGGAAAAACCATTTTAGCCTAGCTAGTTATTAATATTGTATTCAGGTAATTTTATAGTGAAAAGTGCAGGAACAAAATGAAGTTGTGGGGATATGGACCTTTCAAAAATAAGAGGAAGTGGAACAGTGCATGCTGCAGCAAAAATGAGACGGTAAGCAGTAACAACTCTAATGCTCATTCCATCGTTTATGGCAAGCTTGTAGAGCACAGTCGCCGTAGCAATTACAATCTGCACCAACACCATCAAGAGGGCTGGCTTCAACCCATGCATTACTTTCCTTATATCTGTCATTTTTTGTGTAATCTTATGATATATGTCTATCACAACTTGCTGCTGCAAAATGGTTTGTGATTGAAGAAAATAAAGAACGATATGGAGTTATGGAAGTTGCATCCCAGCGATGGTTTGTTTATATAAACAAATTTTCAATGTAGCACTGCGATTTGCGCGTCTTGCAATTACGGTTAGACCCTCAAGATGATTGTGATCTCATTGGAGTCATAGCATTTCAGGTTAGACCCTCAACAGTCAAGATCATCTGCGCTAACAAGTCAAACTTTTTGTTTTTTTAATAAACTATGTGAGGCAATCCTCGCAAAGATACTACTATCGAACACGTACTCTCTTCACATGCTCATCTATGAGCTACCATCATTTGTTAATTTTTGAGTAAATATCCAGCAAATCCCATGAAGCTCGCTTTAATTCCTAGTAAATAAAAAGATCCATCATGGTCACTAAGAAATTCAAAATGGACTAATTAATATGGGTGTTTTTTTGAATTTGTGAGGGACTTCAATTTCAACTAAATTGGTCCATTTTGTATTTCTTAGGGACCACGATGAGCCTTTTTATTTGCTAGGGACTAAAATGGGCGTCGTGAAATTTGCTAAGGACCAAAAAAGTATTTACTCTTAAATTTTTGTTTCTTTTTTTGTAAGATTATAGACCTAGCGTTAGGACATGGGGCAGATTGGACACTGGTAAATTTGAATAAGTATTTTTAAAAATAGCTTATTTTTATGATGAGAAATGTTTTTCTCACGTTACATAAAAAATCTTATCTCATGTTACAGGACACATGGCAATCCGAGCCAGCTTTTTTTTTTTTTAACTGCGAGACCCACCTAATTATGTCTCTACATTAGATAATACCATCTCATGTAACATGAGAAAAACATTACCCTGATATAGCTTATTTTCATATCTTATTTTTCTAAAAAAAATCAGTACTCCTTTTAATAAATAATTTTTTTTCTATATCTTAGTAATTTATTTACTTATCTTTAAAAAGTTTGCATATATTTTTTATCGAAAAATATTTTTTTCTTTTAAAAACACAAACAAATTCGTGATTAATATTCACTGATGGATTTATGAATATGATAAAAAAAATCATTTTCCATCAGATCAAAAATCAATACGACCAAAAAAAATTATTTGCCTCAATAACATTTGTAGAATGAGTCCGTCTAATCTCTGTGGGGCTGTTTTGTCCCTACAGATTACCAAAAAAAAGAGCAAGGCCGTATAAGATTGACTAGTTGAATACTTGTGTGACTATACGTTTGGAAGTCGCACTCTAAATATGGATGCCCAAGATTGAATCACAATTAAGTGTGGTCATTCATTGAATCTTACTTAAATTTTCTCTCATGCATTTCTTCTGGAAGAAGTATGCATGTCAGTCTTTCTTTCTTTCTTTTTCTAAAAAAAAAAAAAATTATAACAATTTTGAAAAGGAAAAAAAAGTATCTAATGTTATTTTAGATAATTTTATATAATGCTCACTGAAATAATATCATTTTGTGGTTAAAAAATTAAAAAACTTAGAATGATAATCACTTATAATCCTGAATAAATTAAAATTACAAACACATCATGATTTCCGCTCCAAAATAATATCATTTCGGTGAACATTAGATAAGATTATCTAAAATAACTTAAAAAAAACCTTTTTTGAAAAAAATAAAGTAGATTATCATGAACTTAGATTAAATGGCACAGGTTATTATAATTTAATAATGATCTTAAATTTAAATTTGAAGTATAAAAATTCTATTGTTCTTATATTAATTTTTGGCTAAAATTGGAGATTAGTTGTACACCGGTATAAAAAAAATGGTCTCACATGTTAAATTTTTATTTAATTTTCTTATAAAATGATAATTTCCTTAAATGTTAGACTTAAAGTTCAAAACCGATCGAAGCAAATAAAGTAACTAAAGAATGCACGTATATCATGTGCACGTACCCCGGTCCAGAATCCCCTAAAATTATTAGAAATGTCTTTATTATCAACGGAATTTTTCGACGGAAAAAACTCCGATGAAATTATTGACGAAATTTTCCACGGAATGTGTTTTCTGTCGAAAATTTCGACGGAAAATAGATTCCGTCAAAAAAATTTGACGGAAAAAAAATTTCATCGACATTTTTTGAAAAATTAAAAAAAAATATTTTGTGGACTATACGACGGAATATTGATTCTGTCGAAGATTTTCGAAGGAAAAGGAATTCTGTCGAAAACTTTTCAAAAAAATAAAAGAAAAAAAATATATTTTGTGGATTTTTCGACGGAAAGAGAATTCCGTAGAAAATATTTGAAAAAAATAAAAAGAAATATAAATTGTATTTTGTGGAGTTTTCGACGGAATTAAAGTTCCGTCAAAGATTTTCAACGTAAAAAAAAATTCCGTCGAAAACTTTTCGAAATAATAAAAGAAAAAAAAAATTATATTTTTCAAAACATGGTCTGACAAAAGTATTTACTCTAGAATATACTTTTGTGGTTTTCGACGGAATTCCTTTTCCAGCGAAAATCTTCGACGGAATCGGAATTCCGTCAAAAAATTCATGAATATAATTTTCTTTTTGATTTTTTTATTGGTTTTCGACGAAATTCCTTTATCGTGGAAAATCTTCGACGGAATGGGAATTTCGTCGAAAAATTCAGGAACATAATTACATTTTTGATTTATTTTTTTTATTGTTTTTGACGGAATTCCTTTTCCGTGGAAAATCTTCGATGGAATCGGATTTCCACAAAATATGATTTCTTTTCCTTTTATTTTTTTCAAACATTTTCGACCAGATTTCGATTCCGTCGAAAATCTTCGACGGAATCGAATTCTGTCGAAAAAGTGCACAAAATATAATTCCTTTTCCTTTATTTTTTTAAAATGTTTTCGACGGAATTTTGATTCCGTCGAAAAGTCCACAAAATATAATTTCTTTTTCTTTTATTTTTTCAAACGTTTTCAACGGAATCGGAATTCCGTTGGAAAAGTCCACAAAATATAATTCCTTTTCCTTTATTTTTTTAGAACGTTTTCGACGGAATTTTGATTCCGTCAAAAAAGTTCACAAAATATAAATTCTTTTTCTTTTATTTTTTCAAACATTTTCTACGGAATTTTGATTCCGTTGAAGATCTTTGACGGAATCGAAATTTTGTCGAAAAAATCCACAAAATATAATTTATTTTTCTTTTAATTTTTTCAAAAGTTTTCGACGGAATTCCTTTTCCGTCGAAGATTTTCGACGGAAAAGAAATTCCATTGAAAAGTCCACAAAATATAATTTATTTTTCTTTTATTTTTTTCAAAAGTTTTAACGGAATTCCTTTTCCGTCGAAGGTCTTCGACGAAATCGAAATTCCGTCGAAAAGTACAAAATATAATTTTTTTTTCTTTTATTTTTTCAAATGTTTTTGACAGAATTTCCTTTTTCATCAAAACTTTCGACGGAATTTATTTTTCCGTTAAATTTTTTTGACGGAATCTATTTTCCGTCAAATTTTTTTGACAAAAAACAGATTCTGTGGAAAATTCCGTAAAAAAATTCCGCATAATTTTTTCCGTCATAATTAATACATTTCTAGTGTGTGATGTGAGTTTGGGAATGGTGTTAAGGGACACGGTCCATGGCCGATTTTGGTAAAATTTTGAGATCTGAAAAAAAAAAAAACAAGAATTCAAGAAAGCAATAAGTGGACTAATTAATGAAATTTTGTTTAAATCATATTTATTTCATATTCAGTTTGGCATACGTTTTCAAGAGACATGGATACAAAATATTTGGCATATTTTAGAAGATAATTGTGTGTGTTTTGAATTTGATTAGTTGTCAAAGTTCCTTATCACAATCTTTCATTAATTATTATGTTTACTTAATTATAATTATTTCCTTATTTTTAGGAGTTTGAATGTTGATTCGTGTGTATCTGTAATCAGTAATTCTTGTCTTTATCTTTAGAAGCTTTCCTTATTTTTTGGAGACATATATCCTTTGTTTTATCTTTGCTTTTAATAAGATTTGAATCTTGTTAAGATGTTTTCTTATTTTTGATTTATTTCTGATTTTTGAATTTGAATTGTCATAAAAGCCTATTTAAAGGCTAACTATCAATGAGAATAGAGACGAGCATTTTATTCATAACTTTGAGAGATTTTCTCTTTAGTTTCTTAAAAAATTATCGAACTTATCGAAATTCTTCTGTGGCGTTCAGTCGTTCACCCTTCGACTTATCAAACAGATCTCTTTATATTATTTAGGTTTAGATGGCATTCATGTTCATAGTTGAATAGATTTAGTTGTCAACATAATTACAAGATTATAATATGTGAAAGACAATTAATAATTTACATATGAAAACGAATAAACACTTCCATACTTTTTCTATAATTTGGTTTAATTAATTAATTGGGATAGGATATGGTAACAACCAATTAGTGTTACTATCGATGGTGCTACCAATCAAGTTCACTGTTAGATCGATTATGTTGATCTAACAGTTATATTTATTTCCATCTTTGTATGGTTATGGTTTCACATATTTAATATGGAAAATCATAACCATACAAAGATGAAAATAAATATAAAGTATTAAATATGGAAAATCATAACCATATAAAGATGAAAATAAATATAATCGTTAGATTAACATAATTGATCTAACAGTGAAATTAATAGGTAATAACACTAATTGGTTGTTACAATATCATTCCCCTAATTAATTTGCCTACAAAATTTTCTATAATTTATTTCTCTTTCTCCCCCACTATATAAGGGCAGTTACTATGACACAATTTACTACATCTGAAAACGAAGGACGCTTCCATATTTTTTTATAATTTGGTTTAATTAATTTTGCCAAAAAAATTCTAATCTTTTTTTTGTAATAGATAGGGCAAAGCCCAAACAAAATAAAACTACAAACTAAGATGCTGCATGTCAGTGTTACCCAAGTTGGGCATTTTGAATCTGCATGCTCTAACTTGAGGGGGGAATTAGAGGAACAAACGCTGTTTTGGAAATATTATGCATTGAATGTATGTGTAATTATAGGAATAGAATTAGTTGTCAGCATAATTAACTAGTATGTTAATATTTTGCATTGAATAAATTAGTTGTCAGCATAATTATAGGATTAGGTGGAAACAGGTCTGCATGGATAAAAAACATGGAGGTCTTGGCCTGCGAAGCATGAGGGAAATGAACTTGGCATTTATCAAGAAGGTCGGGTTCAATCTTTTAGCTCATCCAAATGCCTTGTGGTCAAAGTTCTTACGTGCTAAGTATGATGTAGAGGAAGGCATGACGCCAATTATCCATGCTCCAAACAGCAGCTCCCAGCTTTGGAAAGGAATTTCGCGTCACTGGGATACTATAATGGATCATAGTCGGGTGTTGTTAGGCAATGGTCAGTCCACTTTGCTCTGGCTTGATAGCTGGCTTCCTGATTATGGTCCTTTAATCTCATATGTAGGTTCTCAGTTCTCTGTTGGTGATGCTCTCCAGAAGGTGGTGGACTATGTGGATGATTTGGGACAATGGAAATGGAATTCTCTTCAACAATTGCTTCCAGATTTTGTTAGCATCGGTTTATGAATTTTCTTCCTCCCTCTAGTCAAGATGGCCAGGATCATTTAATTTGGAATGGAACGGCAGATGGAAAGTTTACTGTTAAGTCAGCATATGCAATATTAGCCATCAATGATACTACAATCCAGCCTTTTCCTTGGGAAAGCGTTTGGAGATGGCAAGGGCCAGAAAGAATTCACTTTTTTCTCTGGTTAATGGCAGGGGAGAAGCTAATGACTAATGTTTATAGAATCCACCGTCATATGGCTCTATCAGATCTATATCCTAGATGTAATCAGTCTAGTGAAACTATCCTCCATACCATTCGAGATTGTCCACAATCAAAGGAAATATGGTGCTTGATAATGCCTCATAGGAATCAGCGTGGATTTTTCAACCTCAACCTGCGTAACTGGATCATTTCTAATTTAGATAGTTTAAAGGATTGGGGGATGGGGTCGGATTGGCCTATTTTAATTGGAATTTTAGACTGGAAAATTTGGAAGTGCAGGAATTCTTGGGTTTTTGAAGGTAATTATCAGAATGCTTATTTGATTGTCCGTTTAGCAATTGGTTTCAGAGATAGTGTTGCTCTTGCAGCTAACACCGTTTTAGGAACGAGTAATCAACAAAAGAATCAAATAGAAAGATTGGTTGCTGGGTTTTATCCCCCTGTGGATTGGGTTAAGCTTAATGTTGATGGTGCAAGTGATGCTAATGGTACTAGGATTGGGTGTGGAGGAGTTCTTCGAGATGCTTCAGGAACTTGGATTGTCGGATTCTGTAAAAACTTAGGTTCAGATACAGTTTTGCATGTTGAATTATGGGCTTGCTTGGTTGGTTTGGAGCTAGCTGGGGATAAAGGTTTTAGGCAAGTTTGGTTGGAAGGAGATTCTCTTTCAGCCCAACAGCTTATTACAAATGGGTGCCACCATGATTATCCTGCGGATAATTTGGTGAATCGTATTCGAAATTTGATGCAGTGAGATTGGCAGATTTATATGTCTCACATTCACCATGAAGGAAATAGAGTAGCGGACTTTCTAGCCTCTTACTCTTACGATTTCTCTTGGGCAGTTCAGGAATTTGATAGTCCACCTTCAGGTTGTCTTGATAGTTTGTTTGGTGGCACTATAGTTGTTCACTGGTCTAGGCTTTGTGCCTAGTTTCTTTTGTTGTGTTTTGTTTTTACTTTCCTATTATTTCCAAAAAAAGAATGTATGAAAGGCATTTAATAGTTTTCATTTGAAAACGAATGGACACTTCCATATTTTTTCTATAAATTGGTTTAGTTAATTAATTTGCCAACAAAACTTTCTGTAATTTATTTCTCTTTCTCACCCAGTGTATATTTTTTTCTATTATCTTTCTATAATTTGGGATTAAAAACTTCTACTATGACTCATTTAATTTTCATTTTTAATTTATTTTTCATTTTTCATTTAGCTTTCGTTTGTCATTTATCTTCCATTTTTTTCATTTATTTTTCATTTTCATTTAGTTTTTGTTTTTCATTTTGTTTCCATTTTCATTTAATTCTCATTAAGGGCATATACTATTATTATTATTATTATTATTATTATTATTATTATTATTATTACTATTGTTATTAACTGGTTAAGTGTGAAAAAGAATCTGGTTCATGAGATTTAAATAGGGGTGGCAAAATGGGTTGGCCCGCCCCGACCGGACCCGCCCCGCCACCAACCCACCAAAAGTGGGTTGGCCCACCCCGCCCCGCCCTGTTTTATGATGGGTTGGCGGGTCAACCCGCTTAAAAAATAAAAAATAATTAAACATAATTAAAAATAAATAAATTATATTTTATAAATATTATAATATTACTTATTTTCATATCACATTCCTCTTAGTTTTTTTTCCAATCTTAAGTCTAAGTGTATACTAATATTTAGTTAGATATTCTTTACAAACTTGTTTATATCTCCATACATAAATAATAAATTACCTTTGTTATAAATAAATTTTTTCTTCTATATTTTTTCTAGAGAGTACTAAGATAACAAAAATTAGATATCACAAAAGCTTAAAAATAAATAAAATATTACCTAATAATAAAAAATAAAAAAATTTGACCCGACGGGCCAACCTGCCCCGACACGCCGCCAACCCGTTTTGACCCACAACCCAACGAGGCGGGTTGGTGGGTTGAAATATGTAACCCAACCCTCCCCGTTTTGGCGGGTTGATCCGTCGGGTTCAACCCATATTGCCACCTCTAAGTTTAAAGTAGACATGTTAGATTTTTTAGCCCAACTTGGGATGGAAAACTTCTATTATTGCTAACTCACTTCTATTATTGCTAACTCATTTAGTTTTTGTTTCATTTAATTTCTGCTTCTTATTTGATTTGTGTTCTTCATTTAGATTTCGTTTGTCATTTAGCTTCTATTTGTCATTTAGCTTCTGTTTTTCGTTTAGTTTTTGCTTCTCTCTTCTAGTTTTTTTGTAACTGATCCTAATTTCTTCTTTGAGGCGAATCAGAACCTCCCGGTATCCACACGGGTTCGACTCTTTGAGCCGCCTATGGAACTAATCCAGAGTTCGAGTGCGAATCCAAGGATTACGGTACTTATGCCCCTCCCCAGATGGTGTTGGTGGGATTCGAACCCCATGCTACCAACTGAGCCACCACACTTGGGTATTCTTTCTCTTCTAGTTATAACTAGTTATAACTACTAAAGATTTGGAATAATTAAGTTAAAATATCATAATTATTGTATAATTTAAATGTAAATTGTCCACTTTGTGCGGGGACACTTTTTGAACGAGTTTTCTTTTATTTCCTAGAAAACAAAAAAGAATACGCTTTGTCAATTATATTGATTAATTGCAGACCAAATTATATATATAACCCATATCTTAATTAATCAGAACAAAATATAATCGCTAGTTAAACTTTAATTTTGCATACAATCGAAGTTTGTACTTCATCTACTTGAAGAGGAGGACTTAAAATGATTGATCACTTTCCATTTGGATATTATGTGAAGAATCATGTCTTTTTCTAAATTACAATTAATAAGTGTCCTATCTCGGTTGGAACACAAGCAAAATCTTTCCTTTTTCAGTGGGCCTCCCTGCAACAATGGGCAAGTGGAAAAGATAACATTGTGTCCAACATGTACCCTTTATGATTCTGTGTCCTTGTTAACTATTTCTTCGCTTCGGTTATCCATGGTGTCTTGTACTTCGTGCTCAGCTTTTGATGAATTATCATGATCCATGCAAACAATATTGCCCTCAATACAGGAATGGTTGTTGCTGCTGCAGTTACTTCTATCATTATCTACGGTCGTGGACGTGACAACAACCTCAATTTCTTGATTAATTCCTGGAGTGATTTCTAAATGAGGCACTTTTTTCATTTCTTTGCTCTTTCCCCACAACACCATGTACAATCCAATCACAATTAGCACCGCTCCAATTACACTAATTAAACATGTTTCAAAAAATCAAACCATGAATATGTCAGTTGAACATGATCATAAAAGAACTACAATATCTTTAGGTGCACTGGGATTTGGTGTATATATACCTTCCTATGTATAAGTTCTCATCCAACATTAAGGAACCAGCAATGGCAACAAGCACAAGCACAAGAGGGTTGAAAACAGAGGCATACAGTGGGCCTCTCATCCTGACGCACCATGCAATGACAATAACCATTATTCCAGAGGCCACAATACCCTGTAACGCCACCACCAATTCACCTTAGCACATGTCATTTTATTATCAATCATAATTTCAATACCTTACTTCACAAAACCAATGTTTTAATTGCTAATTATGTAATTAACATACAGAAAATGCTGCAGTGAGAAGCCTAATATTCCAACCCAACCTCCATTGGCTCCAATCTTTCTCAACACAAAGGGCAAAAATAGTAGATTGTATTGCCCCCATTATGTTCATCAAAGCTGTACTCGAGAGATGGCTTGGGAATTCTTTGCTCATCTTAGCCTGCAGTGTCACACGACGATTGATGACAAGAGAACCATAAATTCAAAGAAAGTTCATTTATGCAAATAAAATGACCGATTCTAAGTACTTATGCTAACCTGAATGATGAGCCATAATGCGTAAGAGAAGGAGCTTCCAAGACCAAAAAAAATACCAAGCAATTTACTGCCAGAGTCACCATTTTGTGATCCTGTGTGGCCATTATTATGCAAAAGGTTAATGTGGAAGGTCCAAATGTTAATTTCTACACCTTTGAGAAAGGTCAGCATCATTGTCCCGCCAACTCCTACTATTGTTCCTAACACCTTAGTCTTGCCTGCTACCGTTTGCAAATTTAATCTTTCGAACCTAAGAAAAAAACAATGTGAGTTATCAGTAATCATCTATCTCGCGTGAACATTAAAAAGCTTTGTTGAAATGAAAACTTGAAAGTTATATAATATGTGTGGTGATTGGTGTGAATACGTACCGGCAGGCGACAGCCAAGATAAAAGTGACGGCAGGAATGAGATTATAAACGGCTGAAGCAAATGTTGCTGATATGAATTTCAAGGACTCGTAGTAAAAGTTTTGGAATACAGTTCCCCTGTTATATTTACATTGTTAAAATCTTTACTCACGGTACAATATAATAGCAATTTACATCCGTTCCTAAAAAAAACTTTACTTACCCAAATAGGCCACAAAAGAATGACATAAAAACCACCCTCCAAGTCAGCTTTGATCTGTTCTCCCTGTAAAAAATAATAAAGGGAATACCATTTTAGCCTAGCTAGTTATTGATATTGTATTCAGGTAATATTATAGTGAAAAGTGCAGGAACAAAATGAAGTTGTGGGGATATGGACCTTTCAAAAATAAGAGGAAGTGGAACAGTGCATGCTGCTGCAAAAATGAGACGGTAAGCAGTAACAACTCTAATGCTCATTCCATCGTTTATGGCAAGCTTGTAGAGCACAGTCGCCGTAGCAATTACAATCTGCACCGCCAACATCAAGAGGGCTGGCTTCAACCCATGCACTACTTTCCTTATATCTCTCATTTTTTGTGTAATATTATGATATATGTCTATCACAACTTGCTGCTGCAAAAGGGTTTGTGATTGAAGAAAATAAAGAACGATATGGAGTTAAGGAAGTTGCATCCCAGCTATGGTTTGTTCATATTAACAAATGTGCAGTGTAGAGTACAAAGATTTCCAAATTCAAAGAAGCATGCTTTTTCCAAGTCGGTCAATATGCAATAACGCGTCTTGTAAGTAAGGTTTTTTGTTTTTTTTTTTAATTTCCTCTAGGTATATCTGGCTTACTGCCTATGACTAATCAGTGGCGAAGCCAAGATTTTTTTTTTGCAAAAAAATTTGATACATCAAATTTTAAAAACATTTATCATAATTACACAAATTTATTTGGAAAAAAATTTATCATGAATTCCAGCATATTTATCTAAAAAGTCATCCAGATACTGCATAATTTCATAATTTATTAAGAGAGAGTATAAAGTCGATTCAAATGTTTAAGAAAACATAAAAGACCAAAACACTCAAAACACTTCACTCTAACAAGCATATCTTCACAAAATAAAATCAATCACAGGGAAAATTAGAAAAAAAATTTGAATAAAAAAACACCAATTTAAGAGCAAATACCATTGGAATTTCTAACTTTGAGATAATAGCAAGCAAATACAAAGACACGGATGGAGTTTCCAATTCTACTCAGAATATATTATGTTATTAATTGAGAGAGAGCATAGATGAGACCAAATTTTAATTTTAGAAAGTGCCAAATAATAATTAATTATAAAATTATATATAATAATAAATTTTTTAAAAAAATAAGCAGGGTCGTGCCCCATCTAAGGGCAACGTGGCTAGCCACTGCGACTAATACATTTGAAGCATAGAGATTACTTAAATGAGTTTTGCCTCTACCAAAAACAAACTCAATCAACATATTTAATGAATTCAGGCATTTACTAACTGTACCGGACTTTATTAATTTGCAATTAGGGGTATTTGATAGGAGGTGTAAAAAGTTTCCTAAGAAAATTGAGTGGAAAATATTATTTGCTTATGTTTGGTAGGTGGTGAAGTAAAAATATGACCGGAAATTATTTTTTTCCATCATTTGTTTTTTATATAAAATTATTAGGGAAGATTACTATTGAAATAGTGGAATTATTTTTTTATGTGGTGAAAAAATCAATACACAACATTCCCGAAAAAAATTTGACTATCAAACAATTTTTAATAAGTTATCCAGAAAAAAAATTCTTACCATATTCTCGAAAATTATTTTTTTTCGATAAAAAAAAGTTAGCCTATATCAGACATCTCGTTAAAGTTAGACCCTCGGTATTTGATACGCGGCTTTCTCCAAGATTCTCGGGAAATAAATTTTTCTAAATTTTTAATTTTTGAATATTATTATAAATTTAACTTAAAAATCATATTTCTAAAATCGAGATTGTCGGACAAAAATAATTTATCCTCTAACAAATATCTCAAATTGCGCTTTCGTAGCATTTCAGGCTAGAGCCTCAAGAGTCAAGATGAAGTGCGCCAACAAGTCAAACTTTTTGTTTGTTGTAACATTATAGACCTAGCGTCCCGACAACGGCGGAGACAGGACACTGGTAAATTTGAACAAGTTTTTTTAAAAATAGCTTGTTTTTATGATGGGTTTTATGTTTATTTTGTGAGGATATTTTTACTATCAAAATTCTTTACTAGTAACTTATTACTTATCTAATCACCATTGAATCATTGAATCAAAGAGAGAGAATATTAAAATATTTTTTGAAAAAAGAGAAAATATTGATCCAATAGTGCTTAGATATGTAGTGAGTTGGTAGTAGAAAATTTTAGTAGTAAGAATATTCATCCTCATGTTTATTATGTAACATAATATAGCTTCACTTTCCTACACACATTAAAGAGGTAGGGCCACATGTTTTTCTTTCTTTTTCATCATTCCACTTTCTCTCTCCCTTTTGATGTGAGAGTTGAAAATAACACTTAAATTATGTAACATAACATTAATAAAATCTTTTTATGATATAGCTTATTTTCATAAGAAGAGTTATATTTATAAAAAATTTATTTATAAAATATACTATATATTTTTTAGAGTATATTTTAAGTGAATGTGCTTTTGAGAGTATATGTGTAATTTGTAAATAAAAAATTTATAAATATAACTTATTTCCAATTTTCATATCTTCTTTTTCTAAAAAAAAAAATTACTCCTTTTAATTAATAAAAATTACTTTTTTCTATATTTTAGTAATTTATCTAATTATCTTTAAAAAGTTTGGATATATTTTTATCTAAAAATATTTTTTCCTTTTAAAAAAACACAAACAAATTCGTGATTAATATTCACTGTTGGATTTGTGAATATGTTAAAAAAATCCATTTTCCATCAGATAACAAATCAATACGACCTTGTAGAATACGGCCGCATTAGAGTGACTAGTTGAATTCTTGGGTCTACGTTTGGCATTGGCACTCTGAATATGGATACCCAAGATTGAATCACAATTAAGTGTTGCCATTCATTATGGATACCCAAGATTGAATCACAATTAAGTGCGGTCATTAATTGAATCATTCTTAAATTCTCTCTCCTGCAATTCTTCTGGAAGAAGTATGCATGGCAAACTTTCTTTTTTTTGATTAAATATCCCCAGCAAATTTCACATACTCGTTTTATTCCCTAATAAATAAAAATGTTATTTGTGGTTCCTAAAAAATTAAAAATCAACTCATTTAAATCCTTTTGAGGGACTATCCTGGGTTTTTTGAATTTGTAGGATTACAATTTCAACTAAATAGGTGCATTTTGAATTTCTTAGTGACAACGAATAATCTTTTTATTTGCTAGGGACTAAAGTGGACATCGTGAAATTTGTTGAGGACCAAAAAAATATATACTCTTTTTTTTTTTCTACAAAAAAATAATGGTCCCTGACAATTTTGAAAAATGTAAAGTGGATTATCTCGAACGTTATTCAAGTTTAATTAATGATGTTGAATTTAAATTTCTTTAGGCAACAGTCAACAACCAAAACAAGGAAAGAAAGAAAACAAAACTAACCAATTCTAGTCAGAAGACTGAGACCAGCTGGAGGAAGCAACGTGAACTGACTGTAGTCTTCTGCATCCTGATGGTGAAGAGGGTAGTTTGTTAGCCAGTAGTTGTCCTCTTTAAATGTATGGTTGAACTTGCTGCACTAATATTTGTTTAATAGTCACACACTTAAATAATTTAAGTATGAAAATTATATTATTTTCATATTAACTTGTGGCTAAAATTGGAGATGAGTCATACACGGGTGTGAAAATAAAAATAATAAAAAGAATGGTCTATTTTTATTTAACTTTATTATAAAAAAATAATTTCCGTAAATGTTAGACTTAAAATTCAAAACCTAAGTAAATAAATTAACTACAGAATAAGGCATGCGTATAAAAAATAAAAAACTATTAAGCATGGTATGGTAGAGCCCAAAATCATTTGCAAGGAGGTATATCCGCCAATGAGCCAAATGACAAACCACAATAAGTGAGTCGACACCATATTTTAACCCAAAACCTTAAGGTTGTAGGTTTATAGGTCTTTTGCACTTATATGGTCCTTACTTGATTCATGTTTAACTGTTGCGGGACTTTAATACTACTACTCAACTAATGTGTGGTTTATAAGGCCGACTTTTGCTAGCTTTTGGGGTGTTGTATCCCAAGGTTATTTGACAAATACTACTCAAGCCGACTTTTGCGGAAGTACACTGTCCTTCTACGAAGGCCTCTTCAAGTGCATCATCATCTCCATATACTCGATCCCAACCAAACCTTTAGGACCTGTTTGGTATGACGTATAAAGCATGATAGTATAAATTTATATTATACGTTATGATATTTTCAGTTGTTTGGTGTGATCATCGTATAGTATAAGCTTATACAACAGAATCCCTTATACATCAAAATTATGTATAACTTAATCCAGCATAAGAGAAGGGATAAGGCCTGATAAGAGATTAGTGTATTAACATCGTTGATCAGTGTAATTCTCAAAAATTAATATATTATTTTAATATTAATATATGAAATAAATTTTTTTTCAATATATTAATTTTTAAAATATTGAGTACTTTTATTTTTCTAAAAATTAATTTATGGTTTGGACACACTAATCAAGTTTTTTTTATAAAAATTAATTTCATATCACATTTTTTGAAGAATTATATAAATTCTTTATTAAAGGATATTTTTATCTAAAATTTATTTTTATCCTATATAGTTATATATAGTGCATTACCAAATAATAGATAATATTATCTTATACAATATATTATTTTATACAATACCGAGCCAAACGCTGGATAGTATTAAAACTCAATCAGGTCTTATACAATCAGGCCTTATACTATTAGGTCTTATACTATCAGGTCTTATCCTATACTATGCACCAAATATGTCCTTAGCTTTGATACCAAAGTTAAGAATGGTATAGCGTATAGGGGAGCTCAAAACCCTTTGCAAGGGGTACACCCACCAATGAATCAAATGAAAAATCAGAATAAGTGAGCCGACACCACATCTCAACCTAAAATCTTAAGGTTGTAGGTTTATTTGATGTGGGACTTCACTATTACTCATTTAAATATTTCTAACATCCTCCCCTCAAGTATGAGGCCCAACATCATGCTCCCCCCTAAGGGAAACTTCTAGGGAAGTCTTTTCTAGATTAGCCTTCTATGGAAGCCTCTTAACGTGCATCACCATCTCTATACTATGAAGCATCGACACTTCAAAAACCCTGACGTGTCGTGCAGTGGCGGATCCAGGAAGTTGATGAAGGGTGGGCACCTCCGCACCTGAAATGCAAAGAAATGGGATCTAATCTTTGCAGTTTCCATCGCCAAGAATAATTACTTTATCTTTAGGTTGAGATTTGACTCCAAGCTGTGACAAAGGAGGAAGGAAATAAACAACAAATAAATTGGCCGACACAAAGGTATGGGAAATTCTTTCAGTTTCAATGGCTCTGGGAATGTTGGCCTTCATCTGAAATGCACTCTTTGCACTATATGTAGACTTGCAGCAAAGGAAAGAAAAACCCATGTAGCAAAAGTTTAGAATATTATATTATATAGAAGAAAAAGTCGTTAGGTGAAATTTATATATAGATGTATGTTGTAGTTTGACATGTGTGTAAGTGGGATTAGAAATTAGAAAAGAATAGAAAGAAAAAGAGAGAAAAAAAACACAAAGTGTCGTAGCACTTAAATTAGAAAATAATGAAATAAATGTGTGATAAGAAAGTGAGAGATAGAAGGAATAAAGATTTTAAGCCAAGGGTATTTTAGTATTTTCATATTTTTGTGTTACATTGAGTTTAGTTCAACTATTAGATTCGTTGGATTATGATTACCATTTTATTGAGTTTAATATAAATATATGAGATATCTTATGTTTCTTTGCAAAATTGATGAATATTATAAGTTTAATTTCATTTTTTTGTTAAATTATTGAATATTAAATATAGTATACACTACAAAAATTAAAAATATTATTTAATATCAAAGCGTGTCCTAACGTGTCGAAATCTAATATTTTTTAGAATTAACGTGTCGGAGTGTCGTGTCATATCGTGTCACGTCTCCCGTGTCGGTGTCAGTGCTTCATAGTCTCTATATACTCGGCCCCAACCAAAATCTTTAGCTTTGATACCACTTATGGATTTTTTGCACTTATATAGTCCTCATTTGATTTATATTTAATTGATGTGAAACATCACTCCTACTCAAATTTAGATTTGTAACACCCTAGTCAAGAAAAGTATATAAGAAATATATATTGCAAACCTCCCTAGAATCGCGGGTTTTGAATGTACAATTTTTTATTTTGGGTAAATTACATAAAACCTCCTCCAACTTATATGTCTATTCAAAAAACCATGATACTCTCAACTGAAGCAATTAACCCCCTTATACTTTAACATTAGATCAAGTAAACATATTTTATAATTTCTAAGACAAAAATACCCCTACCTTCAACCATGATGCCTCTCGCCGCTGCCTCCCGCAAATGACGCACAATAAAAACTAAACGAAACAAAAATTGATGGTCCTTAAAAATGTATATAATCGGATACAAAGACTTGCCCCTTATTTATCCCTTCAAAATGAATGCAAAGGATTTTGGCATGGTTGGTTCTATAATATACGCGGATGCACTCAAGAGCAAAACGAAAGAGAAATAAAATAAAATAACAGTGGGCTTCAAATATTTCATATGAATGTGTTCAATTTTAGGTGCCTCTCAATAATAAAATTTTCTTCACGAATTTGGATCATAAACATTTATTGTAGTTCAGGTCATCGCATAAGGTGAAAGAAATTTTTACTTTCAGCTCAGAATTTTGGGGTAAGTTCCCCGTCAAACCTTATCCTAAAAGATAAGAATTAACGTGAAAAAAAAAAAAAAAATAATGAAAACTACTTAACAATTTTTCAAAATAACAAGTATTTTTAAAATAAATTAAAACTTTAAAAGTGACCATTATTATCAAATAAAGGAGTATATGATAGACATTAAATACAAATGAATTAAAAAAAGCCAAAAAAAAGTAATATAAATATGAGCGTAAATATTTGAAAATTGCCAATCACAATATTGGATAGGATATTTTAACAATCAATTAGAGTTATTATTATAATTTATTGAGAATTAATAATTAATTAATAAATGTCAGGGTTATTATACGTCATTATAACCGTTAGATTGACCGAGATGTTGTACAGATTGTAAAATTTTTTGGTGATAAATATATCAAACCTTATTATTTCTACTTCACAATTTTTTAAAATAAATTAAAACTTTAAAAGTTACCATTATTATCAAATAAAGGAGTATATGATAGACATATTTATATGTTTATAATTCTCCATATTTATTATTGGGAAAGTATTAAATATAAAAAATTATAACCATATAAAGATGAAAATAAATATAATTAAAATTGGTAATAATCTAATTGATTATATTTCCCCACAATATTATTGATTTTTTAAAAAGAAAAACAGTGAAAAAAATAATCAGGTTTCGGAAGGTGGCACCGTACGAGGAAAAGAGATTCTCCGCCTCATGCCTCTGTTTATGTGACCGAATATTATTATTAGAAACAGAGAGAGAGAGAGAGAGAGAGAGAGAGAGAGAGAGAGAGGAAAGGCCATCCCAACCCAACCCAGAATGAGATCTGCGTACTTCATTACCACCGCTTTGTTTTTCTTCATCAATCTCCCCAAGTATGTATCATATTATTTCTATTTTTTCGATTTTTTATTTATTTATTTATTTTGTGTGTTTTCCCCCCAAGCAATAAACATGTCTTTCTTTTTTGGCATGAACTTAGATGGAAATTGCTGATAAAGCTATAAAATTTCATTTTTTGACTGACCCTTTTGTTTACAAGAAACAAAAAACGATACAGATTGGATCTTCTTTGCAAATTTGGTAGAATTGGAATGTTGCGTATGATAAAGTTTCTTTATTTATGATCCTTTTTTTTTTCTTTTAAATTTTAATCCTTATAGGATCTGGTTATTTGTATCTTTGGGTATAAGTAATTAGTCAAATATCACATTTTTGAAAACATAGTACTTTGTGGGTTGAAGTTGTTGTTTGGTAGGAAGAATATTGGCTTTGATATTTGATACGATGAAGTGACAGTTTTGTTTGCTAAAAATTAACGTCTTTCTTTTTTATGCATGCGTGTTAGTATTAGACATTGCAGAATTCACAATCCTGGTTATTACTGTTGTGGAATTGGAACATTGTTGGTCAATTTGAATTCCATCAACTGCTATTTTACGGTTTCCATTGCTATAATTTTTGAGGTTTCTGTCTTGCTTTTTATCTACATTGTTATTCTTGTCAGGTAGTGACCCAAATGTAGATCCTTTTAGTTTCGTTACTTTGTAACTTGCACTTGGAAGTTGGAACTATAGTGGAATTGGCAACATTGTTGATTTGATTGTATTTGATCTATGAATTAACATGTTGATTACTTGATCTATGAATACTGCTTACGTGAATTGTTTCCATCCATATATTTAAGTTGTGGAATTGATTGTATTTTGGAATGTTGCCTCATGATTTGCAGGAATTTGTGAACTCTGCAGCTTTAAATACAGATAAACAAACAAACCAGCTGTAGAGGAGAATGGCAGAATCAATATCTAGCTTTTGGGGTCCAGTAACATCAACTATAGAGTGCTGTGAAGAAAATTATGCATATTCTTCTTATATTGCAGAATTTTATAACACAATATCCAACATTCCAACCATTCTTTTGGCTCTGATTGGTCTTATAAATGCTGTTATACAACGGTTTGAGAAAAGATTTAGTATTCTTCACGTATCAAATATGACACTTGCCATTGGAAGCATGTTGTACCATGCCACGCTACAACATGTGTAAGTACTGATCTCAATCATTTTTTGCAGTAAAAATGTGGTGGTTTTTCATATTATTTTTGAGTTACTTTGCATGTTACAAAATGAGTTTGGCGTTTTATACAAATATTTGATGAATATTGAAGAATTCAGATACAAGGTGTTTGCAAGGATAAATCATACACTAGCCTGTGTTGTCACATATCTTGGTTCAGTTGTGTTTCATATTTATCAATAATTAACTGTGCTTTCTCTAACCTTACAAAGATCACATTTATATATATTCTATCTCACTAATGAACAGTATTCTATCTAATGCAATCAAGGTATATCTTGATATATGCAAGCCACTCTGCATTTGAATTAGGGGGCTAATTTTTATGTCATTGCATCCCTTTTTTATGTCCTTGTATTTGTGTGTTTCCATATGTTAGACAACATTTTACACCTTATATTTGCCACTTGGTGGAAGGTTTTGCTTTTCAACTGGGTTAGAGAGATCCATATGATATCGTGGCTATAAAACAACTGTATATTTTGTGTTTTATAATGATAAAGACTGTATAACCTTACAATATATTAGATTGTTTCTGGAACCATAACTTATCTCCATTGACTGGAGAAATCCTTTACCCATAAAACAACTGTATGTTTTATGTTTGAGTGTTGATTGTGGAACCATTTCGGTACTAAGATCTAGTTTCCATCATGAGAGTTGGAGATTTTTATTTGTATGCATTAGTATTATATTCGACAATAGCATGCATAATTAGTTTCTTAATTTAATTTTTTATGAAAAAAAGGTTTGAAATTTATAATTTAGTCTTAAATGGATGACTGCTCCCTTAGAATTAATCCTCTTCTGTAACCTTTTTCCTTTGTTGAAGTTCCTAAGTGTGTGTCCTCTGTAGGAAGGGTAGTTTCATTATGAAGTTTGTCAAGCTTTCTATTTTATAAAAAAAAAAAAAATTAGTTTGTGAATCAATACGAATTTGTTTTGGATGAGTATTTATTCTTGAGAATTTGCACTTGAATTTAGGCAACAGCAGAGCGATGAAACTCCAATGGTATGGGAGATGCTACTGTACTTGTACATCCTCTACTCTCCGGATTGGCATTACCGCAGCACAATGCCCATCTTCCTATTTTTGTATGGTGCTGTTTTTGCCATGGTTCATTCAATAGTCCGTTTTGGTATTGGCTTCAAAGTTCATTATGCCATTCTCTGTCTCCTCTGCATTCCAAGAATGTACAAGTATTACATTTATACTGAAGATGTGTCTGCCAAGAGGCTCGCTAAGCTATATGTAGCCACCCTTCTATTAGGAAGTTTGTTTTGGCTATGTGATCGTGTTTTCTGCAAGGAGATATCCACTTGGCTAATTAATCCACAGGGTCATGCTTTATGGCATGTCTTCATGGGTTTCAATTCCTACTTTGCAAACACGTTCTTGATGTTTTGCCGTGCTCAGCAGCGTGGGTGGTCTCCAAAAGTTGTTCGTTTAATGGGTGTTTTGCCCTATGTCAAGATTGAGAAACCAAAAAGGCAGTAAAGATGAAAGTTTCTATCATGATACATCTTGCAAAAGAGTAGTTAGCCAACCATGTTTTGTCCTCTCTTTTTTTTTTCTTTTTCTTTTTCTGGTTTAGATTGGTTTAAATGATGATTGATTATTTACATATTTTGTAGACGTAGGACATGTACCATATCTAATGCCACTCTGTGGATGCTTTCTTGAGCCCGGACATTTCTTAGCTTTAAAATTGCTATGACAACCCAAAGTTTTGCAGTACTAGTTTTTGTTTGATTTTTTTTATTTATTTTTTAGTAAATAGTTTTTGTTGGATTTTCAGTTACATTTTGTGTAACCTGGAGTATATTACGAACTTTTATATGTGGAGCTTTAATTTAAACGTCAAACTCAGTTTGTTGTTGCTTTCACTGAGGAATTTTCCTTCTGAAAGTAGGTAGTTTTGGAATCTGATGGCATTTATGAACCCGTAACTTTTGGCTCGAGTCATTTTGTTTTGAAAGCTAGTTAGGAATTATGTTTTATGCAATTGAATGTGTAGATGTTAATATTCATTTACACCGGAGTAATAACTGTTTTTTTATGGGTGATTAGATTAGTTTATCTTTCACTCGTTCAAAAGCTTTGATCAAGAGCACTCTTGGGCATTTTTATTATAATTTTTAAAAACAAAATAAGCTAATTCAAATAAATAAGGAATTTTCTGCCTTCTGCTTTCAGTATGTCAAATTGGAAGAGTTTATAAATTATTCATAAATTACGGAGGCTTCTTATCCAATTGTAAAATAGAGGTAATGAAGCCACGAACATAGAAAGCCAAACATGCCGAAAAAGAACTACAATAATCTATACACTTGAGAAGGGGCACGAGGCTTGCCAAAATCATAGCAACTGTCGTAAAATCAGAGGGTACCACGGAAAGCGAAAGTAATTTGTGCCCTATCATGTAATTTGCATTCTACGTTTCCCTCCACAATATTTGCAACATGTGATGGTAGAATAAGCTTTATTGTTTATTGCAGTAGAACAAATTATTAAACGTGATTCGAATTACAGTTTGGGTAATTGAAAAATGTGAGACACTCCAGCCAAGGAATTGAATAAAATACATGCGTTCATTTTCTGCTATTGACCATGTGAATATTCTAAGGTCATGAGTGGGCGATGACTGTTCAAGCAAAGCCATCATCAATAAAGTATTCAAGAACAAGTACGAGATAAACTGCGAATGAAATATTAACGGTTAAGATACACTATACACATCTTGACAGCTTCCTGAACCTTTGATTCGTTTCACTCAAAAGATAGAACACACATGTACAAAGTATCTTTTCCCTTCCCTTTGCAAGTGAAGCCATACAATTGAAGGTTTAGAGGACAAATGCACCTTGCAAGGATCTAAAACTGCCTTTGAATCCCCTGTTGCAACATCTCCCCAAGCCTCCTATATAGAGCTTGTTGTTCATCGAATGTTAGGTTCATCAATATCTGAAGCGACAAACGGTTGCACAATAAATAAAACAATTTTCAAAAATATTAATGAATAGAAATACAAATTAACATACATAATGAAATAAAATAATACCTGGTCCAAAATCGTATCAACTGAGAAACTTTGCGTTACAATGAATGACTGATGATATATATACGCAAACACAGCCATAACCATCTACATCAGGAAAAATTAATCAAATCTCGACTGACTTAAGTTAGAAATCGAAGCAAGATACTAGGATGGTTTTAACTCGGTCACAGCGTCAACTAATGAACTGAACAGGCCTAACATTACAGACAATGTACAGGCAGCAGCATGTAAAGGAGGAGGAAACTGGGAAAGTTAAAAAGTAGTTAGAGTGGAAGGAGGGGGAGGGGCAAAGTTTAATGTGTATACAACTATATCTACACTATGGCATCAAAAATACAAGTGGATGAACGTACATTCACATAAAATACCTCAAACCTCTTTCAATGATGTTAAATCATACCTTATTCTAGACAGTATGCATCTGACATCCATACTTACTAGACTGGACCACCAAAATTTCTACCAAATTGCACTTGTTCATTTGTCAGCGAAGATCCTTTTTTTGGCGAGTACATTGAAGATCCTTTGGATGTTTTCGACTAGACACTTGAATTAAGTGAATATAAAATTTCCATTCTATAATGTACACGATCACCTTGCTTTAATATCATTTTTTTCTTACGAGATCCTTTATCTTTCTTTTTACTTTTTTGGGGGTAGGGCAAAGATGTGGGAGAGAAAACCATGGTTTTGAATCTAGTTTATGTACTATGATGATTAAAAGTTTCCTATATAAAAAAAAAATCCAAGTATATAGAATTTTCAAGTATTCAAATTTCACCATTTAAAATAAATATGTACATTTAAACATCAAGAAAATCTACCTGGCAATCCATTCTGTCGGTAATTCCACCGTGTCCTGGAATACTATCACCAAAATCCTGCAAAAATGGGGCAAGCAACCAAATCTGTTTATACCTCTGACCTAAATGGATGATATTTGCTCATTTCTTCATTACAAAAACAGAAGTAATGAGAGCAAACCTTTATTTTAAAAGCCCTTTTGAAACCACTAGCAAAGAAGCCTCCGAAAGGCGCAATAATTGAAGCAAACAAACCAAGACATAAAGCATGCCATTGTACCGGTAGGATAGACATCTCTTTCCAAGGAAACTGCATAGGACAAGATAGTGTCACAGATAACGTTTTTAAGATATTCCAGGAATCTGGATTGGCATCTCATGATTACAGTATGGTCATATTTTATAAGCTGAACTGGAATGTGGCAAAAAAATCTAAGCTTGTAGTGGTTAGTAGAAACTTTGGCTTTCCAATCCTATGTTGAATATGAGATGCTTTCGTTGATGGCAATTTATCTACGAAGAATCTAAGTTACAATGAATGGTTCAAATTTGACTTTCTTTACATTCATGATAAAATTGACCAAGTCATTGACTGGGCCGACTTGAGTCTGAGTGATTGACTGAGATGATTAAAGCCATTAACTGAGATGCGAAAATCTTTGACCCAACCATTTTGGAGCTGATCTGTGCCATTTTTTCAGTTTCACATTCAATATGTTTTTCAAGTTTTTTGAGTCTCTCAGATCAAATTTGAGGTGTCCAAATTGTGTTTTTTGGTGATTTTGGATTAGTGCACTCATTGGATGGGCTCACCATAGACTTGACCACACCCACACAAGCAAACACTCTAAAGCAGATATTTTGTAGGTTAGAGGATTAAAAATTCAGCGGAACGATAAGTGCTTACCCAGTGAGGAACCAATCCTACTAAGGAGTAAGATTCTGGCTTAAACAGTGGACCAGGATCACAATGAAGCCAACCAGTTGACAAATCCTGCACGTTATTCCCACAGAGACGTGAGCATAAGTCACTTGGTTGTTGAATCATGCCTTATAATATATCAATTAGTTATTGTATATTACAGAGCTACCTTCCTTGGACATGTTAGCCACTGAGAATGACCCATGACGTCAGCGAGCTACAAAAAAGTTTTGTACAATGATATTAACATCCAGTTCAGAATAGTTTGAGTGATGTATATAAACTTAATCAAAAACTTAATTGCCAGAGATCTGATCAAGCTTTCTCAAGAGTTTATTTAGGCTGTTGCAATCATTCAATAATGCTAAAATAACAAGAATATAGACATCACAAATGATTCAGGTTGAATGACAAGGGCCACTCCCACCACCCAAAAAAAAGAAAAAAAAAAGGAAAAAAAGAAAACACTTTCCAAGTGTTGCACTTTATTAACACTTGAAAAGGAAGATTGTATTATTTAATTGCGTAAATAATTGTACAAGAGCTCTCTATTTAATAAGAATAAATGACCTAATAGGTTGAGCCCAAAGAAGCTTCTAGAGTAAGCTAAATAATAAAATATTAATCTAAATAATACAATATTATTTACAACACTCCCCCTCAAGCTGAGGAATAGATGTTTATCATTCTCAACTTGCTAGTAAGTTCTCGAAATCTATCTATGTAGAGTCCTTTTGTCAAAACATCAGCTAATTGACGCCCAGAGGGAATGTATGGAGTAGAGATTCGCCCGCTATCAAGTTTCTCTTTAATGAAATGACAGCTGACTTCAATATTCTTAGTTCAATCATGTTGGACTGGATTATGAACAATACAAATGGCGAACTTATCATCATAATGCAGCTTCATAGGTCCTTCACATTTTATCCAGAGATCATCAAGTATAATTTTTAACCACAATAATTCACAATTACCACAAAGAAACATACAATAACCCATAGTAGATCGACGGTCAGTCACTGACCCAGCATAATCAACATCAATGTAAACTTCTAAGGAAAGATTTCCATCACGTTGAAATAGTAGTCCTCTACCAGAAGTAGCTTTAAGATACTAAAGAATTTTTTCTAATGTCTGAATGTGTTTTTTTCTCGGACTATGCATGAATTGACTGACAATACTAACAACATAAGGTAAATTTGGTCTAGTATGAGCTAGATATATCAATCGCCCAACTAACGGTTGATATTTCCCTTTATCAACTGAAGGACTCTCTTCTTCATATCTCATCTTGTGATTTTACTCAATAGGAGTACTAAAAGGTTTACATTCACATTTTCCTGCCTCCTTAAGAAGATCAAGAACATATTTCCTTTGACTGATAAAGATTTCTTCCTTTGAATAAGCTACATGTATCCCTAGGAAATACTTCAATCTCCCAAGGTCCTTAATTTCAAATTCAGAGGCTAGTTGTGCTTGTAAAACACGTTTCTCCACACTATCATCACCCATTATAATAATGTCATCAACATACACAGGGAGCACGGTGAACTTCCCATCTTGGGAGTGTTTAAAGAAAAATGTGTAATCTCCTTGACTCTGTTTGTACCCTAAGGTCATCATAACTTTAGTAAATCTCCCAAACCAGGCACGAGGGGACTGCTTTAACCCATACAAGACTTTTTTTTAATCTACAAACTTTATCTTTTCCATCAATAGAGTCAAATCCTGGCGGGATCTCCATATAAATCTCTTCTTCTAACTCACCATTAAGAAAAGCATTCGTCACATCAAATTGATTTATATTCCAATTGTAATAGGCAGCAAGGGATAACAAGGCTTCCACAGTATTCATCTTTGCAACTGGAGCAAAAGTTTCTTCATACTCAATAGCATGGGTCTGAGTGTAACCCTTGGCTGTTAACCGAGCCTTATATCTCTCAAGAGTACCATCAGAATTGTACTTTAGGGCAAAAACTCATATGCACCTTACTGTTTTTTTTTCATTGGGTTTATCAACAACCTCCCATGTTTTATTCTTCTCCAAGGCATTCATCTCATCTTAACGACCTGAACACAATTCTCATCTTTTAATGCTTTGTGCACTGATTTTGGGATGGAAATGGAATCTAGTGCTAACATAAAGCTTTTGTGCTGCATAGAAAGGTTAGTGGAAGAAATAAATTGAGAGATACGGTGCTGGGCGCAAGATCTTTTTCTTTTTCTTAAGGCAATGGGTATGTCATCAGAGACACTTAGTAAGTTTCCAGAAGCAATGGGTAAGTCATTAGAGGCAATAATATTATGTTCATAAACAAGAGATTCAGGACTTACCAATGATTCAGATGATTGATTTTGCTGGTAAAGCAGTATGGGTTGTTTCCTCCTCTAATATACCAATTCAGGAGTAAAAATCTTTCGTATCTCAGGTATATTTAAAGGTTCTGACACACCAGGAGTAGACACAAGAGGGAGAGGAGTAGGAGCAGACAAGGACGACCCAAACTCAAAGAAGGAAAGGGATGAGTCTTACGAAGAACTGCTATCCCCCTGAAGATGAGGACCCGGGAAAAGGACTCAGATTCATGAAAGATGACATCCATAGAAACGAAAAAATTTCGACTTGGAGAATGATAACACTTGTAGCCTTTTTTATTAGGGTCATAACCAAGAAAGACACACTTAAGATCCCTAGGATCCAATCATAGACAAAGGCAACACGCCCAAACATTCTTGGTTGCAGACATTGCAAAATGGAAATAGAAGGAAAGAAGAAAGTCATAGAATAAATAGGACGGGTATTATTAAGGACCCGTGAAGGTAAGCGGTTGATCAAAAAAGCTGCAACTAACACGACTTCTCCCCAGTAAGAACTAGGAACAGAAATATGGAAAAATAATTCTCTAGCGACTTCAAGGAGTTGACAAATTTTTCTTTCAGCAACCCCCTTTTGTTGAGGGATATCAACACATGTAAGCTTATGAATCATACCTTTGTCTAAAATGAATTGCGACAAACATTGGTTGACGTACTCAGTACCATTATCAGATCTCAATCTTTTAATATTTTTACTAAGCTGAGTCTCGACCATGTGATAAAATCGGATAAATATCTTTGATACTTCAGACTTGTCTTTCATCAAGAATATCAATGTCACCCAAGTACAATCTTCAATAAAAGAAACAAATCACTTTGCACTTGAAACACTATGCACTTTAGAAGGACCCAAACATCAGAATGAATAGGAGAAAAAGATTCAATATTTTTGATAGCACTAAAAGAAAAAGACAATCGATGGTGTTTTGCAAATTTATAAACATCGCAATTAAAGGTCACAACTGACTGATTTAGAAGGAGAGAAGGAAACATTAACTTCAAAAGACTAAATGATGGGAGCCCCAGATGCTTGTGATGGAGCCAAATTATAGATTCTGCAGTAGAAGTATGACGTGTCATCAATAGCTGATTTTTTGTATAATTTGTAGCATGCTCTGGAAGGAGATAATACAACTCACCCTGCTCCTTAGCAACTCCAATTGTCTTCCCTCTGGTGAGATCCTGAATAACACAATGAGAAGGGAAAAAGGTGGTAGAACAATTCAAATCAGTTGTAAGCTTATGAGTGGAGATAAGATTACTGGAAAGCTGAGGAACATAAAGAACATTTTTAAGAAACAAGGAAGGTTGAATTTGAATGTTACCGGAACCAATAATAGGATCCATCGGCTACGACTATAGTATAGTCACCAATAGTAGGATGATAAGAAAGAAAAGACTTAGCAAGACAAGTCATATGATCAGTTGCACCAAAATCCAAAATCCATGAGGTTTTAAAATTAGTGCAAGAAACAAGAAGAGATGTAGAACGTGTGTTCTTACCAGACATGATCAGAGAACTGTCAGACGGCTTATGCAAAGTATCAATAGCGGCCGTAAGCTACTCCAACTCCCCTTGCCGAATATTCCCATATGGAGTAGCATTACCACACTTCCCATGAAGACAAAAACACATGTCTCTTGTGTGTCCAGCACTTTTACAATAGATGCACCAACATCCCATGGACAAAAAAATATCAAAGAGAACAACACAAAAGAAGTAGGTAATTACCAGTGAAGTCACAAAAGTCTCCGTAGAGCCCAAACAGCAAAACAACTTAAGGTTTGAGTCCAAACAGAAGCGACAGGGTCAAATCTGTCCGAAAAAGATCCAAAAAGCAAAAAGAGACAACTTTTTAGGGGAAAAAAACAAAGGTGCACTAGCCAAACAGTATCTAATCCCAAAAACAACCACAGATCCAGAAAGTAGAAGTCAAGGCGATCCAAACGACGGTGACCCAAGGCAGAATCACAGCTCCACCCACCGGTGAGAGTGACAGCGCGTGAGGCCCACGCACAAAGAAGGACAGGGTGTGGGTGGTCTGGAGAAGGCGACGGTGTCAGTGGGTGGTCGGAGGTGAAAAATGGCCGGAAAAGTGGCAGCCAGAAACTGCAGGTGTGGTTGAGGAGTTTTCAAGGTGTTAGGGGCTTCAGTTGGCCACAATACCACCATAGAATGAAAGATCTCGAAAAAACAAGTCAAACAATGGTCTTCTCGGCTCGAAAAGTCCCTGAAATTTTTTTTTCAGCTGCGGCTTGTGGCGGGGAGGAGATCAAAAAAGGAAAAAAGGGTTCCGCATTAAAGGCAGCCATCGCAGAAGCAAGGCCCTCAGAGTCGAGAGCTTTGATACCAACTTCTAAAGGAAGATTGTCTTGTTTAATTGCGTAAATAACTGTACAAGAGCTCTCTTATTTAAAGAGACTAAATGACCTAATGGGCTAAGCCCAAAGAAGCTTCTAGAGTAATCTAAATAATAAAATACTAATCTAAATAATACAATATTATTTACAAGATTAACAAATTGAAATGAAAACACTTTCTAACTGTTGCATCTTGATTAACAAATTGAAATTATGCTCACCATAAATGCAGAGATGATGGTTGTAACGGATGCCCCAATAAAACCCTCCCAAGTTTTCTTCGGAGATAACTTAATCAAAGGGGTTCTTCCAAAGAAGAAACCAAAGAAATAAGCAGCAATGTCATTAATGACAATAAGTGTTACGGGAAGAAGAAACCTGTACAGAAAGTCCAAGTGTTACAGAAAACAAGCAAAGCATTAACATCAATTCAATTGAAAAGCAATGATGCAGTGACATGTCTTGCTCATAAAAAAGCAACGGTGGCATATTAAATATATGGACAAAATGATTCGGTGAAAGCTATATTCATCATTAAAAAAAACACTTTAAATCTAAGCAGTTCAAGATGATGCCATTGTCAACAGTAAATAAAAGTTTTATTGAGAAGAATAAATTTAAGGGACAAGATCATTTGACACCATAATTGAACCATTGATTTCTGCCAACCTAATAGCTGTAATTTATTGGGTTGCACCCATTAATTAATTATTAATTCTCAATAAATTACCATTGTCAAATTGACGGAATTAACGATTCAAATTGGGTGTCAAATGATCCTACCCCTAAATTTAATACCTTCAACAATCAACCCAAGCAAAAGTCAATGGAAAAAAAAAAATTGACGTGTGAATGGGGGTTAAAGTGATATTAAATACAAAACTCTATTCAATTAAAAGGCAAAGGGCAAACCCCGGGGCAACCCTGGCTTTGCAAGGATTGGGACGAGGGTTGATTATATGTACCCTTACCCATGCATTTTTGCAAAGAGGCTATTTACCAGACTCAAACTTGTGACCTTCCAGTCACAAAAGAGCAATTTTATTGCTATTCCAAGATTTGCCCTCAAAACTCTTCAAACAACATATGAAAAAAAAATTAACAAATAGCTGTCGAAATATAAGCTTTAACATATTGCAAGAGCCTTTAACTTACAAAGTTCAATTGGCTTCATTATATGCCTCACTATAACCCCAATTGCTGGATAGAAATGCATTTTTTTGGCAATAAATACACACAAACTGTAGGACTATGGGGATGGCTTGAAATACTTGACTGCTTAAGCGAAAATCTCTTGTAATATGATTACTTACACAATTGTCACTTGTACAATGCTTGATACAAAGAAAAAATTTCCAGGACAATTTGATACAAGCAGTAACAATATGCAACTACAACTATTACGGCTTTGGATTCTTGAAAGGTGAGAATTACAGTAATGGGGTTTAGGAAGAAGGAAAGAAAGGGAAAATTACAGAAAAGAATGGAATTGATTACGAAGAAACAATGAAAGTTCATAAGAGGTAATCCTCTTACAAGGGAATTCTCCCTTGTACTAGGCAAAGGGGTTACAACAGAATCGCCAAAATATATCTATCAATAGTCTACCTTATATACAGCTATCTAGGCTTCCTCATAAGCCTATGACCACCTAACTACCTAACTAACAAGTCTAACTGCCTATACAGCAGTTACTAACTAACATGGGCCTCACATTAATGCCCTTAACTACTCTAGCCGCTGCCTGGGTATATTCCTCCGAGAATATAATTGCCAAGCTTATATATTGGAACTGCAACCCTATACCTGCATATACTTATGCTTATATATTGGTATATCCACTTAAATGCATATAGATCTTCAACCTCCAGGTCCAATATATTCATCAGATTAGTTTTTCAAACAAACTCGCAACGGTGGTGCTAAAGATAGAGCAATACTCATACAACAAATCAGGACATAAAGATATGAACTCAAACCTCCCACCTCATTTCTTTAGCCGTTCACATTGGTAATTTAGCTTATGCAAATGGAAGCTCTGAGAGCCCATCAAGTTGTTTTAAAATTTGCATAATTGAAAGAGCAATACATTTTAAAATTCAGTTCCCTGCTCTCTTAAAAGTTGGCAAGTAATCCTGCTTTTACTTTTTAATATGACAGATTTATTGATTCTCCAATAGTCCTCTATGATGAGAATATAATCATTTGGTCACCTCCCATGCAGTAAAAAAATTTCCACTCATGGCTTTATCCCTAATCTTTTTTCCATCTTTCGTCTCCTAAGGCCTCAGTTCCACCAATTGGGCAAGACCTGATAATATCCTGTGTGTTCAGCCAATAATGCAGGCCATGTTTTAAGACCTTGGACAAAATAGGTAATTTGTTCAACCATTCTTTTAGGGGATTATTATGGTAGCGAAGACCTGTCAAATAACATTAAAAAGTCTAGCCTTAAAAGTAGTCCACATGGATGAGGAATAGCATCATGAAGTGTGATATCATGCAAAAGAGAACCCTCAAAAGATAGCCAAGAAATATTTTTAGCGTAGTTGTTAAAAAATCATTATTTCCTTTTACAGGTCATATTACCAGAAAATCCCTTCAAAAATGCTTGCAACAGTGAAGGAGGACTGTGTAAATACAACAATCAGAATCATATGTGTCCAAGCATACTGGCCAAACTGGTACTTGTACATCTTCTTCTTCAATGTGAGTATAAACCACATAAATCCTGAGCCCAATGAATATAAGGGAAGATAACCAAAGTATTAGTATCATCATAATAGTGAAAAATAGCCAGTAAGATGACAATTGTAAAAACAACTAGCATGAGATTTGTCAGGAATCTGGTAGAGACATTGTACAAGCATTGGCCAATGAACATTAAAAATAAAAAATAAAAAAATAAAAGGACAAAATTGATATGCATGAGTCACCTGCAATGTACAGAGAGTAGCAGATAACCATATGATACTTTATAAGACTGCTCACTAGCCGATACAAAACCATGTCTGAAGTTACTGTGTTAACCAGGCGTTGACTCAGAATTCGTCCATAAACAAATAACATTGCAGTGAAGAAAAAATGCCTGAAATGGTAAACGCCAATGAAAAATGAAAAATATAACAAGTTATTACATAATTTTATTTTTTTTAGAAAATGTTTCTGGCCATTTGGTTCATAGATTATCTTGCAAAGAACAGATTGCACTACTGTGAGGGCAATGAATTTGTGATAGATACCAATTTAATAGCCTAAATCCTGGAAGCTGCCTATCTTCATGTGATCTCCTGAGTAGAACGAAAAGCTCTCTTGCCATGAAGATTTGGATAACAACAACCAATGCTGTAATATAGAGGTGACCCAAATAGATGACCAACGCAAAGCCGCCAATCATCCAAATGGATGAATATGCACGAATTAACATGGACTTGTATTTGCTTTGGTCATTAACAAGTAACTGGCTTCCATTTGCTTTGCTATCTTCCAGAATAACCTGAGATGAAGACATTATAAAATAAATCACTTTCAAATAGTATACAGAAACTTTTCCAGAAAATTACTGCTAGGAATCAGTTCCCATATCATTGTACTTATTACATCAAATTCATCTATGGAGACAACAGCATCAAGAAGGAACCTAATGATAAAAAAAGAGACAAACTTACATACAAAAAATGATAAGGAAAAAAAGAATTTGACCTTGCTTCCAATTATTGCTTTCCATAATCAGATACATTTGACAATTTTTCATGTTCTCTTCAAATTTTAGGATCACTCATAGTGTAGGCTTAATCAATTTCAACATGAAAGGCACTAATACAAAATATATATATATATATATATATATATATATATAAACAAAAAGTGATTTAAAGTGAGAAGTCAAACTTTAAAGAATTTACCTCATTTGAGCGTTTTCGGTGCCTCATACGCCCACTTGTTGATGGGGCAATGGTAGTGGTATCCTTCTGCATAGCTCTTCAAACAGATTTCACCCTATCCAAAGACGATGTAAAAAGCATATGTATAGCCAGAAAGTAGACACCTGCAAAATAAATGAAATGAAATATACTCCTGTGTACATATGAAGCTTAATCAATGCACTTATCACCTACGATCAGATTTGCAAACCTTGCTGGCAAGAATCCAGTCACATTAGTTCCGATTACATAGCAAAAACTCAAAGAAAAAAAGGTCAAATCAAATGGCATATATTCTGGTAATTAAGTCCACATGAATGTTAAACAGGGAAGGTTAGCTAAGCAAACTCAGCAAGTGAAGTCATCTTTTCTTTTTAAATTTAATCCAATAGATATCTAGATCCTTCACTGTAACTATAGTATCCACAGCTGTCCTATATACTCATTTCAGTGAGTCTCATTCTCTGGTTGTAATCATCACCATCTTCTTCATTTACAATAAGAAAAATACATTATCTTCTCATACAGCCAAGGATCTCAGCTATTTTCCATTATTTTAGCCATTACTGACCCCATCCCTATTCCCTATTATTGACCAACTATTTTATTTGTTGTGAAGAAGTACAAATACTGAATTTCATTTAGAACAATTTTCTAAATAAGACTAGTCATCCGCTTCATCAACCAAATATATGATATCCTACTTCCAGAATTATAAAACATAATGTAACATATAATAAATGCTTAATATCTGTATTTTTTTATTTCAAAGGCATCATCAAACACAGAAAACTTCATCAAAACCTTTTTGTTTAAACTCCACCAAATCTATTAATGCGTGAGTCATGACTAAATACAAATTCAGAGGCACATTTGAAGAGAGAAGTTGAAGGTAGTTGGCTACTGGTATTACCCAGGGCCCTCACAAATTATATGTAAACGTAACCATCACATGTTATAAGAGTAAAATCAGTAATTAATGCCAAACCCAAACGCAAACCCTAACATCCCGTCACCCCTGGGTGTTGTCTTCAAGTTGAAGAACTTCCAAATTTTGAGGAGTTCCACATTTTCAACAACTATTGATCCCTAATTAGATAGTCCACTATCCATTCAATAAAACCCTATCTTACATAACCTTCTTTCCAAATAAACAAACAGACATTTTCATTACACCTGCATTACTACTCCACACGCTTGAATTACTATAAAGTCAATACACCCTATGCATCACTCCTCTGCCTTCCACACAATCGCAAATTCCACAAAGCCAAAGCATGCAAAGATTTTACACAAAATACAAATATGTACAGGTAAAATTTCCTCTATTTTTTAATTATTTTTTTTTAAGTAGAAGGTCGTAACTTTCCAGTTACGAATCTCGTAGATGAAAGGACATTCAGATTCAAAATCCGAAACGGTTCCTCCAAGTTAAATCCTTATCAGAGCAAAATATACTTGAAAGCATAGAAACTGCAAATAAACAGTAGATGTACAAATATATATATGTATGAGGGAGAGGGAGACTGAGATGGTAAAACGCACGAAACCTGGTTTGGTTCTGCTTATGCTAAGCGACGAAGAAAACGGTGTGTGAGAGAGACTGCGAAATGAAGAAGAAGATGAAGAGGCGAATGCAAAGAATAGCAATAGAGGGTGAGAAGAGTAGAGAAGAAAGAGACCACACCTAAACGGTGAAGCCTTTTTCGTTAATAGAAATTCTTCTTTGCAACACAGGACTTGGAGAAGAGACTCATTATTGTGAGTGAGAGACTCTTTTATTTCATTTCATTTTATTTTATTTTACTTATTATATTATATTTGTGGGAATAAAATATTTTTATCATTTTAAATGACATATAAAATTGTGTTATATTAAATATGAGAAGAATATATAAATTAAAATCATAAAAGTGTGAGAGATTTTTTTAAAATTTGAATTTCAAATAAAAAAGATTATTTTTAACTAAAATGATCGTATAAACATTTTTTTTGTATTTGAATAATAATTTTTATTTTTATTTTTATTTTGGTTTTTAATTTTTTTATTTTTCTGGTTCTGTTTCGCTTGCCGCATAAAGAGAATCTTTTCTAGAATTACAAGTGGGTCAAATTGGGAAATTCAGGGTTGAGAAACGATTGACACTCCCTTTCTTTTGCATTTCAAAAATGACCGGTGGGATGATTGAAAAAGTTGACATGGTTTTAGTTCATCATGTTTGGAAGGAGATTTTTAAAAAAATTGGCCATCATTTGAATTTGCATAATAATCTTAGCTGATATTTGATCCATGGTATAACATAAGACCTATAGTATAAGATCTGATTAAATTTTAATAATATCCAGTGTTTCATATGGTATTATATAAAATAATATATTTCAATATTCTAAAAATTTATTTTAATATATAAATATTGAAATGATATATTAGTTCTTGAAAATTGTACTTGTAAGTAATATTAATATATCAACCCATTATCATGCTTAATCCACCACTCTTAGACTTGATTAAGTTATATATCATTTTGATGTATAAAGGGATCTTGCTGTATAAGCTTATACTATATGAGGATCATACCAAATAACTGAAAATGTCATAACGTATAGTATAAGCTTATACTATCAAGCCTTATACATCATATCAAACATGCCTTAGTTTGTGTGTAAAATTAAAAAAAAAAAATTGACATTTCAAAGTAACACCTTATCAAACCAAAAAGTAAAATATATATATATATACAAATATCTCTTCTCAAAAAATGTATCAAAAGAAAGATGAAGAGTCTTCTTTGTACTTAGTAGGGTCTTCTTTGTACTTAGTAGGGTTAGTTTATTAATTTTATCCTATTTTTCAATTAATATTTTACTTTCAACTAGACATAGACTCAGAAAATTTAATCTAATTTTTTCGATAATATCTTGACCTACCAAACAATTTTTTTTTATTTTTTTTATCAAATTTATTTTATCACCTTATTTCCAATAATTATATTTTCTGGTAAAAAAAACCAAACGCCCCCAAGAAAATATGTCGAAGTGTTAAAAGTTAAATCTCTATGCTTGATAAAATTTTCTTTTCCTTTCAAGCGGGCGAAGCATAAGGTAAAATCGAAGAAACATCTTTTTTACATTATTGGGTTGCCCGTCAATCGTTTTCCCACTTCAAGATTAGGAAACTTCAAATCAAATTATTCCAAAAAGGAAAATGCGATATGAACAGGTTTGAGATTTTGGCACGATAAAAAAAATGTTGTACGAAAGGTATTGCACATGTGGAATTCATGATTGAAAAATGACACATGAAAAGGAGCACGGTATTGGAAGCCAACTAAGGAAATTTCACATTCTATGCTCTATGGTTAACTAGCTCAATACTGTTGATTCGAAAGAATTGTCGAGTGTGCAAGTGACACCATTTTTCATATTTGGAAGGATTAATGAGCTGAGCTTCAAAGAAACAAGCATAGGGAAATTATTATCTCATATCATAGGGAGATAATTATCTCATATTGACAAAAATAAATTAGTGGGATCCATTACTTTTTTTTTAAAAATGAAAAAAGAAAAAAAAAATGAGACACATCTTTTTATTTGTTGTACATAGGATAATTATTATGTAACATGAAATTAATTTTCCATTAATATATATCTACCAATTTATAAACAAAAGCCTGCTGACTGCAGAGAGTGACAATACAAAAGACAGTAAGGTCTAACTGAACACACACAACCCCACACTAGCAGAGACTTTAATAGCATTTTAGTAATAACTTTTTTTGTTTAGTGTCTATTTTCTAGCATTTAGAAATGTTTCCAATTTGTTTGCGCGTGGAAATTATTCGAATCTGGAAAAGCAAAGGTTCATTTCTTAGCCATAGGGATAGAGAGACATTTAATGTTGCAGTAACGAATCTAGAAAGTAGATGCTTTGCTCTTCGTTGGTCCATTATCAAAATGCTTCACTCCAAAGGTTTCGGCACTATTGGGCTGCAGGATCTTAGTTCCGATTTGAATAATGCTGATAAGAATGAGATCTCTCAAAAAATAAAAAAAATATGACAAATTGGAAAAGACTTCAGTTTTATGTTGTAATCACAACTCATCTGCTGTGAAGTGTAGATTCAACAAAATCTTCAAATATCTTAATTAAATTTTGACATGGTGTTTCAATTATATTATATACAAAATTATAATATGGTTGACAAAGGCAGCATGTGCAATAGTGGGTATATTAAATCATGTCGCTTACATCTTATAATATGTTTAAAAAAGATGCTTGCGCAAAAGTTTCTCAAAGGACTGAAACTACATAAATTATACATAAATTAGTTACGCAAACATTGTTAGGTAATTTCAAAAGATGAAAGATTTTCACTACGCAAATCGCCCGAGCCTATACAACTTACTAGAGTCATGCAGCACAATGAGAGTATTTTTTGTGAAACAGTCTCTCTGAGTATTCAATACCACAGTACTATTATAATTATGTATTTTGAAAAATATATAATTATAATATTAAAAAGAAAATTTTCCCTCTTCATGTCCGTCAATAAATTTTTGAAAAAAAAAAGAAAAAAAAATTAATTTTAATATTATAATGATATATTCCTTAAAGTACATAATTATAATAATACCATCAAATTGAGTATTCAGTACTATCAGCGAGCACTAAAAATATTTTCCGGCAAAAAGCATCATGACATTTGAAGAATTGCTATACCAGATTCACTGGACAAATGGACAACATCAACATGTAAGAACTATTTTTAGTGTAATAAGTTATGTCAATTAAAAATAGGTGACTTATAAGTTACACGGCTGAGTTATGAGGTATTTTGAAAGGCTTGAGTTTTGCATGGAATAAGAGATTCAGGAGACTTATAATTGAAAGTGACTCCATTGTGGTGATCACTTTGCTTACCAAAGACGGTAATGCAGCCCGAGAGTCGCATATTGTTGCTCGCATTTGGGCGTGGATGAACAAGGATTGGGAACTTAAGCTTCAACATACATACCGCGAAGGAAACCAATGTGTTGATTGGCTCGTCAATCATATGGTTCACTCTTATGAGAATTCTGCATATAATGAGTTCATCCAGATCCTCATGGACTTAGTTGTTTATTTTTTGCTGATGTTTGTGCTATTAGTAGCTGTAGAAGTATTACTATTGTTTAGTTATTTTTTGGGCTATTAAGCTCTTTCTTTCACCAAAAAAAAATAAATAAATAAAAAAGGTTTTTCTTATGTTTAGGTAAGAATAAAAAGATCGAATCATGATCGTTAATTTACTTGCATCTAACGATTCTCATATCTTAATAAATCAAAGCCGTTAGATATAAATAGGATTAACGGTCAATATTAAAAGTATAACTTATACCAATATAAAATGATCTCGATCCATTAAGTAAAATATAAACAACTATGCATAATTAATTCAAAAAGATATATTACCAACTACCTAAAAATATATTATGATCTATGAGTTTTATCCAGCACTGCCAAATAATGACAACAAAAATTCTCAACTGAATTTCAGTCTAGGAAGCATGGAGGCAAAAAAAAAATTCAATCGAACTTCGTGAAATGCCATGCACTCTTTGGCATTCAACCTCAGAGCAAAAACCCAAATCACCTAGTGACTGGAAACATTACTCTTGTAATATTGAAAATTTGGTTACATCACTTTATGAAAGTGTGAAAAAAAAAAAATAATTCATTTAACTGCATTTATTCTAGCTACTTTTATGGTTAATGACACGTGACTTTTTTTTCTAATTTAAGTAAATGGGTCGTACCTACAGCAGCACTGAAAATATGATATGGTAGGACAAGTGAAGGACAATGGGACAGGGTCATCGATCATTCATGAAGGTCATTAAACCCAACTGTTTAAAGATATAGAACCGAAAAAGGTCCAAGGAAACAAGACCAATAATTGCAAGTATGGGATTATTAATTGGTTGAATTCAAGGAGTAACGCATGCTGGTAGATGCCCTGACTTGCAGCTAGGTTATAGTCTAACTCTCTTTTTTTGGCACAGTCTAACTTCTCCTTGTTGGAAAATGTTTACCCTCCCCTTTGTATGTAACATGTTGACTACATACGTAGTGAAGATGTTGAGAACCCCATACTATAATGGTTTGTAATTGTAATGCTCAATGTTCGCTTTCAACACCAAAGAAGATGGTGCAAGAATCAACTATAAAGCTACAACTGTAAAGATTAGTTATAACCCTTTTATTTCTTTCTGCCATCCCTAAGTGTTTTATTTGTGGCGTAAGTGTAATCTTCTAGGATGATCCTTTTAGATAAATTACATGTATGTTGAAGGGAGGCAATTCTGTTCGAATAGAGAATATCTACATTATGGTGAACTAACTCTCCTAAAGAAAATTTTTTACATTCATAACGATTTGAATCCAAGATCTTACTTAAAAGAATTAAGCAATCACGTTGGTTAAAATGCTCTTTCTACCCAAGTGTGCTGGGTAGCATGGGGATTGAGTGGTGGGAGAGGACCTCGGTTCGAATCCCACCAACACCATCTGGGGAGGGGCATAAGTACCGTAATTCTTGGATTCGCACCGAAACTCTGGATTAGTCCCATAGGTGGCTCAAAGAGTCGAACCCGTGGAGATACCGGAGGTTCTGATTCGCTTCAAATAGGTAATTATGATCAGTTTCAACAAAAAAAAATCATCTTTTTAATTCAATGGATACAACCAATTTTATGATAGCATTATCTGGATACCAATAAAATCAAAGTGTTAAAAAAAAACGTAAGATCATTTTAATACATTTGCTCACTTTTCTTGTTCCTCTTAATTTCTTAAATAACCAGTGTATTGCAAATAAAAAATAGTATATTTATAAATTGACTTAAGTAGTAAATAAACTAAAATTAATAATTAAAAAATTTAGGTAATGTCATCAGCTTAATTTAAAAAGAATAATCTAAAATACATGTTAAGCGAAAATTGATAATAACTCAAAAAAGTATGTGTAAAATCTGTTTTAACTAAAAAAGAAAATAAAAGTAGGTGTAACGGAAATCTGAAGTTCTTCCGATCTCCTGTCTTCCTCTAAGATGATACTAATCATTATATTAGTGAAGGTTTAACTAGACGAGTGGATCTCATTGCAGGACCATACACAATGGTTAGTATCATCCTAGGGGATAGGAAGAATGTTTTGTCTCCCAACACATCGATCATGAGAAGTAATTAGTAACCTATCAAGGAACATATTTAGACGTTGAAAAAAAATTGTTTAGAAAATAGGTTACATATTAATTTTTAAGATTAAGACATTGTGCCTAACTTTTTTTTCATCCATGCTCTATCTACTTATTTCTAACACCTTTAGGATGGAATCTCAAGATGAGAGAAATGATGAAAGTTACTTGAAATTTTGATCTAACTATAAGTTGGATAGGTAAAATAGGTATGGAAAAAAATATACATAATATCATATTCCTACTATTTATAAGGTCTAACTACGCGACCTTATATGTTAGCCTATAGCGTATTATTTATTTTAATGATTTAATATTACTTATGTTATAGGTGATAAAATTATTTCCTACACACACATGTGAGGTCAATGTAGTGCCATGTGAAGAGAAGAGTGAGAAAAAAAATATAGACCTCACAATTTTATATGTGTTTAGAAGAAAATTTTATTTTTTATAATATGAGAAATATTAATCTTTTATTTTAATTAAAAGAAAAGAAAATAATTACTTAAATTTATTAATAAAATAGTATTATTTTATTTATTTTTAAAATTGTTGATCTATATAAAAAGTCTGATATACTTAAATAGACTAATAGATCTAAATTGTGCCTTTTAATTTTTAAATATAGACTAAACCATACTTATAATTTAATTTATTACAATTTTAATAAAGACGACCAGATTTAAAATATTTTATATAACTCTAAATTATTTAGATTAAAATTTAACCCAATCCAATCTATTTACACTTCTAATATTAGTGGAGAAGCTAGCTATAAATGTCCCTTCTAATATTGTAAAGAAGTTATAAATGTCCCCTTCGGTGGCCATTTCACTAGACCTAGATATTTGTTCTGTTAGGTCACGGATGGAGTGTATATATTTATTTGAGATAATTTTATTTTCGATCATTAAATCATAATTGTACAAAAATAGATCAAAGATAATAAAAGAAAAAAGAAATTATAACCATTTAAAAGTTCGTCAATTAATATAAGAAAATAAATAAACAAAACGATATAATTTTGGGGTGACTAGAGATAAATATAACTTAAGTGACTTGAGAAATACTTTTCTCAACTATTGATAGACGGAAAACATCGAATGTCATTTGTAGTGTAATTAATGATTAATTAATTCATACGACTTCCTAAATTATAATCGTTGGATGTACGAAAATCAACGGTTAAGATGCAGTGTAAGACTTATTAATCTTACAGCGATATAAAATGATCATGATTATATATATATATATATATATATATATATATATATATATATTATTTTTCTCATTTAACATAAAATAAAAACAATATTTAAGTATATTGATAGATATTCAATCCTTGACCGTATATATAGAAAATGCTTTGTTGGGAGAGATTGTACTCATGGTCGCATGATCTCTCCATATATAAGGGATTAGTCCTTGACTTTCGGCGAGAGGATACCCTTGTAACAATATATAAAAAAGAAAAAGATAAAAACAATCTTCCCACAAACACAAATTGAATGTAAAATTCACTTTAATTTTTTTCTCCTCTATTTTCTATGTGTGTCAGCACTAGAAGAGTCTTTTCTCTTAAAATCGAAGAAAAGATTATCCATATATATATATATATATATATATATATATATATATATATATATATATATATATATATATATATATATATGAGAAAAATATTTCTCAAGCTACTTAAGATAAGTTTATCTCTGGCCATCCTAAAACTATTACATTTTATTTATTTATTTCCGTATATTAATTGATTTACCTTTGAATGGTTATGATTCCTTTTTTCTCTCTCTTCCTTTATCACTATTGATCCATCTTTGTACGGTTATAATTTAGTAGTCGGAGATAACATTGTCTTAAGCAGCTTGAGAAACGATATATATATATATATATATATATATATATATATATATCACTATGAGTTTAAAATTTTCTATGTTATAGGAGATAAAATTATTTGCTACAAACATATAAAAGTATATAGGTCTAGTGTCTTTTTTTTTTCTCTTCTCCTCATATAAGCCCCGAATATTTTTATGTATATATAGAAAATAATTTTATTTTTTATAGCATAAGAAATTCTAATCTCGTCTTATATTTATATGTGTGTGTGTGTTTAATGTTTCTTATATTATAAGAAATAATTTTATCTCCTACATATATATAAAAGTATATGAGACTCATATTTTATTTATTTCTTTTCTTCCTTTATGATGTCATATGAATTTTATATACTTTTATATGTGTAAAAAAAATAAAAAATTATTTAGATAACATCACACTCATATATATTGGAGTAGCCCAAAAGTGAAATCAGTGGCAGTAGATGACCGTATTTGAATTAGTGGTTGCAGCCTACGTAGGTTTCGTCCCCTTGTTAATATAGAAATAAAATAAGGTTGAAAACTTTATCATTATAAGTTAAGCCATCAAAGTCACGGCCGGTAATTATTCTCCCCTACGTTGTCTATGAGCTCATTTTCGATGCTATGGAGGTATATACTTCTTTGCTAAAGTGAAAAGTTTAAGAAGTAAGAATAAAAATAATTATAAAGATAAAGATAGGAAAAAAAATGTATCATTTTAAAAGGATGTAAAGTTATGCCATGATCAGATTATCAAAAAAAGTTATATCATGTTAGATGTGAGAAAGAGATAAATCATAGAAGAAAGAGAGTGGACAAAAAAAAAAAAAAAAAGATATGAAACCTACCTCTTTATAAAAATAAAATGGCATAAATTATATCATTTAAAAGGATAAACTATTTTGGATAAATATAATTTATGGGAAAATATGCTCTTATGTTGTAGGAGAAATTTTCTCTCCTACACATACATCAATTTTCATGTTACTTTTTTATTATTTTTTTCTTTTTCTATAGTGAATGAGTTTCACACATGATTATCTCTATTTCATGAGAGAGTTCTCTCCCATTGCATGATTAATAAAGCGTATAATTTTTTATATCCAATTTACTAAGCACTTGATAGAGTTGGAACACTGAAAATATTTTCGTTGTTTATATACTCTTTCGGTTCCTGTAGTCATGTCAAGTGATGTAAGCAGTAAACGTTGTTTTGCTTCTTTTTTTTTTTTTTTCATCATAAAAGAGAATAATGGCCACGTACTATACACCATAGTTAACGTGAAAATGCCTTATCTTGAAAATATAATATAATGAACCGTGGATAGCGAGATGTGCGACATCATATGATTATTTTTTTTTTATCTCACATCATAAAATCGTTTTTGTCATAAAAAAAATCAATTTATGAAGCTGTCAAATTTTGAAGATTTGGGAGGTTTTAATTAGGGTAAAAGATTCTTCGAGTAGAGAAGTTATTTTCTGTCATTTCAAAATGACGTGATATTAATTTTTAAATTCTAATATATTACAGAGTTATATTAGTCTATATCATTATAATTTTTTAAACTTATAATCTCAAAACGACGTCATTATGAGCTGCATAAAAATAACTTAGATTAGTGGCGTAGCCACACCCATGCCAGCAGGTACCTTGGCACCTGTTTGGTTTTCAATTTTTTTACTTTTTACATATAAATATATAATTAATTATAATTAATAAAGATTAAATTTATAATTTGGCACCGCCTAAATAAATATAATTATATTTATGTACTTGGCACCTGCTTGCTCCTGTGAGGCTTCGGCTGAAATAGCAATGGCTTATGAAATGAAAAGATTGAAGAATCAAACAAAAATATATTTTGTAAATAGAAAAATAGAATGAAGGAGAATCCTTTTGACTCTAAATGATGTCTATATGCTTTGATTTATAGTTAATATCTCAATTATAAAGTGAAATTTATAGAAAAGTATTATATTTGTGTGTTTTCATATCCTTATGACAATATTTGGTTCATTACTTATCATGCTGTGGGAGGAAAGTGAAATTCTTATATTTGAAATCCTTATCGGAAAAGTTAGAGCCTTTTTATATGTTGGCTTTGATATATAATCATTGATGATTGTTCATTTGAATTTTTTATGTTATGTGATTATTTAATACATAATTTAGATAACCATACTAGAATTCATAATAATTTTTTTTTGATTAATTTGTGTAATTACGATAAATATCTTGATAATTTGATATGTTAAATTTTTTTGCACCACCTAAACTTTTGGTCTTGCTCCGCCACTGACTTAGATAACTTTATCATCGATAAATATTTTTCACTTATAAATTATCTATACTTTTCTAAATGGTTTTCAAATAACAAATAGAAAAATAAATGATAAAATAATAAAGCAATTATATTGTTATTTTTTAAAAATATTAAACTTTTTATAACTAGAGATAACTCTTTAATTAACAATTCCGGTTTCTTTTCTTGATAAAGGAAATAATATGTTAAAAAAGGGAGAGGTTATATTTACGACCTATTTTTATTTACAACCTCTTACAACCAATATCTTAACTGTTGATTTCCGCTAATCAACGGTTAATATTTTCGCCAAGAAAATTTATTAATTAATTATTAATTCTCAATAAATCTTAACCGTTGATTGGCGGAAATCAACGATTAAAATATTGGTTGTAAGATATTGTAAAAAAAAATAGGTTGTAAATATAACCCTTTCCGTTAAAAAAACCACATAATAATTTGAAATAGAAATGGTGTATCCATAACTATTCTTGATAGATTCCTTTATATTAAAAATTATTTTGAGGATAAATAAAATGCAAATTAATAAACACGTGTTAATACGATAGATATTAATAAAGAAGCTCACACCATGTTTACCAAAAGAAGAAGAAGCTCACACCATGTTTACCAAAATAAAGAAGCTCACACCATACAGCGAGTTGAGATATGACCAAATCTTACCCAACTCTCTTTGAGTGTGCAGAGCTTGTATTTGAAAGTATCTGTGCACACTTTAATTAATTTACTTTTTAAATTTTGTCGAAGATTAATCATTTATAAATTATAACGAGACAAGAAAATTTATAAATTTATTTGTTATAACTTAATTCTAAATAAATAAATAATTATAATTTAAATTTGTGATCGTGTAACATAACAGTAAGTATTCAAAAGTTTAACCATTTAAATAAGCATGAAAATAAATGATAATATATACAAACAAAAGTAAACTAGAATTTAAACAATGACGATAAATGTTAAGAAAAAACTAACATAATTTTTAAAAAATAAAAAATAAAAACTAACAATCAGTTCATTCATGACCATTAGGTGATGTGCTTTCTTCTTGGGCCAAGCTTTGACTCTCTATGCAGGTTAGGCTGCCCATTAGGTGATTGAAGATTGCCTTCATGTGTTTAGAGATTGTTGGAAGGCAAGAAAGTGCTGGCTGTTGCCCATATTGCACCATCTTCCACCGAGTTTCCTCACTGTGATTTCTTTTAGGGAATGGATGATTCTGAATCTCACTTCAAACAACAGCAACCTCAAGGATTGGATAGACTCTTTCTTTACCACTTGTTACTTTTTGTGGTTATGGAGGAATAAGGAAATTCACGAAGAAGGTTTCCAGCGTCCTGAGGATCCTTCAAAGGCTATTGCTGTAGAAATTGAGGAAAATAGGTTCTGTTTGGCTAAGTTTAAAAAAACATTTTCAGGAACTTCTCACTCTCAACTTCCTACATCGTGGATTAGGCCTGCGGAGGACTTTCTGAAATTAAATGTGGATGGGGCTGTGCAAGGTAATCGGGCAGCTTGTGGTGGTCTCTTGAGGGATAGGAATGGATTATGGTGTGGCGGTTTCTCAGCCTTCATTGGCTCTTGCATTCCTCTGCATGCTGAACTTTGGGCTCTCCTTTATGGACTTGATTTCACCTGGAAGCATGGCTGGAGGAAACTAGTGTTGGAAACTGATTCTTCTCAAGCGTTTTGCCTTCTTACCAATCATGGTAATGATACTCGAAAGCTGCCATTGGTAGCTAAGATTCGAGTCTTTTTAATGAAAGAGTGGATTGTCTTATTGAATAAAATTCCTAGGAGTAGCAACACATGTGCGGATTGGATTGCGAAGAAGGCTTTGGATGATTCCTTTGGGCTCAAATCAATATCCTCCCCTCACAGCGATCTGTTAAATCTTCTTGCTGCTGATCTTTTGGATCCGGGTCTGAATAAGGTGGCTGCTAGGAGAAATACAGGATGATGCTTGTTCCTGGCTTTCTGCTAGTGTTTGATGTTTTGTTTTCTGCTGTTTCTTGTTCTGTTTTTTCCTTCCTTCTTGTTTGCTGTTCTTTTATTTTGTGGGGGCATTGCCCCTTGCTGTAACCAAAAAAAAAAAAAAAGGAAAAAGTTCACAAATGATTAAGACTACGTAGTATATCTATTCACTCATCATGGGTAGAAAAAATGAAAACCTTAATTGCGATGCTATTACAATTTTTGCAATTTTGGGTAATGGTGTGAATTCTGAACCCAATTGGCTGGACGATGATACTGGTTGTTGGTTGCATTAAAATTTTATTGGGTTTACCATCTATCATTTAATATGATCACAAAAATTTTCCTACATACACAATATTTTGTGAGATTCGAAACAAAAAAAAAATTCCAGCACGCAAAACGAATCTCTATAACATAACACAAACAATTTTCCTATAACATAATTCTTATAAAATCCAATTTCATTTTATGATGTATTTTTATCGAACAGGTAAAATGATAGTGGGGTTAAAAAAAAGAATTTTATATTATTTAATGTATACTCACTTAATTAAATGATTAGTATTGTACTATTAAAGGTGATACCAAAATTAATACATAAGAAAAATATCTTAATTGATCATATTCCAATAAAGTGCAAATGTCTGAAAAAGTAAAGATGACCGAATGACACAAAATATAAGGAATGTGGTAGCTTTAAAGGGGTAAAATTGTCAAGCAATGGTGAAAAGAAGGGCATTGAAGGCATGAAAATAAATTGTGGTTGTGAGGGACAAAAAGGGAAAAAAGGAGGGACACGGTACGTAATAGAAGTAAAGGCAACGATTGACAATTGGTTGTAGTGAGAGTGGCACCTACCAGTCCTTGTTTTGCTTCTTTCACGTTTGGGAGAGGGAGAGGAACCAACCTATCCGGAAAGTGTTTCCTTCTTAAGCAAATAAATAAATAAATAAATAAAAACATTAATAAAAGGAGAACCAAAAAGCGCTTTTATTTCCTTCATCACCACTTCACTATCTATATTTCTTCACACTCGAAGCGCTTTCGTATTATAGAAAATGAAAATGAAAATGGAAATGGGTGGGCGTGGGTTCCAAATCCAAGGGATGATGGTGGTTGTTCTTGTTGTGGTGGTTATCTCAGGAACAGCACAAGCACAGACACATGTGCATCACGTGGTAGGAGGAGATCGTGGGTGGGATCCAACCTCAGACCTCGTTTCTTGGTCTTCAGGAAGGGTGTTTAGGGTTGGAGACCAAATCTGTAAGTCTCCAATACCCAATGTTTTGTTCTTCTACTTTTCCCTCTCTTTCAAGCCTTTGTTATTTGAGTTTGAATCGTTTATTGATTGTCATGAAAAAAAAAATGCGATAATATGCTCTTTTCTTTTTTCGTACTACTTGATATGGGGCCTTGCCGTTGATTTTATTATTATTTTCTCTTCTCTTCGTCCAAACCAATAAAAAATAGAGTATGACATGTTAGCTTCCGTTTCATCTACGGAGGCTAGCTTATCCTTTACAAGACTCTGTTTGGTTGAGTTGCAGAAAAAAGAAAAGAAAAGAAAAGCATTACAGGAATTTTTAGATTATCGTATTTTGTATTTAGATTTTTTCCTCAAAATTAAAAACTTTTAACCAGATATTCTTTTTAAATTCAAATTCAAATTCAAATCACAACATTCATTTTCTTATTGGTGAGCACCGAGGATTGATTGCATCCGTACCTTTTTTTTGTGTTATCTTGGCATCCGTACTTTGTTTTTAAAGTTATTTACGAATCAAACATGACTTCAAGGATTAAAAGTATTTTTATTTTATTTTTGGTTGAAAGGATAAAAAGTATTAAAAAGATTATGTTTTGGGTACCACACTCTCCAAATTATGTTTTTGATATAAATAGTTTTTCTTTATCAAAAAAGTATAAATAATTTTTTAATTGAAATGAAAAAAGTATTAAAGATTAAAATTGAAAGACTAAAATATGTTTTTGATATAAATAATTTTTCTTAAACTTACTCAATTTATATATTTATTTTTAAAATCTCAATATTCATAATAAAAATTTAAAATTTGTAATTGATGCTGAGAATAACAAAAAGAATATCCTTATGTTCATGTAGGGATATCATTTATTGTGAATTAATAATTAATTAATGAATTTAATTTACAAAATGATAATCGTTGATTGGTGATTTCCATCAATCAACGATTATCATTTATTACGAATTAATAATTAAAATATCCTTATGTTCATTTATGCTAAAAAAGATTAAAATGTAATACATATTTAAGTATTTTAAAAAAGTTAGGGTAATTTACTTTTTCCTGTATTTAAATTGGTAAAAATTGACACGAGAATTTCGTGGGCAGGGTTCACCTACTCTGTGGCGCAGGGATTAATCGCAGAGCTGAAAAGCAGAGAAGAATATGAGTCGTGTGATGTGAGCAACCCCATCAAGATGTACACGGAGGGTTTGCATACCATACCGCTTGAAAGGGAAGGAATCAGGTACTTCGTTAGCAGCGAGCCCGACCACTGCAAGACTGGTCTCAAGCTACACGTTGAGGTTCTGCCTAAGGGTACACCTGCGCGTATCACAAATTCTCCTACTCCAACAGTTGAGGCTGCTGGGCCCACTACTCCTTCGGGCTCGGCCCGTTATGCTCACAACACAATTCTCATGCTCGTGGTAATATTCTGCGTCACCATGGGCCTTGCTTATTGACACCAGCCTATATGAGAAAAATTGGTTCCGTATATGTTTATTTAAAGACAATATTTTGGTATTTGGGATATTGATATGTGGCAGTTTTTTTTTTTTTTTTAATGTGAGATACAAGTTTAAGAATGGGATTTGACGGTTTTTTTTTTTTTTTTAATCTTGGTAAATGAATTTATCTAGAATCTTGGACAATTTCGAAATTGTCCAACTTCAACTGTTTCTAAGTGAAAGATTTTAATTACTGAAATTACAGTTGCCATTTATTCTGCTATATAATAGCTACTTTATTTGCCGATAGTATTTCGAGATGTCATGAAATTTTTGCTCGATACAATTTACAATTCAGAAAAATTATATATAATATTCTGCACTATTCACACTAAAAATAAAACCATAATCCATTTGCGTCTACCATATCATTAACTGGTACAAGCTGTTTATTCAATGCACGAAGTGTATTACATCACATCATATTCAGTCCCATTTGCAACCCATTGAAATCTGATTTTTGAGTTTTAAAAACAAAAGTTGTACCCTGAATGGTCATTAGCTTCCAAATACTAATATAAAACTAGTCATAGCACGTCGAAGATAGTGCCCAACATGTAAAATTATACAAGGTATATTAACTTTTGTCTTTTAATGCTGCATCTTCCGTTTCAACCGATCATTGGGATAATACATTGTCACCTATCTCTCAGGATAACATAACTGGATCCATTTGTATTCTTCTGTATCTTAGAGATTCTCTTCAGGATCTCAGCAAACGCTTGCTTATCCTGCACGTAGCAAAGAAGCACAAGGTGCAGTTTCAAGCAAAGTTTTGAAAATTGAACTGGGGAGGGTCGAACCAGTTTAAACATCAATCCAAACGAACCACAGTAAAAATTGTAAGTAAATAAATGCCAATAATGTACAAATTAGAGAGGACCATTCTACCTTAACAGATAAAAAATAAATAATTTTTTTTTTCAAATTTTCAGGAAAAGAACAAAAAATGGCAAGCTGACAAGTGAATACAAGTCCCACATTGGCTAGGAAGGAAAAGCGTCTTACTCCCTTATCTTAATGCTATCACCTTTTCTTTTTGCTTTTTGAGCAAACCATGTCGGGCTTTTACTTTGTACAGAGGCTAAAAATTAGTTCCAGTAAAAAGTAAAACTACCATTTAGTTTGTGGTTTGGCCATTGAATAGGCTACATTTACGGTACAGACAATTTTAAATTTAAGAACCATCCTGCTTTTGAAAAACAGACCAGTGAACTGGTTGATTTTGTTCTACAAGGAATATGGTTTTTGTCAATCTGGACCAGAACCCTGGCCTAGTCCATGGTTCAATTGATCAGTGTAGTATGGACTTTAGAACTGGTTTCAACCCTGGCAATTAGAGTAAAGTACCTTTTGGATCCTCAACAAAAATCATGGGACCCATTTTAATCCCTCAGAAGAAAAAAGTCAAACTTGTGGTTCCTCTGAAATTCAAAATAGACTCAATTAGTCCAAATCCTAGTCCCTTTGAAAGAACACCCACGTTAGTCCCTCAAAAAGACTAATATGGGTCTATTTTGAATTTCAGAAGGACCATGAGCCGACTTTTTTTTTCTTCTAATGGATTAAATTGGGCCCCGTGATATTTGTTGAGGACCCAAAAAGTACTTTACTCTTACCTTTAAATGCTGTTTATCTTAGTACTTGGTTGCCTCAAGCTAAGGAAAGGTGTCAGATAAGCATTATTATCCTTGCATAATACATAGTTCATACATCTAATTATCCATCCAAAAGAACAAAGCAATAATTCACCATATTGCATCATTTTAGTCCGGCACTCACATATATCAGTCAATGAGTATTGAATGTTAGCTCCATAAAAATTAGATATATGACATAATTCCCAGAAACTGGAGTCAATTTATACTCTTCAGGATGTCTAAATTTGACTAAATGTTGATAAAGATAATGAAACATACTATCACAGTGGAATACACAAATTGGTTATAAGAATAGTTAAGCAAACACATCCAATTTGAAAAAAAGTAAAGCAAAAGTCAAACATACCTCTGAAGATCTCAGTCTTGCCTTAAATTTAGCTACAAGATCCTGTGTGGTCACTCGAGTCTTCTGCATTAAAACAGCCCTAATTTCTTCCTCACTCACGGGTCCAGAAGCTGCGGTGGAAGAACCAGTTTTTGATGATGATGATGATGGAGGTGTGCCTTTTGGAGGTGCATTACTTTTAGATGCAGACACATTTACATCTTTGGCAGATGATTTTGGTTCCTGATTCAATAAGGTAATGAAGAATTTCAATAAAAGTTAGAGGAAAACCTGTTGGATTAGCTTCTAAAATTAAGTTCTTTGTGTAAAAAAAAAAAGTTTTTTGACAACAAAGCTTTTTGAAAATCTCTTATACAAGAAGTGATGTATCAATTGGAAAATGCTTCAAAGTTAAAATAGGAGCATTTTTGTCCAAATCTTCTCAAAATAAGTTTCCAAATTAAGCAGTATTGGCTTTTGCAATAAAATATATTTCTAAAATAAGCTAAAGAGTAAAGACCAACTTAATATTTTAGTTCTGGATTTTATAAAGTTATCGAAGCAGCTAACGTTTAATAAAACATAAAGTAAATCAATAAATATAAAAAAGAAGCCCACATAATCAAGCAAGCTCACAAAAACCAATGACTTACATTTTCTGTCTTCACCTTTTTTGGTGTTGCACCATTAGATGGCTTTGCTTCCTCATTTAATTTTCTCTTCCCTTTGGAAGGCTTTGAAGAAGAAGGTGTTCCACGACCAGGTCCGGTTGCTGTGGGTTTTGAAGGGCTGCTGTCAACAGGTTCTTCCTTAAGTGCATCCTTCTGCTTTGTAGCAATCACAGGAGGAACTCCAACCTCATCATCCATCTAGACAAACAAAAATGACCTATTAATGGATGAATCTAGTTCAAACCATGCGCAAAGTTTTATAAAATTCCAATGAAATCAAAACTATTCAGCCATCATTTGTGGCACAAAGAACAGAAAATTAAAGAAAATGGAGAAGTGAAAAGAGAAAAGAAGGAACAAAACTCATACATCGTCATCATCATCATCATCATCCTCTGCATCAGACTCACTAAGACCACCAGTTCGCCCAAGCAACTTCTTCAGCTCTTTCCCAGATTTACTCAGACCTCCCCCCTCTTCATTATCTTCATCTTCCTCCTCATCATCCTGCAATGAAAATTCAGAGTATATTCAGGAAGGAATGCCGGAATCCACAATATCATAGAAACCAAATGTGAAATTGTCTTTATCCACTCCATTTTATGTTATACATAGAAGTTCAAAATAATATAATACATCTAGGATGCCTGTCATAGGTTACATTCCTAAAACTGGGTTGAAAAGTGATCTAAATCACATAAAACAAAAGAATAAAATATCATAGAACCAAACAACAATATAAAAAATGGCTAAAAGGACATAGCATAGCATACATCCATGTAAAATGGAAACCAAGGCACTCATGAAGTGAGTGAAGCAAGCCCTAAAAACATGTCGCTTAGTCAAATCCCAAAGTTCTAATGCTGGAGTCACTAAACAGGCTGCTCTATGAAGGTACTCTTTCAGAAGAATTTCCTCATTAAATTAGTTCTATGTTAGAAATATAAATCCCTCGTATGCCTTCCCCTGACAGCTTAAACTTTTGGGAGAGTTGGTTAGAGACATGGAATCAGAGCCTATGACCAAGTGGTATAGAGTTCGATCTTTGACGCCCACATTCTTATTTTTTAAAATCAAATTTAAGCAAAAGATAACAAAAAAAAAGGGCATGTGCATTATCCATGCTTTAAAGCCCAAAGGGTTCTCACGTGAGGAGGCATGTTAAGATATAAACGAAAAATCATTCATGTGCCTTCCTTCAACAGCTTAAGCTTTTGAGATAGTTGGTTTAAGACATGGTATTAAAGCCTCAATGACTAAGTGGTCCAAAGTTTGATCCTTGACGTCCTTATTCTTCTAATATATGTTGTGGAATTTCTTAACACAAAATAAGTGGTCCTATACATTGTCCATCCTTCAATCCCATAAAGCTCTTGAGTGAGGGGGCGTATTGTAAATATAAATATAAAAACCACTCATGTCCCTTCATCAAACAGCTTTAACTTCTGGGAGCATTGGTTCCTCATAAGTTATTTGTAACATTATCTTTATATTTTCTAACCAAGAAAATTACTTCTTGATTTTGTGCTAATTTTCTTCTCATCACGAAAGATAATTAAATCCAGTATTCTAATGAGAATGTTGCATCTGGAGTGTGGCAAAAAAAGGGGCACAAAATGCTGTAGCTACTGGATCGCAATAGTTTTGACAACTATAAATAAATCCACACGAAATATATAACATCAATTGTAGAAGTAGCTAAGGCACAGAAATAACAATATAATTACTAAACTTCTAGGTCACGACACATAAGTATTTGTGGAGTGGAAACCAACCTGCTTGATTTCAGGAGGAGCAGGAACTTCAGGAGCCAAATCTTCCCTTTCTTCAGCATCATTGCCAACAGCTTCATCATCATCAGTGAAAATCTCTTCATGCTCCCAATCATCACCTGTGACAGATGTGTAACTTGTAAGTGTATTCAGAAGAAAGAATAAGTATAAACTCATTTAAGTCATAGTTATCAAATGCGGATTGCGGCATGTCGGGGCCAACCCCGAAAAATGCTATAGCGTCATAGCGAGCCGCTATTGCGGAAATAGCAGAATAGATATATGATAGAAATAATGACAAAAAGAAACATTTTTTAAAGGCAAAGATAGTAGAAGTGACATAAAGAGACGCGGATAGACTAAAAAACCCTTAAATTTTTTCTGTTACACATTTAAATTTAGGACAAAGTTGACATTTTGCCTTATGACAGCAATATGGCCGCAAATGCGATGCCAATGGCCGCTATTGCGTTTCGGTGTGGCGCGGTGCGGTTTCTTGCGGCGAGGCACCGCAACGCCCATACGGCGCGGCTCGCAGCGCTACTGCGGCGCAATTAACTACTATGATTTAAGTGTTCTTTAAGTTTCCAATAACAATAAACCAATTAGCGTATGCATTCATGCCCTAAAAAACCATCTTTTCATGCTTTGTTTCAATTCATGCCAAGTTAGGATTAAATATTAGAACAGAATGTGTTCAATGGCAAAGGATTCCAATGAGACAATAAAGGCATATAGACCAATCAACTCAATAGTAAAACTAATAAGTCATGCTAGAAAATCAACACACTGCTACTTAGGTCATCACTGCATGAAACTAACCAGAAATAAAATGATAACCTTTGCATTGCAACCATTTACATCAGAAAATATAATGAACAAAAAAGGCTATATACTCACCCTTCTCAACATCATCGTCATCTAGATCATGGTCCCCTCCCCTTGGACCTTCTTCATCATCATCACCGGCTCTTTTATTAAGTCCAAGTCTATTTGTCCTTTCTGCTTCCTCGTCTTCATCCTCCTCTCCTTTATCTGAGACATGACCTTCATCATCCTCACCAGTCTTTTTACGGCTTCTCCCTCCACCTCCACCTCCACCTGTGTTGCTTTCCTTGTCATCAAACCTACCATGTTCACCAAATGCAGCAGGCCCATTATTTGCTGCTTTCATCATCCATCTTTGATACCCATCTGCAGTTTTCTTTCTATTCTTCATCTTCTCTTCTGCTTCCTCCAAAGTCAATTGCTTATATTGTGCAACCTTGTTAAAGTTGTACCTAAAAAGAGAAACATGTCATACAATGCATCTACCTACTGTCTTCGATCGGTATTAAACATAGAAAATTACCAAGGAAAAGAAAAACAAGCAAAAATCAAAGGAAAGTTCTTCTCACAGATGAACATAATCCTTAACACAACAAGCATACCAAGAACCAGCAGGAATGGCAACAAACTCCTTCTTTTCCTTCATTAGCAGGTAATATGTAGCTGATTGTGCACCTTCCAGATGACCCTGGTACTGGGATTGTCCTGTTTCGTCCTCCAAGAGCCAAGGCTTGTTCTTGTACTTCTCCTACGTCACGCCACAAGAAATTATGCATGGAAAAACAAAAATATATGATGTATTACAATTGACTGGTGATTATTCACTTCCTACATGACTAATACAGAACCATCTTTACACGTCCCCAACAATCATTTACTTGGTAACTCAAGCCTAGGACTTGACATCACCCTCCCAATGGATCATTAGCATAATAGAACAATATATCAAGTATCACAAGTTTACAACTTATCAGTGAGCATTTCTTTTGAGAATAATGGTGATTTTAAGCACACTCCTTCTAAAAACGATGCAGGGACGCCAAAAGGAAGCAATAATGCAAGGATAGATTTCAATACCCGCAAAGTATCAGTAATTTGGCGGCCCTGCAGTCCATCCTTCTGCAGAGACCACTTGTTTTCAGCACTTTTCTTCTTCGAAAAATCAGGCAACCCCGTTACGAATCTTCCAATAAAGTAGTTTTTGTCATTGGTAGAACTTGCACGAACATTATACTCCTGTCACAAAAAGCTCATTAACCCCTATGATCCGAAGAATCAAACGACAACCATACACTAGTTGAGGGAGAAAACAACCACGTAAAAAAGATTTCCATCAAAATTCGAAAAAAAAAGCCAATAAAATAAAAATTGAATATGCAAAATGAATAACAGCAAAAAAAGTGAAGGGAGAGAAATGAAACTCGAATCAAGCGAGTGACGATGGCGCCACAATCGTAACATTTGGCGCGATTCTCAGCCATGGTTTTGCCGCAGGTCAAGCACAGAGTCATGTGCTTGCAATTGCTTCCATAGAGATCGGTGGTTGATCCACATCCGCTGCAACTCGCCTTCAGAAGCAGGTCCGTCGACATTTCTCCGCGTCTCAACAGATAAATTTCACCGATTCTAAGAAACACAGAAATTCTAGGGTTCTATACTTAAGATTTCAGTTCAATTTTTTGGTGTCAGAATCTCAACGCAACGCACCCGGCATCTATCAATTATCTTTGTATTAATGATATTAACACAGGGCGTGTTAAATTTCTAAAAATAATAAATAAAGATCTTCCTTAGTTTGTGATACACGGGATTTTTTGATTTTTTCATGTTACATAATATTCAATTCTATCGTAACTCAAATCTCACATTTATTAAAAAAAATTATACGCAAATCAAATGATCATAACATAAAAATTGAATTCTAATGCAACATAAGAAAATATTTTCTCTATACCGAATGTTTTATCCAATTTTGAAGTTTTTGTCAAGCAACAAAATAACTCATGATAGATGTTTTTTGTTACAAGTTTATTACTGTTACTATTTTATTGCTATTTATTTCTGTTACCGTTTCTTTTTTATTATTTTGTTGCTGTTAATAATGGGTAGTTATTGACCCAGTCTTTGAAACGTTAAGTAGGGATTAGATAGTATCTTTTCTGTTAGTAGTGGGCAGTAACCGTAGGATTTTTATTGCTATTTTTTAGTGCTTCTATTGTGTGTTTAAACTTTGGTTGAAGTAAATAAAATCATTAGAAAAATAATTATCCAGAAAGCACTTGGTGCAGAGGTCAAGCTTCCTCCATAAAGCTATCATTTAATCTCCTTGTTTTGTTGTTCTTGTTTGCAATTTTGCCAAGATAGGTAAGAAGGGACGGGATAAGGCCGTGTACGTACCAGCTTGGTATCAAAGCTCAGGCATGGACAACCGGGTGGAGAAATTAGAAGAGGTTGTGCAGTCTCTTTCTGAACAATTCCAAGAGATGTTCAACCGGTTGGATATTCTGGTGACTTCATCACCACGACAGAAAGGAGATCACTCCGGGAGCAGTAATAATGACCCCAACCGTAAAACAACCACCTATGCTCCTAAGGTGGTCAAATTGGATTTTCCGCGGTTTGATGAGAATGAAGATCCTACGAGTTGGTTGTGCAGAGCGGGGCAATTCTTCCAGTATCACCGGACACCAGAAGAAGAACGAGTGTCTCTAGCATCTTTCCATCTGGTTGGGAATGCTCAGTTATGGTATCAACTTTTAATACAGGATCATCCCATGATTATGTGGCCTCAATTTCGCGAGGAAATCTTGCTGCGTTTTGGGCCAAATAATTATCTTGATTTCTTTGGGGAACTCACAAAGCTGCGTCAAGAAGGCAGCGTCCAAGAGTATCAAATCGAATTTGAGAAATTGTTGGCCAAGGTCGACAAGTTAGACATGGCCAAGCAAGTGAGCTGTTTCATTAGCGGTCTTGCAGATTCCATTCAACCATATGTTCAAGCTAATAAACCCCTTTCATTGTCAGCAGCTATTGGGCTTGCACGTTTGTATGAGGCCCGCAACCACAAGACCCATCATTCTGGCCCAACTCAAAAGAAGGGTTCTTCATCCCCTATCCCTAAGACGGTGAGTTCCACATCTACTACCACTAGTGTTCAACCCAAGACCAACACCACCCCTGTTCGACGGCTAACTTATGAAGAAATTACAGATCGAAGAAAGAAGGGCCTTTGTTTTCGATGTAATGAAACCTTTGCACCTGGCCACCGTTGCAAGAAATTATTCTCCATTGAAGCGATTTTGGATGGAAGTGATGGGGAATCAGACATGGATCTGGAGGATGATCCACCAGATACCACGGCTATGGCTATTTCAATGCATGCACTACACGGAGTGGAAAACCCAGAGACGATGCGAGTAAAAGGAACTCTGGCGGGAAAAAAAGCCATCATACTCCTTGATTCAGGAAGTACTCACAACTTTGTAAGCGAGAAATTTGCCAAGTATGCTGGATTATTCCCCACAGGGCAGAAAGGACGGTTTGAGGTTGCGGTCGCATCAGGAAGCAAGCTGCGAAGCTCCGGTTGTTGTGATCAGGTACCACTCTCTTTTTCTGGGACCCATATGCTGGTTGATTTTTTTTATTGGCCATAGATGGGTACGACGCTGTTCTTGGGGCTCAATGGTTGAGGAAGCTAGGCCCTGTTCATTGGGATTTTGCCAAATTGGTCATGCGCTTCCAGCAACACAACCAGGAGGTGACATTATATGGGGTAACTAAACCGGCCAATAAGGTGGTCAGTGCTACCAACATTGCGCAACATACAAAGAAGGGGACAATATGGGTGGTGCAAATAAAAGGAGAGATTGCATCTTTAACACCGTCAAATTCAGATGATGTGGGAATCCAAAAGCTATTGAAGAAGTATTCTGATATAGCAGTTGAACCTGTCGGGCTTCCCCCTCAACGCTCCTGTGATCACAGCATTAATTTGCAAAGGCAAGAACCAGTTTCGGTGCGACCATACAGGTATCCTTTTATTCAAAAGACTGAAATTGAAAGATTGGTTGCTGAAATGTTGAATACTGGTATAATTAGACCCATCCATAGTCCTTATTCATCTCCTGTCTTATTAGTAAAAAAAAAAGATGGCTCATGGCGGATGTGTGTGGACTATAGGGCCTTGAACAAAATTACTGTGAAGGATAAATTTCCTATTCCGGTAATTGATGAATTATTAGATGAACTCAATGGCGCTGTGTATTTTTCCAAATTAGACCTTCGTTCAGGGTACCACTAGATTCGTATGAAGCCAAGAGATGTGGAGAAAACTGCCTTCGGAACTTATCATGGCCACTACGAATACCTTGTAATGCATTTTGGCCTTACAAATGCACCATCTACCTTCCAATCATTGATGAACGAGGTATTTAAGAATTATTGAAAATTTGTACTTTTTTCTTTGATGACATTCTTGTGTACAGCAGAACTTGGGCAGATCATCTTTATCATCTTAAGATAGTATTTGCTATTTTGAGGCAACACCAGCTGTATATTAAGAGAGAAAAATGTGAATTTGTAAAGGAACAATTGAGTTATCTTGGCCATATAATATCTAGAGATGGAGTTTCAGTTGACCCCGAGAAAATTGAAGCAGTCCTCAATTGGCCTAAACCTGCTACTCCTAAGGCCATGAGGGGATTTTTGGGGTTGTGTGGGTATTATAGAAAATTTGTGTAACATCCCACATAATTAGGGTATGTATATTTGTATGGATATAAGGATTGTGAGTACTATGTTAAAATTCCATCTATGTGCATTACATGCTTGAATTCAAATTATATGACTATTAGTGTGGAATTAAGTGAGCTAGGGAATTTTAGTAAAAATCATAAGAGTAATATTTAGTATCATATGGAAGGAATTAAAATCATTTAGCAACCTTTAAAACTTAGGCTTTTGGGTTTGACATAAAACTACATAGATTTTGGACTCATCTATGTTGGAATTCTTCTCTCCTTATGCCACGGCCTTATGTTCTTGTTTTGGTGTGTCTTGTTCTAAATTTTTGTCCATCTTAACTTCATCACCATGATCACAATTGGCAACCATTGGTGGGGTAGAAACCCCACATGATCACCACATTTCCTTGCTCCTTTGTCCCCTCCTTGTGCGCATAAAACTAGGATGTGAGAAAGAAAATTCTGCATTGTGTTGTTGCTTAAACAAATCTCTTTATTGCACATAGTGCTCCACCTTGTCTTCTTTTTGATTGCATGAACCCCACATGACAACTCAAACCTACATTGTATATTCTTTTTCCTTACTTGTGCGCACAAGACTTGAAAGATAGAATAAAAATTCTATCATTCATGCTTCTACCTTGATGCTTGGTCGGCCATTCCATGCCCTTAGGTGTAAAGAGGAGCCTCTCCATGTTAGTGTATGTGCACCACTTGGTTCCTCTTGTTGGCATGAAGAACACATGGCATATTCCACTCCCTTTTCCTCAATTGTGCGCTTAGTGTAGAAAAAAGGAACAAATGATGTTGATTTCAAACACTAGAAGACAATCCCATTAAGCCTTTGCATGTCCACTAGGTGTCCAAATTCATCTCCTCAAGTAGATGCATGTCCGCCACCTACTCTTCCTTTTCTCCTTTACATGTGCGACCTTGGCTCCATCATCTTCACTTCATGAAAGGCACTTGAATTCCCCTTTAATCATGCACACACTAGCCATCACTCCTTGTCCCCCACTCATGCGCATAATTAGCCTTCATCCTTGTCCCTCTCATGTGCTTAAGTGATGGCAAAGACTGCCCAAAATTGATGTGGAATCTACACCTAACATGTCCGCCATTTGCTCTCCATCATTTCCTTGCATGAACGCCCTTTGGTGCACCTCTTGGACACTTGAAAAATCTGACTCCATTGGTTCCTTTATGCACATGCATTAGACAAACTCTGACCTTGAATTTTGGAAATTAATAACCATACTAGCCTAGCCATACATTCCCCTCTATCCTTTCTTCCACAATACCGTGAGTTTCTTTTAAGGGAAAGAACCATGACTTAACTTCCAATCCCTCCTTCCTTAATCAGTCGTAGATCACATCAAAGGAGATTGAGAACAAGCTCAACCACTTCTCCCCATCTCACTGGTTCGGCCGAGACAACCATCATGGAGCTGTGGTCGAAGCCTTCTTTTCCTTGCATGTTTTTAGAACGGGTCTCTTGGGGCATAAGAGGAGTGTTTTGGACTGCTCCTTGCTTGATGGTAGTCTAGGGGGCACTTATGAACTTGTGCGCAAATCCATTGATTTGGTGGTTGTTTGGATAACTGTGGAAAGCTTGATATAAATAGCTAAGGTGCCAAGGTAAGTGCTCTGACACTACTTTCTTGAATGCTAGTAGGAGCACGGGGTTTGACCGTAGCTCCGTATTTTGGTATACTTGAAATATGCTTGTTCTTGGGATTCTTGAATATCTTGATATTATATATGCTGCAGTTGCCAAGTCTTGATATGATTTAGTCATGCATATGCATTCATAATTTTATTTGTATGCTGCGTGTGATTCATGACATAACATCCGTGCACAATTTACATGTTTATGACCGAATATGCTTTTGAAAACTACGCATACGTTTGAGCATGCATCATGTAGGCACCCCCCTTGGTACCGGGGTCTTGGGACATTGGCTTCAGTCCACTTAGGATACAGTCGGAACCCTCCACGGAGCCATTAAGGGAGGTTGTTTTCCACTGTCTTGTATAGTACGCGCATGACGATGCGATCACGTACTCTTGGCGTTATATACGCATCTTGACTAGTTATCTTGGCAGCATATGAAGGTATGTATATAGTACGTGCACAATAGTGCTATGAACGTACTCTTGGTGTTATATACGCATCTTGTCTAACATCTTGACAGCATCTCAGCTTGATATGTATAAATATGTTTAGCTTGTTTATGTATACCAGTTCAGTATCTAGCAAATGCTTTTGGCATTTGGTTTTGTCACCACTTACTGGGATATATTTCTCACCCCTTTGGGGCTGCTGTTTTTTCTTGATGTAAAATGGCAGGATGACGAAAGAATATCGGAAGGTTTGATTTAAAGATGCTTGTTACTTGTGCTACCAAATGTGCTGTTAGCTGGATTGTTGGTTGTTATGTTATTTTGGATGACTGTACTATGTGAAGGAGATGATTTATAGTTGGATTATTGTTTTAGTTTGGAGTCACATGTTGTTTAAATTCTGAAAATGTTTTGGAACAGTCAAAATTCTGAATTGTTAATTGAAGGGCTGTGTTACGTTGAAAACTGGTTTTTCAGAGCATCTTAAATTTTGTCGTTCTGGGGCTACGGACCTTCAAATGAGACATAATTTATATGCACGCGAAGCCCCCGAGAGTGTACTTTCAAACTGTGTAGGTTTCATTTTTATACGAAATCTGTACGAATTTTAATAAGTTTCGTTGTACAGCCTGTTTTCCAGAAAACAGACAGGATTCACAAGCATTTTACGTGTTCTGTTCCGTGGGGCTATTCACCTCCGAATCGCGCATAATTTATATGTACGCGATGCCCCGGATGTCTAGTTTCTCAGAAGTTTGAAATATTTTTTACCACTGTTGAATTCGATTTTATACATATTTTTCAAGACAGCAAGGTTTTCTGAAAAGTATAGAAAATTCAACAAGGGGTTTTATCATTGAAATTTTCTATGTTTGATAAACGATTTCATCTTTCTCAAATTGTTTTTATGAGAGTCAAATCTATATTTTTTTCAAGTTTCCCAAAGTTAAATGTTATTCGATAAAAGTTTTTATTGAGTCCTATACCGCTGCGACTCTAATACGATTTAGCAAACAACCCTCTTGGACGCGTACAAGAGTGGGTGTTACAATTTGTCCAGCACTTTGGCACTATAGCTCGTCCCCTGACAGCATGACCAAGAAGAATGCATTCAATTGGACTTCGGCAGCAGAGGAAGCCTTTACAAAACTGAAGTATGCCATGACTCAAGCCCCGGTGTTGGCTCTACCTGATTTTTCTCAAGTATTTGTGATTGAATGTGATGCTAGTGGGACAAGAGTGGGTGCAGTCCTTCTTCAAGATAGGCCAATTGCATTTTTTAGTCATGCCTTACAAGGTAAACATCTTTTGCTTTCTACCTATGACAAAGAAATTTTTGCTTTGGTGTTGGCAGTGCAAAAATGGAGGCTGTATTTATTGGGGAGACAATTCATTGTTAGAACAGACCACCAAGCACTGAGGCACCTTTGGTCCCAAAGAATCACCACTGTAGCCCAACAAAGGTGGTTGTTCAAGCTCATGGGCTTCAATTTCATCATTGAATACAAAAGGGGAAAAGAAAATATGGTGGCAGATGCCCTGTCAAGACAACATGAGCCAGAAGTCAATGCTTTATCAATTCCTATCCCCCAATTTCTCGAAGCCATTAAGGAAGAAGTGCAACAAAATTCTGAACTGCAGAGGATGCATCAATTGATACAGCATGGGGAGGCAGTTGGGCCGTGGCAATACATAGATGGCGTAATTTTCTTTAAAAAAAGAATTTACTTACCTTCTAACTCAACTCTTATTTCAGATATCCTAGAACAGTTTCATGGTGCCACTCATGAAGGGTATTTTAAGACCTTGCAACGAGTACGTGCAAATTTTTATTGGAAAGGGTTAAGGGCTGATGTAAGGCAACACATTAGAGAATGTGAGATATGTCAAAGAAACAAATCAGAGCTTTCCCTTCCGGCAGGGCTTCTCCAACCACTTCCTATACCATCTCGGATTTGGGAAGAGATCTCCATGGACTTTGTAGAAGGATTACCAAAATCAACAGGGAAGACTACCATTTTGGTGATTGTAGACCGCCTTTCAAAATACTCTGATTTCATTGCAGTAAGTCACCCATATACTGCTGTGAGTATAGCTAAGGTTTTCTTTGATAATATTTTTCGCCTATATGGAATGCCTAAATCTATAGTTTGTGATCGAGATGCAACTTTTATGAGTTTGTTTTGGAAGGAGTTGTTTTCATTGAATGGGACTAAATTTAATTTTAGTTTTGCTTATCATCCACAAACCGATGGGCAAACCGAAGTTGTCAATAGAACTCTTGAAATGTATTTGAGGTGCATGACTGGTTCACAGCCAAGGGAATGGTTTAAATGGTTGTCTTGGGTGGAATATTGCTATAATACTAGTACTCATTCATCTCATGGCAGAACACCATATGAGATGGTTTATGGAAAGGCACCTCATACTCTCCTGTCTTATATCAAGGGAACTGCCAAGGTTGCTAGTGTGGAGGAGAATTTATTAGCCCGTGACAACATTCTCAAGGAAGCAAAGGAGAAGCTGCAGTATACACAGAATAGGATGAAAAAAATATATGATGGGAAGCATCAGGAACGGGAGTTTCAGATAGGAGATGAGGTTTATCTCAGGTTGCAACCATATAGGCAGCTTACTGTTGCAAACAGAAGAAACATGAAGTTGGCTGCTCGTTATTTTGGTCCCTACAAAGTTTTGGAGCGAATTGGGAAGGTGGCTTACAAATTGGAGCTACCCCAAGACTCAAGAATCCATCCGGTATTTCATGTATCACTGCTTAAGAAACATGTGGGTAAAGAGGTGAAAGTGCAGACCCAATTACCTACTGTCAGAGAAGAAGATCAACAATTATTGCCCCATCCTTCTGTTATACTAGAAGAACGTGTTAAAAAGGGAAAGGTTGAAGTCTTGGTACATTGGCAAGGGCTAACAACTGCTGAAGCAACATGGGAACCGCTAGATATGCTGAAGAAACAATTTCCGGAAGTTACTCTTGAGGACAAGAGTAAAATTTAAGAGGGGAGGAATGTTACAAGTTTATTGTTGTTACTATTTTATTTCTGTTACCGTTTCTTTTTTATTATTTTGTTGCTGTTAATAATGGGCAGTTATTGACCCGGTCTTTGAAACGTTAAGTAGGGATTAGATAGTATCTTTTCTGTTAGTAGTGGGCAGTAACCGTAGGATTTTTATTGCTATTTTTTAGTGCTTCTATTGTGTATTTAAACTTTGGTTGAAGTAAATAAAATCATCAGAAAAATAATTATCCAGAAAGCACTTGGTGCATAGGTCAAGCTTCCTTCATAAAGCTATCATTTAATCTCCTTGTTCTGTTGTTCTTGTTTGCAATTTTGCCAAGATAGGTAAGAAGGGACGAGATAAGGCCGTGTACATACCATTTTTTTATTACAATTAATTAAGGGTTTTATAAGAGTTATGTCGTAGGAAAAGTGATTGTGTTATGTTATAGAGATTCGTTTTGCGTGTTAGAATTTTTTATTTTTCTTTTGCTGCGGACCTCACAAAATGTTGTGAGTGTAGGAAATTTTTCGTAGTCATGTTAAATGATAGATGATAAACCCATTAATTAATTGTATGCTTGTTTAATCTTTATTAACTAACAATTTTTTTCCTTTTTTTTATCACTTTATTCCTTCCTAACTTTTTAACTCTCACTCTTGCATTCAATTTTATTTTTAGAATCATATACATAAATACACATCGTCATTCGACATAATTGATAGATGACTGCCTTCCTTAAATATATTGGGAATGGTTCGATCTCTAATAGTATATAGAAAAAGTTTTATTGATAGATATAAAACTTACTTTAACAATCTCTATGCCTCAAAAAAATTAATCCTCGGCTTAGAGAAAACCTTAAGGTGGTGTTTGGTTCGGGGTATTCTTGAGGATGCCTATGCAAGTGAAAGTGGGAAAGCAAAACAACCATGTTTGGTTCATGGTTTCATTCAATTTCCCCATCTAAGCGATTTGCATAGCTTTCATCATTTTGTGGTAGATAGCAAGGGAAATTCACTGTTAGGAAAGCCAATTTGTATGTGGTTTTTCAACTTAGCCAGGGAAATGAAGGATAGGGCAAATGGCATCAGACCATATTACCTTCATCTAAAGCGCGAAGAAGCTCCCTGGTTTTGCATGTTCGATTGTGACCCAGAAGAGTAACCAAGGAAGTAGCTTATGGTGTTTACTTTCCAGAAATATGTGCTTTACCATTTCCGTCTTTGTTTAAGTTTTTTTCACAAAATGCATGGTGGAAGGAACCACATTGTTGGACTTCAGCTTGTCGATCGACCCTTTTCTTCGTAGATCTGAGCTTGGGTGGTAAAGATTTGATTAATAATTAACTTGGGTGGCAAGTGTGGGTGGTACGATTGACATAATCTACTATTTGATCAATACAAAGAAGTCCCAAGCTATTTATTGTACACAATTATCTTAGCCATTTTTTGCTGATTAAGAATCTCTTCCTACTATATTTGATTTATGTATTCTGTAATGTTAAGTTACTGACTTGCTCTAATCTTCAATGCTAATCTATTAGTCTAACAAGTTATCCCTACCCTCTCTTATGGTGATTGCATACTCATTGTTTGATAAAATGCCAATTTCATTATGCTTGCTACTTCAGGTGATTTTTTGTGATTTAGACATGTAAAAGTCTTGTTTGTGATGTAGACATGTAAAATTCTTGTGGGATCTTTGGGTTTTAGTTACTGTTAGCCTTTGTTTAGTGCTCTCAGTTTACTGATTACTTGTGTTTAGTTCTTTCTTTTTGTCGTGTGAGTTGTTCATTTTACTCTTCTGTTTCGATTTGAGATGCATGCTTGTTGGCTTAAGGTTTAGGTGAATATGATCTACTCGAAGCCTGGGTCATGCAGCAGCTTGATAGTTTAGATAACATTGTTTGATTACTATTCTTGTTGTGTGTATGTCAGTATATGTAATGCATGCATGCAAAGCTTGAAGTTAGCACTTATATATTTGTAAAACTTGAAGTTTTCATTTTTGTGGTGCATCTTTGCACTAGATTTTTGCATGTTTTTTGGATTTGCATCGGTTTGCTTCGTTCAACTAAGTCTGTGTCTTCGGTTGTATATTTTTTTGTCATTTATTGCTCTGTTTCCAGCAAGTGAGAGAAAGTGGTAATGAATTTAAGTTGGTAATGAACCAAAGAGAAATGGTTGCATCTTTGCACTCTACAATCTTTCGTCCTATATGAACCAACCAATAGTGGTAATGAATTTAAGTTGGTGCTGATCCAAAGAGTTGCAATTTTTAAAGTTTCAACAAGGTAAAAGACTAACCTATTCCATATACACAATTTTTTTATTTTCCCAAATTTTTTAAAAAGTAAGGATATTTTCGTAATTGTCACTTATTTCCCCATCTATATTTTACATCAAACCAAACATAGATTTTATAAATCTTATCTAATTTGCCCGGTAAAATTTTTTCCAACCAAACAACTTTTTTTACATTTTCCTACCAAACTCACTTTCCAACCATTTCCCCATCAATTACATTTCCCCAGTATTCAAAAAATTTCTCCTCAACCAAACGCCCCCTAAAATAAAATACACAAGAAACAAAGGATAAAATACACATGGCCCACACAAGAAACATAGAATGGGATAACAGCCGTTGATGATAATGAAGGAAAAGTGAGAAAGAAAATGAACAAAGAAAAGCATCGCTGATGGTAAGGAATGATGGGGACAACACCATGAGGGACCTTGTTCGAATGCTGGTAGTTACAAAAAAAAAAAGGATGGTTCTTTATATAAATGTAAGTAAAAATTAATCTTGTGTTACATGTGATAATTTCTCTCTTATATACCCTTTGATATGTGTGTCACTTTTTTCTTTTCTTTTTTCTTTATTTTTCAGGTGGTGGGGCCCATAAATTTATCTATATGACATGAGATAACTTATCACCTTTAACATGAGATTAATAAAACCTAAATGTAATTGCTCTTTTAATTATGGAAAAAATATTTATCTTTCTAAATGATATAATTTATGTCATTTCGCTTTTACAAAAAGATGGTATCCGCATCTTTTTTTTATCCACTCTCTCCTCGTATGATCTATCTCTTTCTCTATTTAAAATGACACAACTTTACATTTATTTTTTCAAAATCACACACATTTTTTCGCTTTAATTATTATCCATGGTCTCTTTTTCAAAAAAGTCACAGCTTAGCTTCTTTTTTTAATGTAAATGAGTTAGACCACATATCAAGAGCCTACGTCAGGTCAATTTTAATTTAGTATATTTAGTAGAATAAAACAGTCTTGGACATAAAAAAAAATCATTTAGAAAAGAAGTCATATGCCTATTTTTATTATAAATTTACATGGTTTATATCATATTATTTAATTTAATTAAAATAAATTTATTATTTATATAATTTTAATTAAAAAGGATTTTATTTTTTTTAATAATCTTGATAGTTACTTAAAGCTTGATAGACTTAAAAAGACTAATAGGCCTATGTCAGATTTTTGGAATTTTAAATATAGTTCAGACCAAATTTATAATATAATATATATTAAACTAATAAGTCAGGTCAAACTTAAAATATTTTACTTAAACATGACTTATTTAAGTCAAAGTTTAATTTAACTGAGCTCATTTACACTTCTAAATTCACTATTGCTATCTTTTACTTTATTTTCATCTATAATATTTTGCTCAAAAGCAAGAAATTTACTAAATGATGCATTTAATAGAACCCGAATGCAAACACTGTGTCATATTATATCTTTTTTTGGAAATACTGTGTCATATTATATCAGTACCGAGTATATTCTCATATAATACTAATCGTGCTATCTTTTTGAATAGAAAAGTACTAAGCTTCCTCTTATTATTACAATTTTGTTATTGGTAGTAGAATCTTTGAATTATTAACAAGCAACTATATCAAAAAGCTCAGTAGGAGGCCAAAGAAAGACAGAAAGTGTTAAAGCCAACAACACAAATGTGAAGAATGGAGACAATGAAGGCATCAACCTGAAGGGATGCCAAAACAACAACAGTGTTAAATGAATATTCTAATATGGAACTGCAGAGGAGCTGGCAAAAATCAAATGACGAACATTATTCAATCGTTTGTGAGAAAGCATAGACTGGACCTAGTCATCCTTCGTAGGCTGAATGGTATTCAAAAAAGTCTTGAGAGGAGAGCGAACAACCATTTGGAGGAATTAGAGCTTGAGCTTAGGAGGGATTTAGAGGAAATCCTAACTCTTGAAGAACTCATGTGGTTCCAGAAATCTAGATCAGAATGGATTAAGGGGGGAGACCGCAATACCATATATTATCACACCGTGGCGATTACCAAACGAAAGAGAAACAAAATTGAAGCTCTTAGAGACGAGGCAGGGAGATGGGTTAGAGAGGATGGAAAATTAAAGGGTATGGCCTTAAATTTTTACCAAAAGCTTTTCACTGACGACGGAGGAGAGAGGCACTGGAGGTCAACTAATGTGAACTGGCCAAGGCTTAATGAAACAGAGATTGGGAACCTGAATAAGCAGCTGACCAAGGAGGAGGTGAAAACCGCTTTCTTCCAGATGAGTGGCCATAAGGCTCCTGGCCCTGATGGGTTCCCAGCCATTTTCTATAAAAAAAAATTGGAATGTTTTGGGTAACAGAATCTTTGAAGATATGAAGCTGATGTTTTTGCATCCAGAAGGTATTACTTCCATTAATGATACTTTGCTTGTGCTGATCCCTAAGTCATGAGAGGCAAGTATGGCAGAAATATGGATTGGAGGAGACAGACCAAAGCTCAGAAGTATGACTCATGCCTATGGAAGGGGATTTGCAATATCTGGGATGAATTCCTGGGAAGGTTGAAATGGGAGGTTGGAAATGGGAAGGAAGCTTTATTTTGGCTAGACAGATGGACTGAACTGGAGACCCCCTTTAACGCTTTGACTAGTAGCCCACTGGATACCAACAACTACAATCAGAAGTGCAAAGACCTGGTCGACAGCAACACAGGAGAATGGAACATTAACCTCTTAAGAAATTATCTGCAAGAAAACATGGTTGTGTATAGGGATCCCCCTATGGGGATTGGGCCCTTTTTGGCCCTCAACGTTAGTTTCTAGTTTGTCTCTTGGGCTTTAGCCCTCACCGTACTAAAAAAAAAAAAACAAGTAACTATATCATAACGTAGATATGCATTTTTTGTTATTTTTCATTTGATTTAGTTGCTTTTAGATTGTAAGGACTAATGAGAATTGACTTAATTGAATAAATTAAATTGTATTATTCTCTTATTAGAAAATGTTTCTGATAAATTATTTAATATAAAATATATTCCTATACAGTACCTATATAACGCCAATAATAATTGCAGGGTTGTTGGCTCCGTGGCTGTCCAAGTATCTTATCTAATCTAACCACCCCCTTCACCAACAACCACAACACAAAATAAGTCAAAATTATGTTGTTCCCATAAATAAATACTTTTAATTAAAAAACAGTAAAATAATTTTACTTACATATCTGACTATAAAAAAACATAGAAAGCTTCGTTTTATTTGCTTTATTACACAAGCAATTCACTTTTCCTCCTCGTTTGTTCACTGTCTCTTTCTTTGTCCTTGTATGCACCATGGCTACGCTGCAATCTTTCATCGAGGTTCATCCGGATTCACACTTCCCTATACAGAACCTCCCTTATGGAATCTTCAAGCCCCAACCTACTTCATCTCCTCGACCCGGCGTCGCCATCGGCGACTACGTCCTCGACCTCTCCGAGATCGCTTCTGCTGGCCTCTTCAATGGTCCTCTCCTCAACAACTCCGATTGCTTCCTTCAGGTTCCTCCTCTTTCTTCCTCACTCCCCACTTAAACTGCGTTTCACTCATTCAACTAAGTAACCAACATGGGTAACTTGATATTTTTATTTTATTTTATCTTTCCTTGTTTTTTTTTTGCCTAAGATATCTTAATTTATCCTAAACGACACTCTTCACCAATTTTTTTACCTAAATAGAACGCGAATAATGTTATTTCTTAATCTGGCACAGGAAAGTTTGCTACCCGGTAGCGAACTTGATAGGCTGATATGTCAACTTTCCCGTATACACCAAATTTGTTACACGCTTTAGCGAACTCGGTTTTAACCAAGTTCGTTAACCAATGTACATGCGTTTTCTTTTCTTTTTTCTTTATTTAACGGGTAGCAAACTTGCCCCGTGTCAAAATAATATTATTCACGTGCTATTTAAGTAAAAAAATTGGTGAAGAATGATATTTTGATCGGTGTTCCTAATTTATTGACTAATCACAGTCTTTTCGTTTCCCCGATAAACCGGAAGAAAGGGAAAGAGTGCACCTAATTATTAGGATTAACACTTTCTCGATTTATTTATTTATTTTTTAGTATAAGGTCTTATGATGTTGGCTTGTTGGTTTTGGAACCTCTGTTCTAACTGCTACCCGTGTAATGTTTATAACAGCCTAATCTAAATAAGTTTGTATCACTTGGAAGGCCAGCGTGGAAGGAAGCTCGTGCAACTCTTCAAAAGCTCTTATCAGGTATAACCTTAGTTCATTCTGTTTAATTCTTTGCTTTTTATTTTCTCTCAATGTTTATGATTTTTTACATTGCAAGCATTATTAGGATGTACGTGCATGTAAAATTTTGTATGAGCTGAGTTTGCAGATGCTGATCCTTCCGTAAAATGTTATTTAGTAATTAGTGCTTAGCAGGATTTATACTTTTTGTATGAATTAGAGCTACTGGATTTTTTTATTTTATTTCATTTTTAATGCAGCGACTGAGCCAACTTTGAGGGACAACGCGGTTTTGAGGGAGAAGTCACTTGTGCCTTTGGTATTGCACATTTTCATTCATTGCTGATTTAGTTTTTTGAAATGGTTGTTTAGTGTTTGTCACTTGGTATAATGATTTTGATGCATGCTTTCTTAGAGCCGTGTGGAATTGCTTCTCCCTGTTGTCATTGGGGACTATACCGACTTCTTTTCGTCTCTGCATCACACTAAAAATTGTGGGTTAATATTTCGTGGTCCGCAAACTCCTGTTCTAGAAAATTGGTGCGTTCATTAGAAAGGCTTTACAAATCAATTTAGAGTAAAATTTTCTCTGTAACTGAAAAAATGTAAAAATTGTTTTCTAGGTATCACCTGCCAGTTGCCTATCATGGACGTGCATCTTCTGTTGTTATTTCCGGAACAGATATTGTTCGGCCAAGGTCAGAAGTTTTGTTGCTAATTGTAAATTTTTCTAGTCAAGAGTTCGTGTGCTTAAGCTGCTTTTTAAACTGTGATACCTTTTTGTAGGTCTTAGGTTTATGAACTTTTAAAGATATATTCCGTCAATGTTTTGTTGCTTAACATAGGAAGCTTTGTAAAGCATGTCTTTGGCTCTAGCATATGTGATCAACAATGGAAGGATTATGGCTTTACGTGTCAGTCTTCATGTGTCACATATTCATCAAAATAGAAACATTTAAGGACAGCACTAGGCTGTAGCTCCTTTTGTAGACATCTATTTAATTGCCCTGCATTCTATCTCACAATGTTATGACACTTTGTGCTTGTTCAGAGGTCAAGCTCATCCATCTGGCGGCTCTCCACCCTACTTCGGGCCTTCAGTGAAGCTAGACTTTGAGTTGGAAATGGTTAGCTTTTTGTCTACATAAATATTCTGTCATTTACTTCTTCATTTTTCGTTGTTCTAATTGAGTTATCATGGCACTGCATTACTTTTCATTTCTTTTACTTTAAATTAAAATCTTTATTTGCTTACAGGCTACTATTGTTGGACCTGGAAATGAATTGGGAAAACCCGTGGATATTAACAACGCAGAAGATCATATCTTTGGAATTGTTCTATTGAATGACTGGAGTGGTAATTATCCAATTCAATATTTATTTTTGATGTTACTGCCCCCTATGATTGATGCTTTACTGAATTGAATTTGGCAGCTCGAGATATTCAGGCATGGGAATATATTCCTCTTGGCCCTTTTCTTGGCAAGAATTTTGGTAAGATGTTTCAATAAATTATTTCATCTCTTTATATCCTACTGAAAAAAGCTATGCATTTGAGCATGTGCAGTTCTGACACGGATGATTACATGTGCTATTTGTACTAGATCGAAACTATTCTCTTATAGATGCTATTTGTAGAGTTAACCTTCCTTTATGGCGTGTAACTAAAATTACATAGGTACAACAATATCCCCTTGGATTGTGACCCTGGAAGCATTAGAACCTTTTGCTTGTGAAGCCCCAAAACAGGTAGCTGGTTTCTTTCTTTGGAGATTGACATTGTAGGAACTGGGCTGCTAATGCCTAAAGTTCATAATAACCATGGCATGCTATCTAATCTATCCATAAAATGCAGGATCCTCCTCCACTTCCATACTTGGCAGAAAAAGTATCCAAAAATTATGATATTTCACTGGAGGTATTTCAGAGCACCTTTGTATGCATATACTTAGATACTATTTCTTCTTTTTGTATGTCAGATTGATGGTATTTCTTCATGGTCCTTATGTACTATATTTGAAGTAGGCTCTTTTTGTGTTCTTTATGCTTTCTTTTTCTTAGATGGTAAACAAATAACTTTTTGCGCAAGTAAGTCAATCATAATACTGCTTTTTTGCTGCAAGGTTCACATCAAACCTGCTGAGCATGAAGATTCAAGTGTGGTGACAAAGAGTAATCTAAAACACTTGTAAGAAATTTCTCTTCAACCAATATTGAGAATTCAGTTTATTTAATTAGTTCCTTGCCCCGGTGACTGTTTTTTATCAGTCATGTTGCCTTGAAGGCTATTGCTATTGCAATATTGATTTAAAATAAGTGAATAACCTGGAAATCTTCGGTATTATTTTGTGCATAATTTGACTTGTTTGTGATATATTCTCCTTGGTACACTCTGCACATGTAGGCTCTCTTAAGTGTTGCTATTTAATAAATGCTTACCCGCGCCTAATGGAGAGTCTATACATTAAAATTGTTATACATGAGATATATATGATATATCCACTTACTCTAGCTCTCTTACTTTGTAGATATTGGACATTGACTCAACAGCTTGCTCACCATACAATCAATGGTTGCAACCTGAGGCCAGGCGATCTCCTTGGAACTGGGACAGTTAGTGGTCCTGTAAGATTCAATATTTTATTCAGCTTAACTTCTTAATCCCTTTTTCCTTTCTCTCACTTTCGAGGAATGTTCCTTATCAACTGGTCAACAAGTTTCAGTTAATTTGCGTGTTTTTCGCTGCAGGAGCCTGAGTCTCGTGGATGCTTGCTAGAGTTAACCTGGAATGGACAAAACACTCTGTCAGTGAATGGGTTAAATCGGAAATTTCTTGAAGATGGAGATGAAGTCAGCTTAACTGGATATTGCAAGGTTATAATCAAGATCTTCAATGTTTTTCTGTTTCCAAAAGTGCTGTTATCTTTTCAGTTTTTCATATGAGAAGTTTCTTAGTTTTTCAATTTTCATGTTATCGATTTTGCTGTCTTTGCAAATTAATTGAGTTTCAAACCTAAGACTAGCATATGGGGTCAATAAACTAGAAAAGAAACCTTTTAACAAAATCACTGCTAATTTATTTTCTCTAATAAACTCTTTACTTAAGAACTTGTACTGCTAGGCCTGAATTGCTGCAGCAGTCTTTTGTGAATTTAATTACTTGTAGTTGTTGGCATATTTCCTAGGGAAGCATATCATTTTCGATGATTTCTCCCTTAGCAAGTTTTGTTTTATATTGTTCTCACTTCTCACATTTGTAAGCATTTCATTAACTAATATTAATCATCTTGGTTTTTAAGAATGTTATTTTGACATCAACTTCAATAGTTTTATTCCCTAACAGTTTTATAATTGGAAGAGTAATATTGGAATCACAAATTACAACTATAGATCCACGAAAAACAGAATTGGGTTCTGCAGGGCACTGGATGACAAATGTCTTTCAAATCCCGCTATGTTTGAGTCTTCTGAATTTTTTTCAAATAACATGCTTTGTTTTGTTTATAATTGTGGCATGTTAGTCTCTATTCTTGATGATCTTATTCAAAATTTTATACACCACAAATTTATCATGGAGCAGTTTTTGATCCTGTTTCCTTCCCTTTTAAGTCTTTATAGTAAGATGGCATATTTATAAATTATAAGTTGTAAAACTTAAAGAATGTCTATTGAAAGATCCAAAAATCTTACTTTGCAGGGAAATGGTTACACTATTGGGTTTGGTACCTGCTCGGGTAAGATTGTTCCCTCAGCTCCCTGAGGGCAGTATTATTCCATGCTGTTTTCCAGTTATGGTGGAAGTTGTTGAAGCTATACAATCAGGAAGCCCCGCAAGTGAATTTTTGTGTTTTTTGGTGTAATTTACTCAGAGCTTGACAAAGGACAGACACTCTAATAAAGCTGGCTTTTATGAGGCACATAATTCTCTATTTTGGGCTGTAGTGTGGATCAAACATTGAGATAAACTAATGATCATAACTTTCACGTAGGAAATATATTATAAGATTAGTTATTATAAGCTATTACTTTATAAAATCAGCTAAACGCATAGGAGACTCGACACACGATTCTTATGCGGAGTGGATGGATTTCCAATGCAGATTTCCAACATGTTATACATTTCTCATCAAATCGTCACTTAAGGATGAACAAATACACTTTACAATGAAACACAACAACAAAATACAAAAAGGGTTACAAACCAACACATCTAGACTCAAGATTGTTAACCAAAAGAAAAGCATTGTTCCCCCGTCTACTTTTCCCAGGCCAGACTTAGCAAAATAGGATGAGTTATTAATGTTCATGAGGCCAAAAAATTGTTTCTCCCCAGGTAAAAAGTTGGAAACAAGATATACTTTATAAATGATTCATTGATAAGGAACTGACAAGAAGAGAAGAGGGAGTGTGAATAAAACTAGAGATTAAAACAAATAAAAAGTTTCTTTCTTTCATTGGGATAAAAATAAAAGTAGCTAAAAGGTGAAGGAAATTTTTAAGAAAGAAGAAGAAGAAAAGGATTTTGACACCTGAGGTGTGAAACCTTGCATGATTCAACACTTTATCTATGATTTTGAAACCAAACTTTGATCTGTTTTGGCTCAATATTAGAAAGGATGGGGCACTCCCTGATGAGTTGTTGTCTCCTCAATTCTTGAAAAAGGTTTGAACGTGGAGTACATGTGCCTGTGCAAGTGAATGGCAATGGAGGAAAAAAAAGGAGGTGGAGGTGGAGGTGGAGGAGGAGGAAACATTCAGAATCAGGGTGGAGGTAACAAAAACAATGGTGGCAAAAATGGAGGTGGGACACCACAGGCTAAAAATAGTGGAGGTGGAGGAAACAAGAATGGTGTTCAAGCCATGAACAATGGATATCAGAACATGGGTGGTCCCTGAACGGTATTGGAGAGAGGAGAAGAAGAAGGAAAAAAAAAAGTGAAAAGCTATCAAATGACGTCATTTTTTTGTCCAAGTGGCTTTTTCCATGGTGAGTCAGCAACTTAACGATACACATCAGCACCGTTAGTAACGACGTTAGAGCCCCACTAACAGAAGGACTAACGTGACTTGTTTTTTTACAATTTCAGGGACCACGATGTCCCTTTTTAATTGCTGGGGACCCAAACGGATTTCGTGGAATTTGTCAGGGACGAAAAAAGGTATTTACTCTAAAAAAAATCTCAAACTTGTGTCTGCACTTGCAGACACAAGCAACAGTGTGTGTCCGCCACTGGTTGGGTGGAGGTGGCGGTGATGTGGCGGTGGCATCATGGTGGTGGTGGTGGTGGTGGTGACGATGACACTTTTGGTACGACGATTATGGTGGTGGTGGTAATGATGGTAGTGGTGGAGAGTGATTGAGAGAGATTTATATTTCTCATTTTGTGTCTGGGAACCAAAAAATTATTTTTTATTTCTTTTTACTGTTCCCCACACAAAAATTAAACTGGTTTATCCCGGGAACAAAAAAAATCGATTTTACCAAATGAGTTTTCTATCCATCGATATTATCAAATGAGTTTCCTATCCATTTCTGTGTCCAAAAATAGAAATTAATAACATTGACTATATTTATGTTTTTGTTTTGAACCGTTCTCTATTCTCTTTCTTTTTCTTTTTTGTTTCTTTTTCTTTCTAAAACCCTTGTTCCAAGTTTTCTATTGTCTCCGTTTATACTTAATCTTGTTTCTCTCTCTTAATATTTCTGTCTTTTTTCATTTGTGTGAATTAACATTAATGAATTATTTTTATTGAAGTAGGCACCTGGCTTTCGGGTAACTGACCAAAATACCACTGTTCACCAACTTTTTTTACCTAAATGTCATGCGAACAGTCTTATTTCCCCATCTGCCACAGGGGCAAGTTCGCTTCTGACACAGGCGAACTCGGTTCGCTGACGTGTCACATTTTTAATGGATACCAAGTATCAAATTAAAATAATAATAATAATAATGGAGGTCGCTTACCATGTAGGCGAACTTAATAAAAAGCAGAGATCGCCTGTGTCAGAAGCGAACTCTGACACCACCAGCTTCCTGACACATCATCATGCGTAGTTCGCCTTTGTCAGAAGCGACCTTGCCTGTGTGCCAGTTTGGAAAAATAGTTCAACAACGTGATATTTAGGTAAATTTATGTGGGAACAGTGGCACAATGATCACTGTTCACCTGGCTCCCCCCCCCCTCAAAAAAAAAATTTATGTTTGGAATCAAATATTTAGAAATTGATTTAGTTTTAAACTTTACTTGTTTACAATTTTTTTATTTGAGACTGAAAAAATCTTTTGAAATTTAGTTGGATTTTAGTCATTTGACATAAGTTTAGTTTTTATAGTTGAAATTAACACTGTTTTTCCATATTAATTAAACACTTATCTTTCCACATTAAATTTTATGAGCAACTGGTTGTGCATTTTTTCCATATGCATCTGACAGTATTTCGAAAAATAATTTAAAATCTACATTATGTGAGTAATTTATTTTTAAAATTTTTGCTAATAATATCATTTTACCGTCGATTTTAAGTGATTCCTTACCCTATACAAACATGTTTAGTGCGAATTTTAATAGTGGCAATGTATTTTTTTTATATTGAAAGTAATTAAAAATGTAAACTTCAGCCTAACATACAAAATATTTAGATATTATGTCAAATCACAATTCAAATGGAAAATTTAATACCCATAACAACAAAATGATTAATTGCCCAGGTATTTGAATAATCACACTAGCAATTTTATATTCAACCATTAGTTTAACTTCAGTTACGTTAGTTTAGGTTTGGTTCAGTTAATTTAACTTAGTAAGGATTCTCTTACTTTGTAATCTTTTGACATCAGTATTTGAACATTTTACACTTTACCTTTACTAACTTTTCTCCGAGTATAGTGAAAGCTCTGTTTTATTCCTTTCTCTTTTATCTCTTCCTTGCTATGATTTTTTATCTGCAATATGATTTCTATATAATACTTGAGTTTTCTCTGGATCGATTCCTCAAGCGTTTTTTCTTTTTGGCTATTAGATGACTATTAGCGCATTTGTAAGCATGTCATTAACTAATATTAATCAGCTTGGTTTTTAAAAATGTTATTTTGACATTAACTTCAACAGTTCTAAAATTAGAAGAGTAATAGTAGGATCACAAATCACAACAACAGATCCACGAGAAACGGAATTGGGCTGCAGGGCACTGGATGACCAATTGTCTATCAATGGGACTATGTTTGAGTCTTCTGATTTTTTTATTTTTTTTAAATAATATGCTTTATTTATTTTATAATTGAGGCATGTTAGTCACTTTTCTTGATGATCTTATTGAAAGTTTTATATCCCACAAATTTATCATGGAGCAGTTCGTGATCTTGTTTCCTTCCCTATTAAGTCTTTATAGTAAGGTGGCAAATCTATAAATTGTAAAACTTAAAGAATGTCTATGAAAAGATCTAAAATTCTTGCTTTGCAGGGAAATGGTTACACTATTGGGTTTGGTACCTGCTCGGGTTAGATTGTTCCCTCTGGTCAGCTCCCTGAGATCAGTGTTATTCTAACAAGTTATTATAAGCTGTTACTTTATAAAATCAGCTAAGTGCTTGGAAAACTTGACACAAGATTCTTATGATGAGTGGATGGTTTTCAAATGCAGACTTCCAACAAGTTATACATTTCTCATCAAACCGTTACTGCGATGGGCAACCATGACCTTTTATTCATACAAAATTGTAAAGCATTCACTTGTGCACCAGTGGCAGATCCAGGAATTCGATGAAGGGTGGGCACCTCCGCACCTGAAATGCAAAGAAATGGGATCTAACTTTTACGATTTCCATCGCCAAGAATAAATATTTTATCTTTAGGTTGAGATTTGACTCCAGGCTCTAACAAAGGAGAAAGGAAATAAACAAATAAATTGGCTGACACAAAAGTATGAGAAATTCCTTCAGCTTCAATGGCTCTGCGAATGTTGGCCTTCACCTGAATGCACTCTTTGCACTATATGTAGACTTGCAGCAAAGGAAAGAAAAGTCCAAGTAGCAAAAGTTTAGAATATTATATTATATAGAAGAAAAAGTCAGTAGGTAAAGTATAACACCTCGTAAATTCAAATGTGAATTTATATGATATAATATGGGTTAAAAGGGAAGGATTAGTGAAAATCCTGAAATTGAGGTCAAAATGAGTATCGAGGGCAAAATGGTAAATTGCCACATTTCTTGTATTTGAGGCCTTGATACATGATGTTGTAAATGGCTCATTATTGTTGTAAAATGGCCATAAACTCAAGGATTATGTAATGGATGTATTCTTGTATGAAAATGCATGATGGAAGGGCCTAGAGCCTACATTAGGGTATGTGTAAGTGTTGTGTGGAGTATTAAGGTGTTAGGAATGGATTACACAACTCCTTTTGGACTTAAAAAGCTGTCTACTGTCATTTTTACAGCATAGTAATCGATTACCCAAGCATGGTAATCGATTACCATGCAATAGGGGACTAAATAAATGCTACTGTCTGCCTGGTAATCGATTACCAGAGGCTTGGTAATCGATTACCAAGTGGAGTAATCGATTACCCAACTTTGGTAATCGATTACCAGAGAACATGGGATGAAAAATTGGCTACTGCCTCATTTTTAACTGGTGGTAATCGATTACCACTCCCTGGTAATCGATTACCACAGTGTAAATTTTGAAAATTCAGATTTTTCTAGACAAAAAGAAAGGGGCTTAACTTAGTGTGTAGAACTCCAAATGGTGTGCGGTTTAAAACCACGCATAGCTAATGTATAAGGCTATAACATGGTAAGATGTGAGAGTAAGATGATGAGTTTAAATGGGTTGAACAAAAAGAAAGATTAGTGATGTTAGTAAACTGAATGATTCCGCGAATTGCATTTACAATTATAGTGTTGTTTTAATTGATTACGGAAAAGGTTATTGTTATAAAAAGGAATATGATAAAAGAAAAAAGTTGCCCGTAATTTAATTAACTCAATTACGGTGATTGTAACTGCGCTTAATATCATATTTGTTGTTAACACACCGGTCCGGTAACGGGGTGTTACATTTATGGTATCAGAGCAGTTTCTTTGGGAACTCTGATGATTGTGTGATTGTGTTAAGTGCTGTATAGTTGTACGTAGACTCTTATTGACTACTACACATGTGATTCCTTAGTTTGGGCCTGATCAACCCATTTCTTCGTGTTATATGTGTGGTCAGTATAAGATGCCTTCGTGATAACCCTGGAGCACCAACGCCAGTCCTTAGGCTGAGGTTGTGGGTGCAGTGTGGACTGCTCCACGGACTGATAGGTTAGTAAGTGAATTTGATGTAATTGAGGACTTAGTGAGAATAAATTGAGATAAGATGTATAACCATTTTGGGTAGAATGCTACCATAGTTGAATGTGGTCTTATGGTGAGTAAGTATGATTGAATTGAGTTGATATTATGATGATGATGTTGGTAAGTCTTCCCTAAATGTATGGGGAGTTGAAACAATTGAGTATATGTTGAATTAGTGGTATGTCTCTGACATGGTGGGGGATTGGAACCCCGATGAATTCGTGAAAAATTGAATATGAGTGCTTATATGTAATATTGGATACCTTAGGGTTAAATTATAAGGTTATAAGACCCTTGATGAGGGCATACACTTGGATGACTTAAGATGCTTGGATGTAGAAATAAATTGAAATTTCAAATTTTGGATTGAGGATTGTGAGTAACCTAAAAGAACTATGGAAATGATGTGTTGGATAATTCAATGTTGAAAATGGGACTTTAGTCCATGATGATTTAATGTTGGCTGAACATAAGTGAGGATATCATATGTATAAAAAGTAAAATATAAGAAGTTGAGGAAATTACCATGGATGGCATTGGAAGAACTTGATTGAAAGTATGAAGGTCCATAATATAATGATGGTTGGACTTAACAAATGTGAGGTGATAAAATATAACTGAGTGTGGTGTAGTAATGGTACTAATATGCTTCCATAATGTTGTGTAGCATTAAAATGTTGATGAGGTGGCCTAACTTTATGTGGATAATAATCCTGTGACGGCTAAGTACCAGTATATATATATGTATTTGTATGTCTTGTGAAGGCCGGGGTGCCTACATGTATATCTGTGTTGTAATAAATTAGTAAGCTCTTTGGTAAAAGAACAATGATGCAAGTGAAATCCCCTATGATGGGAAATGTTTGAAGAGATTGTCTCTTTGGAGTGTCATTGGATGCTCAATGTGGTATGGGATTCGTGATAGAGTCCCGGTGTGCAAGTTATACCATGGCACACATATTGGTAATAATGTGACAATTAAGATTGTCCTGGGTTTCCCTTGTGGATTGAATCCTAAGAGGTGTTGCTCTTGGAAGTCCCAGGCGAGCACCGCTCGAAGTTGAAGTGTATCTGGTGGTCCTGATGTGCTGAATGCATGGACGGGTAAGTGAGGGCGCTCTTGGTGTCATAGTGAAATATTGAGAGAAAAAGTGATGTTATTTTAATGAAGTGGATCTTCTACAGTGTTGAGCATAGTTGCTATGAGTCATGATGGACAACGGATTAGAACTTTACCGAGCATGGGTACTGATAAGAATTGAAGATTATGTGCCAAAGTATTAGGAAGATGTTGGAATCATGTGGTAATGATTATGTTGTGGACTAAGACTAATGACTAGTCAAGTTAAATGAGTATATTGTTGAGAAAAGAACCATATGTGGAAGGTCATAGCGAATGGTGCAATAGTAAGATATAACTAGTATACCATTATGTATCTATATAAGACTCTGTTTGCCGTTATATATGGATGTGATGTGAATGTGTTTATCTCTGTGTGGCTTATATGCCCGGAGTGTATGGCTATCTCCGTATGGATTATGTTCCCGGAGATTATTATTATTTTGTATAAGTAATGTGCTGTGAGGTAGAACCTCGTGTTAGTGGGACTGTTAGTACAGCCGATGGCATGTTACCTCTTCTTGCGTGAATTATAAGGACAGATTCTCTGATTGGTGGGGCATTGCACCTGGGGCCCTTAGGACAGCAAGAGCTCGAGGGGTTAAACCTAAGGATGTTCTTACCCATTGCATTAGAGGATTGTATCTTGTGAGGAACGCAAGAGGTGAATTTTGGATAACTTAAGTGAACAGTAATATGTCAAGTAGTATGAAATGTGCGAGGTGCCATGAGATGGTATTGTGAATTATGAATGTGAGCACTCGGAGATGTGCATGAGCGCATACCAAGTGTGGTAGTATAGAATTATGGTTTTATGGAAATTGTGAAATGAATCATTGGATTATCACCCTATGTGAAGGGAATGAAAAATTGATTAGTACTGATGGATTGAGTCAAAGTCTTATGGGAAGGCTTGTGATGGCGATATGTTAAGCTAAGTTGGTGGTCAATGGTTTTTAATAAGTGATTAATTGTGAGGTAGTCAAGGAAGAAAGTGTGATATTAGCTGGTAAATAGAAATGTATTTGGTAAAATAGAAGGTTGATATCTCTACCCTGGCGGTAGAGTTACTGATGGAGTTGTATAGATGCAAATTATAGTGAGAGATGTGTTGAAAATACACAACGTTGATGTTGTTCTTTGCTAGGTACCAAGATATATGATTGAGTGTGCTAGTAGTACTTTGAATAGTCTGAGAGACTTGTATACCAGCCAATATGAAATTATGAAAGTAATGACAGTGATGGATTTAGTCCTTGTGGCATGATAAATAGGCTTTGAAAATCCCTATATGATGGGACAAGTATGAGAGAGAGATGATATGTGACCTTGGAGTGATAGATACTGGTTGGATGAAATGATAATGAAGGTGAGGCTTATAGAATGAAATACATGTGGAATTGATAACATGAGTATGGAACGGTAATTAAAGAAAATTGTTAGTTGAAACCTTAGGCATGTTGCCTTTAATGTGAGAAATCAATGATGAACCTATGTGTCAAGTTTTGAGATGATTAGTTGAAATTGTAAGTATGATCTAGTATATGAAATTCACGAGTGGATTCGTGGTTGAAAGCTTTGAAATGGCCGATGTAAGGTATGAATTGTAATGTGTGGTCCATTGGGTACCAGTAAAATGTCTTGAGGAAGTGATTCGCCGTTGTGTTTTGGCGAAGGTTGGTAAACCTGTAGGGTTAGATTCGAAAGTTGAGCACAGAGATGGTGTTCGTTAAAGATAAAGTGCTGAGGTAAAATTGTACGTTGTAGGTTGAGAACATGAGAAAGAAAAATGGGTATATACGAGTTGTGGCTAAATGCCAAAATGGGGATTTTTCCCTCAGAAAATAAAAGTATAGTGAGCGTGAACTAGATGATTACTCTGTGAATTGCACTGAGGGGCTGTGAGATTCCATATCAGTGTTTAGTGTGGAATAAGAAAGGTGGAAAAAAAAATTGATGACGAGAGTTAATACTCCGTAGAAATAAAAATCAAAGAAGGATAATTGTGGCTGTAATAGGTCAGAAAGTAATAGTTGCCTGTGTGGCATAGATTGAACAAAGCGTGATATGACCCTATGGGTATAGTTGTTGCTATGTTAACTAGGTAGGAAAACCTGCCAAGGGAAATTATGGGCTATATGTGCTAGGTAGCCGGACTTGTGAAAAGAAATTGGCTTGGTAAAGTAGAGAAAGTGCGCTACTGCGACGTGCGCTCCGGTTGTTCACTTGTGGTGTCACCGGATGATGTTGAAATTGGGGAGGACTTGAAGTCTCCCATTGGGCCTTTGAAATGCAAGGCCATTGTGAAAAGAGGCTGAAAAGTCAAAAGATTGAAATGTAAACATTTAGTTTGAACCCCGCACACTTGATGAAGCTACTTGGGGACGGGAGACTGAGATTCTCCGGCTGTATCCTGAGTTAGCATATTTGTATAGTTGATTTTGCGGACAAAATTCCTAAAAGGTGGGGTGAATATAACACCTCGTAAATTCAAATGTGAATTTATATGATATAATGTGGGTTAAAAGGGAAGGATTAGTGAAAATCCTAAAATTGAGGTCAAAATGAGTATCGAGGGCAAAATGGTAAATTGCCACTTCTTGTATTTGAGGCCTTGATACATGATGTTGTAAATGGCTCATTATTGTTGTAAAATGGCCATAAACTCAAGGATTATGTAATGGATGTATTCTTGTATGAAAATGCATGATGGAAGGGCCTAGAGCCTACATTAGGGTATGTGTAAGTGTTGTGTGGAGTATTAAGGTGTTAGGAATGGATTACACAACTCATTTTGGACTTAAAAAGCTGTCTACTGTCATTTTTACAGCATAGTAATCGATTACCCAAGCATGGTAATCGATTACCATGCAACAGGGGACGAAATAAATGCTACTGTCTGCCTGGTAATCGATTACCAGAGTCTTGGTAATCGATTACCAAGTGGAGTAATCGATTACCCAACTTTGGTAATCGATTACCAGAGAACATGGGATGAAAAATTGACTACTGCCTCATTTTTAACTGGTGGTAATCGATTACCACTCCCTGGTAATCGATTACCACTCCCTGGTAATCGATTACCACAGTGTAAATTTTGAAAATTCAGGTTTTTCTAGACAAAAAGAAAGGGGCTTAACTTAGTGTGTAGAACTCCAAATGGTGTGCGGTTTGAAACCACACGTAGCTAATATAAAGGACTATAACATGGTAAGATGTGATAGTAAGATATGAGTTTAAATGGGTTGAACAAAAAGAAAGATTAGTGATGTTAGTAAACTGAATGATTCCGCTAATTGCATTTACAATTATAGTGTTGTTTTAATTGATTACGGAAAAGGTTATTGTTATAAAAAGGAATATGATAAAAGAAAAAAGTTACCCGTAATTTAATTAACTCAATTACGGTGATTGTAACTGCGCTTAATATCATATTTATTGTTAACACACCGGTCCGGTAACGGTGTGTTACATAAAGTCTATATATAGATGTATGTTGTAGTTTGATATGTGTGTAAGTGAGATTAGGAATTAGAAAATAATAGAAAGAAAAAGAGAGAAGAAAAACACAAAGTGTCGTAACACTTAAATAAAAAAAGAATAAGATAAATGTGTGATAAAAAAATTAAAAATAGAAGGAATAAAGATTTTAAGCCAAGACTATTTTGGTATTGTCATATAAAAGTTTAAGGGGGGCATCCCCCCTTCTCTCATACCTACATCCGCCTCTGTGTGCACCGGATCAACGACAATATGAACATTGATTATTTTAGATTGACTCGTACGGTGTCACAGCAGACAACGGTGGTGTCGAAAAGAGAAAAATATTGAAGAACCATAGCGGGCCACTAGATGACTATTAGCACCAATTAAAAACCCGTTTTGTTATTCAGTTCAATCTCAAAAATAAAGATTTGATTCCTGATTGTAATTAATTATGTGTCGATGATAATTGGTCTCAGGATTTGATTTGTATAGGCATTTTTTGCAGTAGGAAAAGCAAAGTCTTTTATCTTAAATCGAACGTGGGGTCCCACATCAAACGAAAGGTTATCATGTCATCACACAACACCTAAGCACTTTTTAAGCGCCAACAATATTCAAGGGAAGAACAGAACCCCCACCGAGAAAAAAAAAACCATTTCCTATAATCTTATCTGAGGTTTCAGCCGACACTGTCTGCAATCTCTGACTCTCAAATCATCCTTTTCCCATGAAACCCTCTTCCTCTTCCAATTCAACTTCAACCACCGTCACCTACACCTACCACAATGACCACTCTACCCCTCCTCAAAACAGCAATTCCACACAACTCCCTTCCCCATCCCAATCCAACGCCGCAATCACCATCCAATCCACCTACCGTGCACACAGGATCCGCACCCTCTACCGCATAATCGCCACCGTCGATTCCGAAGCCGATCACCTACAGCGCCTGATCCAGCGGCAGGACACGGTGGACGCCGTGCGCACCAACCAACTGGAGAAGGTGAGAATAAACGAGGCGCTGATGGGTCTATTGCTGAAGCTAGATTCGGTGCCAGGGATTGATCCAACGGTGAGGGAAGGCCGAAGAAAGGTAGCCCGTAGGATCGTGGGGCTGCAGGAGATACTGGACTCTGTTTCAGAAGCTAAGGTTGATGAATGCAATTGGTGGTCTATCAGAAATTGGGATGATGTGGATGAAAATGTTTGTAGGGAGAAAGGTAGCAATGAGTTGGAAAGGTTTTGTGCTCAATATCTAGGCTTTCCCTGCTTACAAAGGTTTCTTCGTGAACCCTGATTTACCCTTTTATCTATACTTATTTGTAGTATAATCTCTATCTTACCACCTACCTTAAAGCTTTGTGCTTGAGCTAGCTATATCAAGTACAAGTAGGGATGCGATGGTCGAATCGAATCGGATTTTTTTTAAAATCGGACCGAATTAGTTTAAATGATTCGGTTCGAAAATGGTTCGGTTTGGTTCGGAAATGGTTCAGTTCGGAACCAGTTCAGAAGCGGTTCGGGTCGACCTTCTTTTCAAAAGAAAAAAATTTAAAAAATTAAATAACAAAGTTATAAAAATCAATTTGATTTGGATTGAAAACGGTTCGGTTCGGTTCTTCAATTGGTTCTAAAACCGATTCGGTTCATGAACTGGTTCTTTAAAAACTGGTTCAGTTTATGAATCGATTTTTAAAAACCGGTTATTTTAAGAGCGGTTCGGGTTCGGTTCATGGTTCGGTTCAATTTTTTGATTATTTTACCCCTAGACACAAACCAGTGAAATGAAATTAACATGGCCTAAAGGAATTAAGATAACCTTCGGTAATTAAGGGACTTGAATTTCAAATTACTAGCACGGAACAGATCACAGATGATGGTAAGTTTAGAACAAGTGCAAGATCCATATATATAGTTGTACATAGTAGGGAACTAAAACGAGTAATTAAGAGAATAGTGTGATAATTAGGTGCTAGTTGAGGCAGCTGCACTTGCACTTGGACATGCATCTCTTGCAGTCAGAGAGTGTTGGGTAGCTAGTGTTGCAGTCGCATTTCTTGATGCAATAGGACCTTGAACTTCCATCCCACAAGCACCGAGCCATGCAGTGTAGGATTGACATGCAAGATGGACAAGTGTTTTTCATCTGGTTTACTATGCAGTCTTTGCAACCTCTGCCATCTGCGGGTCTGCAACCCTGTATTGGTGAAGCCACCACCATCATAATCAGCAACAATGCTTGTACTTGAGCTGCCATTATGTGCTTCTTCGCCTTCATTTCAACCACCACAGTATTTTTGTTTGTAGAAGTGCTCTTCACAGAATACTACTTCATATATAAAACTGTGGCACACATTAAGATACACACATAAGGCATTGGAAGTGAGGAAGCATTTAATTTCTATGCCGACCTTGTATTAAACACCACATTTACTCTTGTAAGACTCTGGCAGCCCGAGACTCTCTTGATTTGCACAATACAGTATCTCATCGCTATCCTTAAAGCAAACTGAGTGAATCAATGGAATGCTAGTCAAAACATATGGATTTGTCAGATAATTGCCCCAAACAATTTAGCAGATTCTGGATACTCTCATGTGTAATTTAACATAATCATGTCATGTAGGAGAATCTTAACCATTAATAATTAAATCGACGGTGATGATTGTGTAACTTTCTATCTTTATATTTTCTCTCTCTTCTCCCTTATCACCATTAACCCACCTATGTATGGTTATGATTACCCCACATGACATGGTCATGTTAATTAACACATGAGAGGATCAACTCTGGCAGATTCTTGAGTTATTAAATTATTATTGAATTTTATTGTAATATTTTGTGTTTTTTTTTTCTTTAAATATTATCCTAAAAAATTCATTGATTCATTTTTTCACATTAAATATTTTTGTTGTGCATAGGAATCAAAACTCAGTGCTCTTAGCTAATGAAGAGAGTTAAAAATAGAGGTTTTTATATAAAGTTAGTGTATTGATCTTCGGTGCACTAAGTTAGTAAGGTTTTAACCTATAATGAAAAATATAATTGTTTGTTTATTTTTTCAAGAGATAAGAATTATCATACTGTGATAGTGAAATGACTCTGAATAAATGGTTGAGAAAAATATAATTTTTTAATTCTTTCAATTATTATTATTTTAAAATTGACTCAAAAATGCTAATTTTCTCAATCAGGGCCAAATGTAAAGCTTAAAATGAGATCAGTCCAAGAAGCAACGTTTCTACGTAGAATATAATCGAGCAAGTAGGGGAGCATAGGCTAATGTTTAGTGAAAAAGAAATAAAAAATTCCCTTCACCATAAAAGCAAATAGAATTCTAGCAATGCAAATAAAGAGAAAAAAATAAAATATGATGTAGATATTACAACACGAGAAATTTGCCAAAACGAGAGAATTTAGACACACCAACATAAAAAATATATTTGCCAAAGATACATTTTGGGTGTCTCAGACCTCCACGTGATCAATTCTGCTAAAATCTGAAGTGATTTTGAACCCATCCATTGATGGCTATGGTGGTTTTGAGCTGTTTTGACTTCAACAGGAAGTCTCAATGTCGAATTATGGTGTTAACGTGACTCTTCTTGGTGGTTTCAGCAGTGAATTCATCATGGTGGATGACCTTTCTTAGTGGGAGAGGGTGATTTCCTTTGATGTCGGAAATGGAGAGTTATTTTATTGAGAGAAGTCCTTTGGGATAAGAAAAACTGAGGGATTTGGTTTTATTTTTTATTTTTTTGCTTCAATGGTAGAGGACTGGAAATCTCTTATAGGGCTTTCTTTACAAGTGAAAAATGTAGAGGATTTTTTTTTTAAAGGAAGAAAACCAAAAGAAACCTCCTGTGAGTTTCCAGAAGATTCTATGTTAGTGATTCAAAATATTTGTCCTTAATTGCTAAATTACGACAATGCTATTATATTATCCCCTTTATTTTCTATTATTTTAATTTTTTAATTGTATACAATTGAGTTGGGTGAAGGGTTTTGGGGCTATATTTGAGTTATTTCTAGATCATTCTTCTTTTTTTTCTTTTTCTTTTTTATTTTCTTTACAAAGGGCCGACCCAATTCAAATACTCACTTCGTGAGTGTCTGGGGAAGGGAATCTAGACAGTCTTTCCCTGCTTTTATTTTCTTTACAATGTGGACAAAATTGAATCTTGACACTGAGACTTGATTTTACTTTTTGATCTGGACCTAATATATGCGAGATAGAGGTCTAATTCAATAAAGACCTAGAGCGCCCAAGAATCACCAAGCTTGACCAACAAGACAATTCATCCATCCTGCGTACAAACAGTCGGAATCTCTCCTACTTGGCTAGCAAGTCAAAGTAACTTAACATGAAAGAAAACATCACTGTCGAGACCAGCGACTCAAGCAACTTGACCACTACAAGAACACAAGGCAGCACCAGCTTGCCACAAAATCTACAAAGACTAGCCTGTCCATGAGCTTCTTGACCTGGGAATAGCTCGTGAAGTGCCACCATTCTCCACCAATGGAAATGAATACCGCCTTATGAAAAATGGCGTGAAGCAAGGCATTCTACACAATAAATACAGAGACATTTAACCCAAGTAAGATATATATTTTTGAATACTTGAACCACTTTGAATATTGAACCGACTTAAGCATCGGAGTATCTTGCAGGACTCCTTCCAATCTCCTCCAAATTGCTCATATATCAATCTCGTGACTTTCCCATCTCGCCAAGTAACACAACATCCCGGCAAGACTCTACTCAACCTTCTTTCTCTTCATTAACTTCTTTTATCTTCAACCGTGTGTGATCAGGTCCAGCGTAATATTTGTTGGACTAATCACTTTCTAAATTTTATATTTATACAGCTCGAATTTAAATATATATATATATATATATATATATATATATATATATATATATATATATATATATAAAGCATCTGTCAGGCCTAATTTTTTTATTTTATTTTACAAGATATTTTCCATACTTTAGGTGTTAGACTAAATCTAACATGAGGGGCAATGTATAAAAAAAAAAAAATCTAACGTGGGGGCTCCACTTGCCGCTCTGTTGATTTTCCTCTGGCCTTATGGTCCATTCAATTTCAAATAATTGGAGATAGAATTGAAAGTTTGAAACAGAATTCCTAATTATATAAAGGGTTGAAGTATATCATAGGAGATAAACTTATATATATATATATATATATATATGTATAAATGTATGGAATTTATATTTTCTTTTTTGATATATGGGTCTTCATATTTTTATATGTGTATAGAAGATAAATTTATTTCTTTTAATATAAAAAACATTAAACCCTTATATAAAATTTGTAACTAAATTTTTTCAAAAAAATAATAAAAAACGGAACAGAACTATTAAGTTAACGCAGTCTGTTTCTTTCTAAATTAGCAATTTAAATTTATTATCCATTCATGGCTAAACGTATAGGTTGTAAAGTGTGTCGACCCAAAAAAAAAAAACTGTGTCGACCCAACTCGAAGTCGAAGGGATGGTGTATAGTTGGTAAGCGAGGTGTGCTTGCAAAGCATACTCTTGTGGCCAAAATATTGCCGGTTCAATTCCTAGAAGAAATATTTTGAGGGCAGTGATAAAAAATTTTACGCTTTATATTACGAAAGGGATTAGTCTCTTACAAATAAGACACATCTAAAAATAAAAGAGTGTCAATAAAAAAAAATTATTTTATAAATTTTATAATATTATTTATTTCTATTTCATACTTCCAATAATTTTTTTCCATTAAATATATTTAAATATTCTGTCAAATACTATTCAGGAACTCGTTTTTGCCACCATATATCAATAATATTTATTATAAACAGAGTCTTTTCTTTTTAATAGAGAAATACTAAGGTAAAATTTTAGATAAAAAAAAAACTTGATAAATAATATATTATATTACTTCATATTACAAAAAAAATGACCTAACGGATCAACCCCTCCCGCGACTCACAGATTCAAATAAATTTATGAGTTGGAAATCCTAACTCAATACGCCATTTACGGCTGGTAAGATGTCCTAATCCCAACTTAAAATTGATTGGCAATAATGTACTTGCGGATCTGAATCATCTGCAATTATTGCAAAATGTGTTTTTATTTGCAGTTTCCTAACATTTAATTTATCAACTTCTCACATGAAAACAGGGAAAGCTACATTGCACACACCCTTCAGAAACTCAATCAAATCATAAATCTCTCTCGTTGCCTTCTCATAAACGTGACATCTAACAAGAGCCGGCAAAAACAGCCACAATGCCGTGTAGAACACAAACACCACCGTGAGGGGCCACGACAGCGCCCTCGGCAACTGCCATTTCCCTTTAAGTGCTTTCTTGAGGCCAACCTCGAGAGCCAAACACACCCCATGAATAAGGAAGAAGCACGTGGCATCCCACGAGGGTTCCCAAGCCTCCCACGTGCGCTTTTCCCTTTTGATGTAGTAGAAAACGAGCTCGTGCATCAACCCTGACACGGCAAAAGTAGCAAGTATACCGGGTAGTGGAGCCCACTTTCGACCAATGACACGACAAGAAACATTCACCACCGGATCGTATACGCTCGGGTACAGGATACGATTCACCATGATGTTCCATCTTTTCCCCCAGAAGTTTTGAAGAGATGTGGATAGATAAGGCTCGTCGAATTGTGGCTCCAACTCAACCCCGAGAATTCTTCGAGTGAATTGAGAGGCCAGTGAAAAAATGAACTCAAGGCCAATATACATGTGGATGCTGTACAAGAACAACTTGAACTTTGGATGGAAATTTTCATTCTTTCCAACGAGAGGAATCAAAAGAGCCAATATGGTAAACATGGTGGCGTAAACATAGCTGAGGGGAGATTTGTGGGACTTTTTGTCAATTTGGGGAGATGGGTAGTTTCCATTTTGTGTATTTGGTGTCTTGTTCTTGTTGGGTTTGTGTTGAAATTTGATGGGAAGGCATGCAAGGGGAACGAAATGAGCTAAAGAAAGAGGAGGGTTGGATGAAAGTGGACCCTTGCCAAAGGCGAAAAGGAGGAGCTTGAAGGTTGAAAGCCAACCAAGGAAGAAAGAAGAAGGACCTCCAAGGTGGATGGAGATGAGCCTGAGAGGGAGGAGGAGGAGGATGATTATGGCAGGTAAGATGGCTATGAATCTAATTGTACCTTTTGAGATTAGCTTGCCAATTGTGTGACAGTAACACATTGTTGCTGCAGCTATGGTCCATACCATGATCAAATTGCTGATTTCTCCATCCATCTCCATTTTCTTTCCGTTCATCCACCTACTCCTCCTCCCTTTGTTACTTGTAAGGGGTAGGTTTAGAAATTAGAACGTCTCTTTTCTTGACTAGGTCAGTGTGAAATGATGCAATGTGTAATAATAACTTATTATGGAGAAACATTTTTTTTTTTTTTTTTACTGGAAAAAATGTTTTAAAAAAATTAGTGTATAATAAATTAATTCAAGCAGGCATCAAGTAACATGGAGTCAAATCTAAAGGGCAAAGAGGTAGTAAAATCACACTTACCTCAGCAGTGCAACACGTCCTAACAGCATTGGCCCAGCTGTGGGTGGAGCCAAAATATATAATGAAGGAGCTAGACAATTTTGTGAGGGAAATTCAATTTTTTTTAGATATTTCAATCGGTTCATCGATTCGTGATTAGTCCGATTTGAGGTGGATCCTGAGATTAAAAGATTCAAAATTTAAATAACGTAAGTAAGGATAAAATAGTGTTTGATAAACTAAAAGTTTATCTTGTTTTATAGACTAAATTTGCATGCATTATCAAGTCATATAGGTGAAAACTAGGGTTTATTAATATAAAAACATGAACTAGTTGAATTATGAATTAAATGATTGATGTTTGTTTATTCTCAAGGTAATTGATATTAAACGGAAGCAAATACGAAGTTTAGAGATAGGGGTGTGCAAAATAACCAAAAAACTGAACCAAACCTGAACCGCTCTTAAAATAACTAGTTTTTAAAAACCGATTCATGAACCGAACCAGTTTTTAAAGAACTAGTTCATGAACCGAACCGGTTTTAGATCCAGTTTAAGAACCGAACCATTTTGAACCGAACCGTTTCCGAACTGTTTTTAAACCAAACCAAATTGATTTTTATAACTTTATTTTTAAAATCTTTAATTTTTTTCCGGTTCGGTTCGGCCCATGCACATCCCTATTTAGAGATGTAGAGATCAAGAACTTGAAGACATGAAGTTCTCAAGTGCAAAAATAGAGAAAATCATGGTTCTTGAAGAAGAGGCTTAAGCTTCCATTTCGAAGCTTAAGCCCCAAGGTCACTAATTATCTCTGCCTAAGAGAGCTTAAGCCCCCAACTTAGGGCTTATTCGCACTGCCTATAAAGAAATCACACTTTGAAGAGGGATGTAAAAATTGCATGTCTGTCCCATAGCGCTTAAGCGCCCAACAATATGCTTAAGCGCCCATCACAGCCCAACTCCAATTAAAGATCTCCACTTAGGGCACAGGTTCTTTACCCATAAAACGGAAAATTGAGGCAGAATCCATTATTATTGACAATTGGAAGTAGAGGGAAAGCAGAGGAAACAACTAGTTCATGTTCGTGAGAGTCGAAGACGGATCGGAATCGAGTCTGCTATGAAATTATTGAAGATTCACTATCATATTATGGAATTTGGGGGAGATTTCTTAATTTCTCTATGTCCGGCTAAGTCTTTATAGTAGTTAGTGTTAGATGGAACTCAAATTATTTATTATGTTTTGAAAAATTCTTTATGTTAATTTTCCTTTTTATCATAATGAAATTGTCTTTTCTTAATGCTTTCTATGGGATTGAATCTTATAGATTGACCTTAGCTAAATGTATGGCAATAGGAATGTTGGTGCATGATCCGTATCTGACAATTTCATCGTAATCTTTATGATTCTAGGAATAGACATAGGGTTTTACACAATCTTGAGGTTCTTGGACGTAATGCTTATTTTCTTGGGAAATAACCGGGAAACTAGGGTTCTTGCACGATTATAAAGATTTAGGGTGTCAAGGGATTGAATCCTAATTAAATTAAAAAGAACCGATTGGATTGATATTAGGGACGATTAATCTAAAAAGTGAATTCAAACATAACAGAGAGGGTGAGGGAAGTCAAAGCCCCAGCTACGTTTATTTTCTGTCAAGTAATCCAAATCTTTACATTCTTGTTTTTATTCTTGCTTTAATTAGTTTTAATATTTTAATTCCAAACCAAATCTTGATATAAATCAGTTTCGATTGTCCAACTTAAGTAGATATAGTGAATTAGTGATTGAAACTATAATCCTCGTGGGAACGATCCTGTACTCGTACACTTTATTACTTGTATGACTGGTGCACTTGCCGAGTCAGTAATAGTGTTATACACATAATCTGATTTAAAAAATAATTTTTTTTTGGAAAATAAGTTTTTTTATGTCACACTCATATAAAAGTGAGTGGGTATCATTGTAAATAGAAAAGAGAGAGAATATTAGTGGGATTCACTCACTTTTATTTGATTGTGGCAGAAAAAATTTCTACATTAAAACAGAAACGTTAAACCCCTTTTTTTTTTTGGAAAAAATACTTATATTTTTGCTACAGAAAAAATCTCTCTACCAGACTCACAAAATACTCACAAATCACTATATTCTTTGTATTAGACTATATTCAAACTTAAATAAAGGATAATATATTCTTATGTCGTAGAATAATATATATAAAGGCTCAAATTTTGATACCTCGGCAATGCTTTCTTATATATTAGGAGAAAAATATTGTCCTCAAAAAATTTTATATAACATAAGTTTGTATCCTTCATTCTTATTATTCTTAATATAAAAAAAAAAATTAATGTTTCTGTTTTTGCTACATAAAAAACTTCTATGTCACACTCATATAAAAGTGAATGGATTTGATTACCAAAAAAAAAAAAGTGAATGGATTCCACTGATATTTTCTCTCTCTTCTCTTTTCAATGGGATGCACTCATTTTTATGTGAGAGTGGTAGAGAAATTTTTCTATAGCAAAAATAGAAATATTTTTCCCCATAAAAAAATGTTTGATGTTTCTGTTTTATTACAGAATTTTTTTTTTGCCACTCACATAAAAGTAAATGGATCTCGGTAATATTTTCTCTCTCTTCTCTTTATAATGGTACTCACCTATGTTACACCGATACCGACACGGGACACGGGATACGACACGACACTCCGACACGTTAAGTCTAAAAAATGTTAAATTTCGACACGTTAGGACACGTTTTGATATTATATAATTTTTTAATTTATGTAGTGTATATTATATTTAATATTCAATAATTTAACAAAAAAATAAAGCTAAAACTTATAATATCTATCAATTTTGCAAAGAAACATAAGATATCCCAAATGTTTATATTAAACTCAATAAAATAGTAATCGTAATCCAACGAATCTAATAGTTGGAACTCAAAATGCAACGTAACGTAACCATTGAACCTTTTGTGAGTCTTTGCAATGAGTATTAGAGTGTTGGGAAGTGTCGGAGTGTCGGTGAGTGTCAGGAAGTGTCGGATACGACACATCAGGCATTTTGAAGTGTCGGTGCTTAATAGGTACTCGCTTACTTTTATATGAGTGTGACATATAGGGATGTTCATGGGTCGAACCGAACCAGTTTTTTTGAAAAACCGAACTGAATTGGTTTAAATGATTCGGTTCAAAAGTGGTTCGGTTCGGTCCAAAACTGGTTCGGTTCGGAAGTGGTTCAGAACCGGTTCGGAAGTGGTTCGAAACCGGTGCGGGTCGACCCTCTTTTGAAAAGAAAAAAATAAAAAATTTAAAAAATAAAGTTATAAAAATTAATTTTGTTTGGTTTGAAAATGGTTCGGTTCGGTTCGGAAACGGTTCGGTTCTTAAACCGGTTCTAAAAAGCGGTTCGGTTCTTAAACCGGTTATAAAAACCGGTTCGGTTCATGAACTAGTTTTTTAAAACTGGTTATTTTATGAAGCGGTTCGGTTCGGTTCATGGTTCGACCCATTTTTTGGTTATTTTGCACATCCCTAGTGACATAAAAAAAATTTGCAACAAAAATAGAAATATATTTTCTTAAAATAAATTAGAAAATAAACATAAAAGGGAAAATCTTAACTCGTGCACCACGGGGAGGGTGCTTATGATTATACGATATTAATTAAAAAGCAAATGTCTCTTTCACTTTTTGAATGATAAAGAACAATTGAACGTGGATTCTTTTCTTTTGTCAATTTTCAATAATATTTTTCATTAAAAAAAAAAACTTAACACTTCAGCAACTTTAGAAAATGGTTGGATGCTCTTGCATGATAGCTTGCATTTGAATATTTGATTTATTATTAGTAGACTTATATGTACTTTACTCATAAATAAACTTCAAAAATAAATTATGTATAGTTCGATTTCAATTATATGTACAATATCAATGAAAAAATAAACTTAAATAATTTAGAAATTGAATCGCATAGGTATAAGTACCTTTTTTTGTGGTAAACTAGGTATAAGTACTTTAAATTAAAGACTGTTTACCAAAAAAAAAAAAATTAAAGACTACAGCATAAATGAGTACTTTCCATAAATCTAAATGTCATTATATGATATTTCAAAAAATTTAATTTTATGAAAAATAATATAACATTAACAATATATTTGTGCAGTATTTTTTTAAACGTACGTATATTCATTATATTATTTTTTTAAATATATTATTTTCGTAAAAATGAGATATCCTTGGTTTTTAATTATCTGATTTATTTGTTCTGAAATGGACGTCCTCTTTTTATAAAATTATTATTTCATTACCCTTAAAAATATTATGAGAAATGAATAGAAAAATATTTCTTGTCAAAAATTACACTAAATATGTGAACACGTAATAAAAAACGAGTTCTTCAATAATCAAAACTTTACACCAAATACTAAAAAATGAGTAGAAATGTACGTTTTTCAACAAGTTGCTTCAAATGCGGACTTAATCATAAAAAGAATAGATATTATTAGTCGGAAGAGGACTCAATTCAACTCGTTTCACTTTTTTTCCAACATAAATAAATAAAATTGTATCATAACGAAGTAAAATTGCACTATAAGATCAAGGCAAAGTAAAAGCCAAGAAAACACACTTATTCATCCAAAGCATCGCATATTCAAAGTACAAAAAATCCAAATTATAGGATCAATTTTTTTTGAGAAAGATCAACAATGAATTTTTCCTAAATATGCATTTTGAACCCAATAAACTTTTATGATTTCCTTTCATAAATTTAGGTTATTTTTTATGTACTTATAGTATTTATAATTTACTTTTTTTTTTGTTGCATTAAAGTTTAGATTACGGAAGGCGCATCCTTATACAAGATTATGGAATATCATCAGTCTCGTTGAGAATTTAAAGTGAAATTATGTATCGCCTATTCAAGAGAGAGACCTGATAATCAAACTCAAGCCACTACTCGCGTCGACGGAAAGTTCAACCAACTATATCAACCCTAATTGGCATATTTGTAATTAACTTTTTCTAAAAAAAAAAAAAAAACTTTCACATTAACTTATACTAAATCCCTCCACATGTAATATTAAAGGATTTTATAATTCTCATTTTAAAGGAGGATTGAAATCTCATGTTCTGGAGATAAAAAGCATGTGAGATTCATGTGTTAGAAAAAATTATATGTAGGACCCATGTCAGCATGAAAATCTAAGGGTGCGTAGAAAAATTGTAATTCTGATAATTATAAAACTCAATATTAAAAATGCATTATATTGGCCTAATGCACTCGTGTTGGACCAAGTTTGAATCCGAGTCCGGTAAGGAGCACACCTCTATCCTTAAGTCAACCATTTAAGTTACATATAGGTCGATAGCATCAGAGGCTAACGATATAAAGTTAGGATTATACATAGATTGATCAGAAGGTTTTTTTTATTATCATTATAATTAAAAATTGAACACATAATATAATATAAATCACTATTTGACCAAATTTAGCGACTTATTGATAAGAAGTTATTGGCGTCTACTTTGTTAGAAAATCAATATTTCAGAAGTAATTATTTTGGTCAAAAGATCTGGACCTGTTATTTCAAGCCACGTAAGTATTGAGATTTTTTTTTTATTACTGAAGTGATTTTTCATGATCTGTACCAAAAGCAATAAACAATTTTATTATTATACGACTATAATATTGCTGCTGTTCCCCCCTTTTTATTTTAAAGATGTGCTCAATTAATTTATTTTAGTGGTGCACTGCAGGATCCGAAAGAGATGTTGATATAAACCTAATAAAGAATGTATCTGTCCTATCGATTTCAATAAATTTTTCCATGAGCATCTGAAAGATGATAATTTTATAAGATAACACTATGTAGTTAGAGGGTTTTATAAGAATTATGTTGTAACAAAAGTAATTGTGTAATATTATATAGATTCATTTTGCTTGCTTTAATTTTTTTTTTTTTGTTTCAAAAAGTGCGGATCCACAAAATATTGTGTATGTAAGAAATTTTTTATGTCATGTTAAAAAATAAATGCAAACCCCATAATCATAATACCGTAATGAATTATTTTTCACCACTCAATATTTTATTGTTTCAGGTACGTTCCAATTACCTATATTTTAGTGAATCATAATGTGTGTTTAATTGTGTTTTGATTTTTTTGTTCTTAAAATTATTTTGTAGAATAGTTATGAAAAAACATGTTTTTTTTTTTTTGAAAATTAAAAGTTAAAACACAAAGCAAACATAAAATATAGCTAAAATTTTAATTTTTTATAAAACAAGCCTTAATAAATGGTTTTTTTTTTGAAAACCAAAAACTATTTTTAAAAACAGTATTCAAACAATGACAAAATCTCCCAATGCTTTTCTTTTTTCTTAAAAACCAAAAGTAAAAGCATGTTTGAGTTCTGTTTTTAAAACCAATTTATAATTATTTTTAAAAAAAACCTGTTTATTAAAAGTGATTCTAAAAATTATAACTACTTTTTTATTTTTAGAATCAAATTTAGGGAACATATATCAGTTGTTTAATTTTATGTTTTGGCTTTTATCTTTTAAAATAAATAAATAAAATACAGAAAAAGTAACTATTCTACAAAATAACTTTAAAAAAAAATTAAATAAATAAAACAAAACACAATCAAACAGCTATTCATTTTCTTCCATTCCTGGTTTAATATTAGCGAAGTCAGTTCAACAATTTTGACATCGCCTCGGAACGGCTATTATTTATGCATTTGTAATTGGGTTATGTTTATCTAATTTTATATAAGATAAACAACTTTTCTATCCACAAAAAAAATGGTTGGATTCCATCATTTTTTTTCTCTCTCCTCTTACATGTGGGTCTCATTCATACTTTTATTTTTACAACATGAAATAATTTCTTTCTTACTACATAAAAAAAATATTCCTTGTAATTTACATCCGTTAATTAATGCTTCCCAAGGTTGGATAGCGTCAATCTTATCCAAATTGTGGTAGAAATTTTATATGAGGAGGGATATTCTTACTAATAAAATTTTCTACTACTAACTTACTACCTATCTAATCACCATTGGATCAACATTTTCTCTTTTTTCAAAAACTTTTTAACATTCTCTCTCTTTGATTCAATGGTGATTAAATAGGTAGTAAGTTGGTAGTAGAAAATTTTGGTAGTAAGAATAACCTCCCTCTTTTATATATATATATATATGGGTAACATTAATTAATTAGATTTTAAAATTAATTGAATTAACGTGTACTTTTGTATTTTGCTTCCCAAGAATGAATTAGGTTTTTGATATGATAGTTGAACCAATAGACACATAGCAATTAAACCAAAGTGTTTATTTTAGTGAGAGAGTCCATGGCAAGGCGACCATCAGCAATAGAGTAAGTTATAGCAACCGCAATAACCGGAATAAATCTTAAATGCATATGTTTCACCGATAAATTTTTGGTGTTATTGTTGTACCAACAATTCAGTACATTCTACCAATAGAAATATTACATGTCAGTCAAAAAAAATCTCTGTTAAATTTTTTTCTCTCCTCTGATATATAATGCTTCTATTGGTAGGATGCACTGAATCTAGAATCATTCCCGTTACACCTAGATTCAATGCATCCTATCAATGAGAGCATTACACATATTTCTATTGGTGGGATGTACTGAATTTTTGATGCAAGAGTAGCATTAAACATTTATTCCGAATAAAGAGGTTGCAGTTCAAAGTAATAGGATCGCTACGATGAAAGGATGTCTAGTTTGGACAACGGATTACGTTCATTAGGATAAAAGCATTCTTTTAGATTTGGAAAAAAAAATATTTATCCTTTTAAATAATATAACTTATGTTATTTCACTCTCACAAAAAAGTATGACCTATACCTTTATATTTTTTATCCACTCTCTCCTCCTTATATATCTGTTTATCTCACTTAAAATAACACAATTTTACATCCTTTAAAATGATACACATTTTTCTCTTTATATTTTAGATGTTAGTAGTTTCCGTGAAAGTAGGAGTTAGTTTGTCAGTGTGGCAAAGGAATTTTTTTTGGTGATCCAAGCCCACATGGTCTTTTCATTCAAAAAATGACACTTAGATAAAATGTTATTTTTAATTTTTTTCCCTCTTCTCATTGATTGTATAATTTTGATTGGTCCGGACAATAGAGTGAATGATGGTTTGAGATCATTGAAATTCTTCTCATGGCAAAGGAATATGTAAGAATAAATAATAACCAATGGTGTATCAAATATTCATGGGTGTAGTTTCTATCCTTTTATTTTTTTACTCTATGTACTCTCAGTAGTATAATTATAACATGAAAAGTTTTTTTTTTTTTTTTTTTTATTTTTTTTTTATTTTTTACTTTCCACGTTAGCTGATGTGACTGAGGAGAGAAAAAAAAAACTAATTTTCATGTTATAATTATTTACTACCGGAAGTATATAGGGTGAAAAAACTAAAAGAATACAACTTGCTTTCTTTTAAAGCAAATTTTTTTTTCCCAATATTCATTCATGAAATAACAATAAGTTGAGGTCATTTTACAGATTCAAGTAGACATCTTATAAAAGAGTCAAACAACATATCTCAACTCAAAATATTAAGGTATTAGATTCGTAGCCCTCCAATTAATACAGTTTTCAATCAGTTCATCTCAAGCAACATGAAATTCCATTACACTTGAATATCATGTACCAATTGAGAACCAATTTTATATTAAGCTTAGCATAATTAAGATATGTTTGAGCCTGAGTAACGGATTCGCAGTGTGTCTGTATTATTGTGTCAAGATAACGCTAGACATTAGGGGCAACAAATCAGGCACCGAATCTGTTCTAACATAACACCCTCGTCATGTCTTAGTAATACATATTAAGGCAACACTTTCATCACCTTAAGATTAGAGGCCTAGCCCTCAAGTATGCATGTTCTCCTATTTGCATATTCTACCTCAATTATCCACCGGTTAGATATGATAGTTAACTTTGTCCAAAATGGTCAACTTTGTCCAAAATTTCTACTCTTTTAATTGATTGTAACCATGTTAGATATGATAGTTATTCGTGTGACACTTGGCGATTAATTTGTGTGTGGATACTTTCTTGCACGAAACCCATGTTAGATATGATAGTTATTTGAGCATTTTGAGTGAAAATTCACAATTGCAAACTACATCTTCAAATTCAAACACCCAGACAACAATAATTAAAGGGTTTTTTTTAACACTTTTTTGGATTTATTTGGAGTATCGACAAGGCGGACGGATTAGTTGTTATCTGTTGGCTATCACTTTGAATTTTGTGATATAGCATACGGGATTAGTGGAAATTATATTCTCACCTGTAGTGTGTAACTCTTTTTATTTAAATTCAACGAAAAAAAATTAAAAAATTAAATAAAAAAAGCGTCGCTAGGAAAGTCGGAACAATGACACCCACCCTATTGTAAATATAATTTTCAATTATTATTTTTTTTTATATTATCCATAGTTACCCTTCTTATTAAGTTTTAATAGAGTTGTGTTTTTAGGAATTCGAATTCAAAACCACTTATTAAACTAGAATAATTTCTTATTAATTGATCTATGTGCTTGATATATAATAATTATCATTTATTATCTGTATCACAAAATTCAAACTAATTTTATACTACATGAGTCAAACATTGACACCCACCCCATTGTGCATTATTTGTCAATGTTTTCAATCAGTGCATAGTTTGTTCTCATAAAAGCACCAATTTGCAGAAGTATAACAGGGCGAGACAGCTAATCAAGTGGGTCAACTTGTAGTAATTGCACGCGGGACCTTTCAATTGAATGTGTTTATAAATTAGTTACAATAATTGGGGCAAAAAAAAATTAATTTATTATTTTTTTAATAAAAAATTATGAATAAGTAGTCGTTTTACAAAATATTACAAATCTATAGCACTCAAACACGTCTAAAATGGGGCGTGTTCGCATGGAGAGAGACACGCCCAGTGTAGAGCGTGACCAGTTGGAGGAACACGCCCAAAACAGGACGTGACCTGCAGGAGAGAGATACGCTCATCAGAGGGCGTGACCCACAGGGGTGACACGCCTCACAGAGGGCGTGACCCACTGTTCATTTTCAAGGAAGGTATAGCATAATACAGTTGAGAAATCACATTCAAGCTGCTGACTGTTCATTTTCTTGGACCGTTGACGTTATTTATATCCTGGAGGGCCGCATAGATATTTGGCATATACATCATATAGACACTTTTGAAAGTAATAGAAGAAATTAGGTAGAGGACTAAGGAGTGGGACGGGGTGACTTTTCAAGACCAAATTCCTCGTTTTCCTCCTCCGAGTGCGTTCTAGGAATCTTTCTAGAAGAGTGAGGGTGAAACTGGTGATTCACCCCTACTTCTTCTGCTTGGATTTCTTACCCTTGGAGGGAGAGGAGAGGAGATCTATATTGTATGTACTGTACACTAGACTGGAATAGTGTATTCTTTTTCTTATGCTTTTAGTGGCGAACAAATATTAAATAACTATTGTTCTTTTTTCCATAAGAACAATCATTGTTTAATTATTTCCTCTGCTCATTGCCACCATTATTATTGAAATAATTGTCGTTCTTAAAATAATTTTCATCCCAAAATATCTGGACATCGTTTATATCCCGGATCCAAAGTGTATTGAGAACTGGGTTTCCTGTTGTCTTTCTCGAGCTCCTATGCTTACTGTATAACGTATGCATCCCTCTTGAACAGTCAGCAGCAAGTGGGTCACGCCCTCTGTGGGGCGTGTCACCCCTGTGGGTCACGCCATCTGATGGGCGTGTCTCTCTCCTGCAGGTCACGCCCTGTTTTGGGCATGTTCCTCCATCTGGTCACGCCCTACACTTGGCATGTCTCTCTCCATGCGAACACGCCCCATTTTGCGCGTGTTTGAGTGCTATAAATTTGTAATATTTTATAAAATGACTACTCATTCGTAATTTTTTTATTAAAAAAACAATAAATTAATTTTTTTTCCCAATAATTGGACGTGGGATCTTCTTCCCTTTATCCATTTTCTTCAATATAAGTCGCACGCACATAGTGGCAACTTGGAAACAGAAACACAGTTTCTATCATAAAAAAAAGTTCTAAATTCAATTAGAGATATTTATTTTACTTAGTTTTAAAATAATGTTATATTTATCTCATTCAATATGAAATAACTCATCTTCCTATACACACATAACAAAGATGGGTTCCACCTATATTTTTTTCTCTCTCATCATTTATGGGTCCCTCTTGTAATTTTATTTTACTAACATAAGATAACTTATCTTCAACAACATAAGAAAAATATTTCCCTTTAAAATATTAACAATTAAAAAAGTTATAGTTTCTAATTCAATACTTCATTAAAGTGCGAGATAAGATAAAAGATTTAAATCCCAACATTTATAGTTCCAATCATATAATTAGTATTTTAATTATTAATTTGTTATAATTAAACTCAAAATAGTCAAAAAAAAAAATTAATTCGCTCTACTCCTAGTAGGACTTGAGCCAATGATACAACAACCGTGGCCAGAATCTATGATCCGACAACAGGCACGTTAATTCAAAAAATGTGTGTGGACACGTTTTGATATTAAATAATATTTTTAATTTATTTAGTGTATATTATATTTAATATTCAATAATTTAACAAAAAAATGAATCTAAACTTATAATATTCATAAATTTTGCAAATAAACATAAAATATCCCAAATATTTATATTAAACTCAATAAAATGATAATCGTAATCCAACGAATCTAATATTTTGAACTAAAAACTCAATGCAAATCAATCTTTGAATCTTTTTTTTGAATTTCTATAACACATGTTGGAGTGTCGGGGAGTGTCGGAGTGTCCGAGAGTGTCGGGAAGTGTCGGACACGACACGTCAGGGTTTTTGAAGTGTCGGTGCTTCATAGGCCAGAATGATCTCAAAGGCTCAATGTGTGTGGAGACAATGTGGAACCCACACTATTGCAAGTGTGGGTACTTGCATATACAAGTTTTTGTTAGAATTTTTTTTTCAAAGAATTAAGGGGTAATTTGAACGACTCATGTAAAATATGCCAAGGTTAAAATTAGTATTAAAGACACAGGGAAAAATTGGCTAATTTGCTGTTGGATATATCTAGTCATGCACCTTTTAAGTATAAAGTTGACTTTACAAACAAAAATATTAAAATTTATTGAAATTATGAAAGGTTGTACAACTCATAATGTAAAAAATTCTACCCTCACTTGCGATATATAATTATATGTAATATTAAAATAATAATAAAAAATAGGAAAAAATTATTTTGCATCGTTATACAAATAAAAAACTTAACAAATAATCATTGCTTGAAATTATGATACCTCAGTTGACTCTTGATTATTATTTTTTTATGTTAAGTTGGAGTTTTTTTTATTTCTTAATGCATTTAAAAAAATTAAAAAAAAAATTCAACGCCACCAAATATGCGGACTTAAATAAAATTTTCTGAATCCGTAGAAGGACAATAGAGGTCGGGTATCACTTTAGGGTAAACGCAATTAACGAGTTCAAATAATCTTACGGAAGCACTCGTGGCTATAGCTACTAGCTACATCATTATATACGTAACGCTGTAAAAAATATATAAAGATGTAAATTATCATAATTGGGCCCTAACTGATTTACAGGTCTGCCCCAAAAAGAACTCCTCAAGTGTAAGGAAAACCAATATGAAATCTTTTGAGCCCAAACCAAAATGAGAATGGGGTTTTATGACAGTTCCTCCTTTTGCACTCGGGCTGTTAGGGTTAAATGCTTAAGATCAGGACAAGGAGCCTAAAAGAAGAACATTTCATAAAAGAGTTTTATATGAGTTATGTCATAGGAAAAATGATTGTATAATATTATAGAGATTTATTTTGCGTGTCAAAGTTTTTTTTTTTGCTACGGGCCCCACAAAATGTTGTGAGTGTAGGAAAGTTTTTTCTGGTCATGTTAAATGATAGATGATAAACCCTTCATAAAAACTTGAATGTTTGTGATTTTTTAAATTAAGAAGTATTTTTTTTTCACTGACAAATATGTTTAAATAATTTTAAGATAATCAAATAAAATTAAAAAATAGTTTTAGTATTTTTTTCATAATAAAAAGAATAACCTACAAAAAAAGAGGGGGAAAATTATCATAGAAGCGCTTCTATATACTATCTTAAAATAATAATAATAATAATAATAAATAATAATAACCGTCCTTTGTAATTTTATTATCCAGAGGTATAGTTGTGCACTCAAACAGGTAAAATTCAATTTTATTGACAAAACTATGTATCAAATGAATACTAATTTTATCCGCCAAATCCTCTCATCATTGTTAAGATTACCGGTCTCAGACAGGATTAGAAATAAATAAACAATGAAAAAGAACAAGTAAATACTGAAGGAGATTTCAGTACAAATAACAATGATTAAGGATTAAACATATCACTGAAGGAGAAGTCATTTGACTCCTACTGCCAGTCCTTTCTGATATCAAAAGTGTAGTTGATCTCCAAGTAGCACTTGTTGTCATCATCAAGAAACTGAAAAACAAGAAACAAAATAGCAAGTCAAGTAGTTTACAATAATCCATATGTAAAGACTTCGTTACAACCAGCAGTTTCTACAAGAATTAATGACTTGTGAGAAAAAAGTGATTCAGAAATTTGAATTTTAAACAAGTGGCTGAAGGTGTGCACATGAAATCTGGCACCAAATTCATGAGAACATTTATTGGTAGGCTGATAGATGCAAAATAGACATTAATTCAGCTTCACTTGATTTCCATAACATGTCATACTAAATTCATGAGAACATTTATGGGTGGGCTGAAAGAAGAAAAAATAAGCAGTGATTCAGCTTCACTTGATTTCAATTTTTCTTTTTTTCATAATATCTTTATGAAAGCAGATTAGAGTCTAGTTTAGGCCTCCAACTTTCATAGTTTTTCAAATAATGTTTCATGAAAAGTATGGAAATAGTAAATGCATAAAAGTTACCAATTTTAGACCTTGTCTTAACTCATTGTCAAACAGTATTTGGCGAGTATAATCTCTTCAATCATATGTTAAAATTACCTTACTTCTAGCTGAATATGTCCCTCTAGCAAAAATCCCAGATGGTGTTGTCTCTTCAGGCATCTCATGTGTGTAATGTTCTGTTTGGGGGCTGAAGGTTCCAATCATCTCTTTGCAGCTGTCAACTGTAACAAGGCTTGACAATGAGACAAGTTTATGGACAAATTATCTGCTTGGCATAATTTGATTAAGAGTAATAGAACTTACCTTTGATACCAGTTTTCCACACAGTATTGGTGTATTTGAGACCTGAAACGATGTTATGGCTGACCTCAAAAGTGAACATCAACCTGTAACGGCTACCTTCTTTCAAAGTAAACCACAAACCCTTGACATTTCCTCCCTCTGGTATTGGAAGAACAATATCAGGTCTACCAAGGGACTTGATTGCAAGGCTAAGGATCCTCACTTCTGGCTCCAGAGTTTCTAAATTATTCAGAATACATATGATAAGTTAGGTCAAGGTCTGATAAAAAGTTCTAAAGCAAAAGGATTTTCATGAGTGCTAGTTACAAGACAGGGAACACTGGACAAATTACTGATTCAATTTCTAGTTGGAATTCACAAAATGAAATGATGTTATGAATAATGCAAATTTAAATTTCATCAATTATCCAGATAAACCATTGAAACAGCATAATTAAAAAAATAAATAAAATAATAATCAGCAACATTAGGGTGTTGATACATTTGCAATTACTATATAATGTTAAAGAATCTTTTAAAATAGTAACAGTATCAATGATAAAAATTGATATTGACATAATCAGACCTCAAAAAGATGAAACAGATTCTTGGATTTCTTTTTCTTTTTTAAAATCCATAATAGTTTTATGACAGTGATTCAAGATCTTGGAATAACTCACTGTATAAATTGAATTGGAGCTGATTGTGGAACCATCTATGCAGAAGCTCATACTAATGCAACACTTCAGATTAACAGATATAACAAAATTACAGAGAGAGAATAAGATAACATAAACCACCAAGCTGACATAAAATGGAAGCAATTACCTCCAACAGAATTCATGTCAACACTTCCAAGAAGCTGCTCCTTCCATCTCCTCAAGCTTTCATCATCCTAAGCAGAAACCAACACAAACACACAAAAATGAGACATTGGTGAAAAGGCATAGTTTTTTTTTTTTTTTGTTCTGAAATAGCAAAGACAAGAAGACAAAGCAACCTTATCCTTTTCGAGTTGCTCCTTTAATGTGCACTGAGGACCCAATTCAATCTTCCTATCCTCATCATCATCTTCATCCTCGGTTGCAGCAATGGAACTTTCACTCCTGTGTCTGCTAAGGGTCCCTCCTCCTTCATCGCCACTTTCTTCATCATTAGCAGTTTTTCCGACCCGAGAGGTATCCTCTGCAACCTCATTGTCTTTGACTTTGTCATCAAAACCCATGCTTTCAGAATTCGAAACCACTCCAATGGCCAGAGACATCAACAACCCATTAACACAGAGAAAAAGACACACAAATAGAAGCCAAAAACCCACTTGGTAGAGAATCTTCCACACAACGAGAATGACAAAAGAAAAAGGCTACAATGGTTTAAAAAAAAAAAGATATGTTTTTTATGAGGGCTTGAAAGAAAGAAAGAAAAAGAAAGAAGTGGGTCAAAGAATCCCACAAAGGTTAAACCAGATGGAATAGGAAACTGAGATAGCTATTGCAGTTAGAAAAAACGCCAAGAAGGCAAAGAGAGAGAGAGAGAGAGTAGTTGTTGTCGTTTTTTTTTTTTTTTCTTGAGAAACGGTCATGTGGTGATCCGAAAGAGAGAAAAATTCAACGAGAAAACATGGTATGAGAGAGAGTGTTTGCGGGGCGAGGAGATCGTGAATGTCACTCTCTTGCAAGCACTCCCTTCCACGAACACCAAGAATCGAGGAAAACTGACGTGTGCAAAATATAATAGATGATTTCGAGGGAAGTGTTATATTTATAATTTTTTTTATAAATTAGTATAAATTATTTGAAAAACATCTATACTTTTAAAGATATAAAATTATATTATATTAGATCCTAATCATTGATTTTCATCCATCAACACATTTAATCATTGGGTCAAACTTAATGAGCCAAATTTATTATTTATTAAGTAATAATTTTGATCCAATAAATTATAATTGTTGATGGACGAAAATCACCAATTAAAATCTAAAATAATATAAACTTATATATTTACGTTATTCCCATAAATTATATTAGGTAAAAAATATTTATAAAATGATCTTTTCCCGTCTTGACATATAGCAGATAAAGACAATTGAAAAAACAAAAACTTAATTATGATATACATTTCACAAAATTAGGAGTGACAATTTGGATTAGCCCTCCCAACCCATTGTTATCATGTCAAAAATGAGACAGAGCGGGTTGACCCACCATTGAATATGAGCTACAAAAATTAACACACCTCATCTTATGGTGGGTTGGCGAGTCAACCCAGCGAGTTAGTAAGTCAACCCACCAACCTGTCAATTAAAAAAAAAGAATAATTAAGTTTTGTATGTAATCAATCTGTGTTGTAAAAACTAAAGAGGAAAGAACATACAATGCAAAATAATATGTGAATGATTTGAGCAAGACAAAATATATTGAGTTAAGATATGTTGCCTTCTTTATTGGTGTTTAAGGATTATAGATAATTATCTCCTATGATAGAACAAAATTTGTCTCTAATATTGTAAAAAAATAATTCAAATTAAAAGTTTAAGCAACGAAGTGAAAGCTAATTAATGACTTTTTTATATTATACTTCTCTCACAAGGATTAGATAAATTGAGTGTGTTTTTCTCATCCTTGATCTTATGTGTAGACTATGAAAGGTCACCGAAAAATGTATATGATTGGTGACAAAATTTAGGGGAGTGGGACTAGGTATTTTAAAGGTTCCACCACTCACATTGTTCTATGCTATGTAGCACCGATACGATACGCGACACGTGACACGACACGACACTCCGACACGTCAATTTTAAATTTTTTTGGATTTCGACACGTTGGGACACGTTTTAATATTAAAGAATATTTTTAATTTATATATTGTATATTTCATTTAATATTTAATAATTTAACAAAAAAATGAAACTAAATTAATAATACCCATCAACACGTTATAAAGATGAAAGAAGCTTTTTTATAATAAAAGGAAAAAATGGTGATTTTCTCAGAGAGATATAATGTGTCAGATAGAGAGAACAAATCATATTAGAGAGAGATCAGAGAGAATGATATACAACAAAAGCGTAATAGGAATTGACAACAATGATGCTGGGATGATCTTATATCTACTTAAGGGAAAAAAAGATAAAAAAAAAAATTGATATGATCAGGTGGAAGCTTTATTAATATATTTTAAATTTTTTATAAAAAAAATTTTTTTTTAAAAAAATTTAAAAAAAAATTACGAAAATGCCATTTGACCGTGTCGGACACGGTCAAATTCGCGTGTCGGAATAGTCAACGTGTCGGAAAACGGTCAAATTCGCGTGTCGGAATAGTCAACAAAAAATAAAATAAAAAAAAATAAATTGACACAAACAAGTAGTGCACGACACCGTGTCGGAGCGTGTCGTGAACATGTCGCCGTGTCATAAATTCAATATATATCCAAATAGCATAATATAGAAAAAATCCTTTTAAACCAAGTGTCCGTGAAATAAATTGATAGAGAGAGAGTTCTTATGTGATATATTTATTTATCACACACCCCTTCACATTTTTTTTAGGTATTAACATAGAGATATCCTCATTTAACCCCCTTTAGCTTCTTTGCCCTTGAAGTACGACCACTACAGCTAGCTCCTTATTGGTGCAGCAAGTGCATTAGACAATTGTCACTAGAGAGGGGATGAAACTAACCCCAAGCGAGTCTTAGAGTGCAAGGATGCCACCTTTGGCACAAAGAATCAGACATGACCCTATCCTTGAGACACAATTCACTACCAATTGTGCCCTTCTCTTGGGAGGAGACTGACCATTTTGCCACGCCTAGCCAAAAAATTTACCAGACTATCACGCGAACAGTAAATTTTTCCAAAATGCCACGTGGAATATTTCGCTACACAGTGTAGCAAATTATGCCATGTCAGGCTGCACAGTCAGCAAAAATGACACGTGTCAAGTAGGCAGAAATTCGCTACAGTGTAACGAATTATGCTCGATTGTTGCATGCTTGACACGTGTCATTTTTGCTGATTGTGCAAAAATGACACTGTGTAGCGAATTATTTGCAAACATATCTCGCTACACATTGTAGTGAAATATGCCGCGTGGCATTTTGGGAAAATTTACTGTTCACGTGGCAGTGTGGTAAATTTTTTTTCCGCAAAATGGCAATTGTTCCTCTCTTGGGTTGCCTTCACACTTATTTCACCCATTTATTTTCAACTAACTTTTTATTGTTAATCCATGAAATTTCTCTCTCAAACTAAAAACATATTATTAAATACAAGTATAAAACTTTTTTACAACTTTTAGGGGGTGTTTGGTAAGAGGGAAAAAAGTTGTATGGGAAAATAGGGTAGGCAAAAATATATAGCCATGTTTGGTAGAAGGGAGAGTTTAAAGGGGTATGGTCACAATTGTTTCCCATCTAATTTTTTTACACATGGACCAAGAGTAAAATTTTACCATGGATTGGGCGAAAAAAAAAGTTACACATGCTGTGGTAAAATTTTACACATAACATCAATAAATTTCATCTAATTTTTTTGAAAAAAACATTGGCCTACCAAACACATTTTTTAACTTATCCGACAAAAAATTCTTCCCAACATATTCTGAGCAAATTATTTTTCTGGTAAAAAAAAAACTCCTATACCAAACGTCCCTTAGTGCATCAAAATTAAATCTAGGTTAAATATATTCTTAGTCCCTATATTCGGCATTAATTTTTAATTTGATTGCTGTTAAAAATATTTTTAATTTACTCTTTATACTTTTAATTGTTTTCTATTCAATCCTTGGCATTTGTTGCTGTCATATTATTGTTTATTATAATTATACCACAATTATTTTCAAAAAAAAATAAAATTATACCACAATTAAGTGTATGGACCAAATTAAAAATGAATATGATGTATAAGGATCAAAATATTATATTTTTTATTCCTATACATGACAATCATTTTCTATTTAATTTATATAGTTCACAATAATTCCATACTTATGTCATGGACAACGAATATGATTGTTGGTATAACAACATATAACCACGATCACATTGAAAATGCTTCTAAATCGTAGGGTGAAATTGATGACACTTGTTTACAAGAAATAATTTGAACATAATTTTGGCAAGGGCCTAGATATTCACGTGTAAATTGAGATATCATTTACCAAATTCAATGATAAAGTGTGATTAAGTTTGAGATGTAATTTACATGACTCACATTATGTGTAAAAAGTTATTCATGCTTTACCCAAAAACTCTCGAATCCATCGTGGTATTTCATTAAGTTAATGTAACAACATAGAAATCATTTTGTACTTATGATCACATATAAAAATCAGTCAAACATATTTTTCTTAAACAAAAACATCCTACAAAAGAAATAAATCTACAAAAAAAAAAAGTGTCTTATATGCTAATCTGGTAATGACAACAAAAAGTCTTCTGTTGCCACGCTGCTAATTAACACTATAAATTTGAAGATTTTTCAACCACAATGACATAATAAGCGAGTCTCTTTCCACTCATTTTTGTTTTGGTTGTGTTTTCCACACATTTGTATCACGGGTTACGAGTCTTTTGTTTCATATCCTCGAACCATAACACGGCTTGAGGTACCGTGACGCTGCTGCAACCTCTGGGCCCAGCACTAGCAAACTAGCACAAGAAGCATCTCATGCATATTTGCACACCAAATTAATACAATGAAAAAAAGTTTATGTGTTGGCTTTTAAATATGTGAAAGCTCACATCATTGTGGTGCCCCCAAAAACTTAAATTTTTTCAAATTTCAAGCCAGCTCAATGAGTTAATACATCCTAGTTTCCAGTGAAGCCCAGTGTGGTTGATAGAAAACCATAAAGCTGGTCCTAAACGTTAAATTTTGAAACACAGCTCATATGAACAATTAAATTTAGGGTTATCTTTATCTCATTTTACATAATTACATGAGATAAACAACTTTTTTACACACATAAAAAGGATTGGGTCCCACCATTTTTTTCTCTCTCCTGAGTCGTCGGAGGTGAGTCGGAAGACGGCAGCAGATTGCAGGGGAGATTGGAGCTCAACTCTCAGCCTCCACTTTTATTTCTAACTGTGAGTTAAATTTAGATTTAGGGCTTCTTTTTTTTTTGCCAAAAATTAGCCATTGGATTTCTTTCCTATAACATAAGAAAAATATACTCCTTAAATTCATGCATAACAAACGTTTTTTGAAAACAATTAAAATTAAAAACAATTAAATTTATGTAAAGTAAAATAAATTCAATGTAATAAAATAATATTTTTGAAAAATTCTATAACCCGCTAAAAACAAAGGAGTTCTATAAGCTGGTCAAACTTCTTTTGGAATATGAAAATCTTTAGATTAATAATCCATTTAATAGGTTAAAGCAGGTTTAGCTTTAACAAAGAATTTTCCTGGTCCAACATTTTCCATTTTTTTTTCTATCATCACTTAACTTTCAGTTTGACCCGTTTACCTTTTACAGGTCCTAGTAACCAGTAATGGTAGTTAGGCTACAGAGTGAAGTCAGTGAAGCCACGAAAAGCCTAATTTCTAGTAACGCCCCTATCTCGAACTAGATGCTCCCTCAGCGTGAGTGAAAATGACGTTCGTAAATTCCACATTACTTTCACTTTACGTCTTCTTTGCTAAAGTATAAAGACGATAGAGATGGTTTGTCTCATTTGGCCCGTTCGTCTTCACCATCTAATTACCAATTTTAATTTCAAAACAATAATTAACACTTCTACTTTTCTCCTTTTACATCTCTACCCCTCCATCGCGAAATTTGTTTCAATACTATCGTCCCAGATATATCTTATCAATAGTAGAGTCATGTCAATTTGTATCGTATCAGATAAAAAAAAAAAATTATTATACTTCTTAAATTGCTTAATATAAGAATAGTAAATTTCGTGGGTAGTGTTTTATAACTCACATCATTTTGAAAACCTAGTGCTAATATTTTTAATTTTTTTTAATTTACTTTTTATTAATGGGTTCCACCTGATGATTTTTTTTTTAACTAATAGATAATATTTTATTTATCTTTACTTTTGTGATATGAATTTTTTTTATAAACCCCTAAAAAAGTTTTTACTTGAATTATTCATATATAGGGAAAAAAAATTCGAGTAAATTGCTTAAATTATCTATAGGGAAGGAAATACACCGGTAAATTTCGTGGGTAGTGTTTTAAATAATCCAGCAGTCCCTATTTGGAAAACCCACAAATAGTACTTAGGTAGAGCTGCCGGAAGTGTGCAATCATCATTTCCCACACCAAATCTTGCTGAAATTTTCCTCTTTACCACACATTGCTGCCTTCTACTGATTTAATTCCTTTAAAGGTACTTTTTTTTTTCCTTTTTATCAATACATTCTGATTTTGATATGTTTTTCACATTGTTGATAAAAATTATTGCATTTTCTTAGTTTGCGTAGTTAAACATTAGATTCTGACTATTTAATTTTTTAAAGTACTAACCCTAACCATAACCCTAACCGTTATGATTCTCATTTCTGATTTTGCCCTCTCTTTCTTTTTTTCAATTTCATAGTGTGACTGAATGGCTGATAGACGCGTTTCAAAGAAGAATAATAGGGGATACCGTGGGAGGACCAAGCGTCGACACGATGGGTCGTCATCCTCTCAGCCCCAGGCTGCTATGCATCAGGCTCTGTATTTGACGTTCGGATATTTATTTGAGGATGACAATGATGCACACGAAAGGTTTGTCAAGTCCACCTTTTGAATGAAATACAGAGCTCAGATTGTCTATTTCACACATTTAGAACTTTATCTATTTTTCATTATTATTATAGAGGAAAGTTATACTTATAACTTTTTTTTACAACCTTTTATAACCATATCTTAACATTTTTGATTTTTGTCAATCAACGTTTATTATTTATTGTGAATTAATAATTAATTAATGAATTTAATTTGTGAAAATAATAATCGTTGATTGGCGAAAATCAACGGTGTTAAGATATGGTTGTAACAGGTTGTAAAAAAAAAGGTTGTTAGTATAACCTTTCTCATTATTGTATTGTCTATTTTGCTGGGTTACTTTTTTTCTTCACATAAAATTAGAAGAGAAAAAAAGAATATCGTAAAAGAGAAATTTTATGTGAAGGAAAGAAAGTAAAAAATTAATAAATATATAAAAATACAATGTTTAACTTAAAATGATATAAAATTATATCTTTTAAAATTATAAATATGTTTTTTCTTTTTCTTTTTCATATTGACATAATTATGATATACTTGAATAATGTGCACGTTATGTTGTCACAATTTCTTCAAGCATAAAATCCATATTTTTTCACACTCCAAACGATTTGGAACCAATGATCCAGATTTTGCTTAAATTTATAGTTGGTATGATAGTACAAATTCAATTTTACTTCCCATGTCATGTTCTAATTAATTAGCTAGGTTCAATACTTTTGGAATAGGCAAGCCAGTATCACTCTAATGATCATGGCGGTCTATGACTATGTTATGCCTCTTGTGGGATTAAAATATGAAATGGTGCGTTCATTTCCTTGTAAATGTTTTACCCTTGTTCCAAGTGGAGGAAAAAGAAGAGGCGGTTCAGGTGATCTAAAGGTTTGTAATGTTTCTCCTGAACTTCAAGCAAATGTACATGTTGGTGAGCCAGCATTGCCTCACTAAGCTATTTTTTTTTTCCAGAAAATAATATAAATCATTAAAAAGACTTTCATCTAACGTTTTAAAGTTTTGGGTTGAGATAATTTTTTATATTGAAACAAAGCTTTTGTGACCACGAATTCGATTTTCGCCGCCAAACTTGGAATTGAATAAGCATGAAGTAAAATAAAAAAATTGAACATATGCAATATCCACAGACTTTAAGCTCAAAAGGCTCTTGCATGAAAGGATGTATTAGAAAATAATATAAACCATTAAAAAAACATTCATCCAAGTGCTCAAGATTTTGGATTGAGTTGGTGGTTTATATTTTTTCCCCCCAAACTACCTAGATACTTTGTATTTCATATGCTTTATCGAAGTTAGACTTTTTTCCTCTGAAATATAGCATTAATTCCAAAAAAAAAAAAAACGATCTTTTGGAACAATTTTGCATACTCTATTCAGATTGTGAAGCAGCTGTGGATGTACATAAGGAAAAATAACCTTCAAGATTCTGGGAACAAAAGGAAGATTATTTGCAATGATGATCTGTGCTCAAGATGAATAAAAGGAGATACTGTCATTTATGGACTACGTGAGCAACAACATTAAATGAGTTTAGACATCATAATCAAACCCAAAATCTTGAAAGATTAAGTGGATTGATCCTTCAGATTATATGGTGCCCACTCAATCTACTGTCATTCATACTTGGATTCGCTAACGAACACACAATATTTTTTTCTTTTAGCTATTCTTACTTCTTCTTTTTTTTTTTTTTTTTGTATATAAGCTATTCTCACTTCTTTTATACCAAGTATAACGCAATTTTGTCAACAATCTACTCACAATTGGGAACATATCCCTCCATTCAAATTCAATTATGTCTTTTTCTTTATGCAGACTAGAGTAGCTTGGTGGTACTTTCATTTTTCAACGGTTTAGCGTCAACTGCTTCCGGTTTTATTAGATTGTCAGCTTTGACTTCACTAAATTTTCTTTAGGGCCCCACTAAATGTATGTAATAGATATTTGGATCCCCGCTTATTTGATATAGTTACATATGTCGCCCCGCCCCCACATCATTTTTTCAGTTCTACGAATTCTCTGCTGCTACTTCCTAAATGTTCATGAACTGTTTTTATCCATTATGACTGTTCATGTTTGTCAACATGTCTTTTATGACCATTACCATGGAATTCTACTAACGAGTGGTTCTTTCTCTTTCTTTTCTTCTGATGCATGATTAGATTGTATTTAATGATGAAGCCCTTTTTTCCTGTGAATTTTATTATCGGTTCTTATTTCTTAACCCCAATTGACCGAAGGAAAGTGAGCACGAAATACTAATGTTTTCATTTATCGAGAGGCTTATAATTTGTGCAACAGATACATAGTAATGCACCTGTTTAACTAACCAGAGTTGGAAAAATCTCATGGCTCTGGAGATGGAATAAATTTTTGGTGTTACTGTAATACCTAGATTCAGTGCATCCCACAAATGAGAACATTACACATCAGATGAGAGAGAAAATTTGACAGAGGAGAGAAAATTTTAACTGATATATAATACTCTTGTTAGTGAGATGTAATGAATGTTTAGTGCTATGGTAGCACCAAAAATTTATTCCTGGAGATGATCTATTTGGACCTGTTATCTGTCTCCTTAGAAAAAGTAAATAACCATTGCTGCTATATCTTTAGTACTCTGTTAGTATTTTGATGGACCAAATGTTAGGACGTTACCTTGTTAAAGCCAATTTGTTACCATGCCACAAAAAATAACAAATTGACCATGGCATGATTTATGACACGGTTTTCTATCAAGCTAGTTTCGTGAATAATAACAAGGCAGCCAGGGATAATAACACAGCCAGCACAATAAATAAAAGTTTTTTTGGCTTATTCCCTGATTCTAACATCGTAAATGAACCTATCTTCTCCGCTATCTCTGTGAGGCTTGCCTTCATTTGCTGCATAAGAAAATACACGGAAAAGTGAGAGGGGAAAAAAAGTGAGACATGAACATAAGATTAAATATTTTATGCTACTTATACCAATATTCCAGCTAAAAAACTTGATGTTCCATACCAGTCTAAAGGTTTCTAAGTGGAGCAGTGGCTCCATAAACATCTCAATATTCCTGAATTAGACATAAATGATGTTATCAACTATAAGAAATTTTAATAGTAAATACAGTATCTTCTCTCTATCTTCCTCTTATTTTATCTTGAGTTTATGAACCAAGATTAAACAAACCTTATTACCGCCTTTCCGTGATAATTTTGGACTATGTGCAAGCTGAAACCCTTCCCAAGAGGAACATATATCTTTTTCCATTCTGCATAGAAGAAATTATAAGGGTTGCCACTTAATTATACAAAGTAACTCATAGGAAAGCCCAAAGTTTCCATTGTTCTTATTATGAAGAGCAGATATCAGGAGTATTTACCGAATTTCCACTGGACACCAACATTCATGCCTTCATGCAGAGTCGGTTTGATCACAATTTGAAAATTGTTTCCAAGTATTCTTATCAGATAAGAGAACAATTCCAACACTTGCTGCAGTGCAAGAGGGATGCACCATAATGGTTAAGCAATTCAACATTTAATGATTTTATATTGCTATGATACCATGTAAAGAACCAAATCAACCAAAAAGCTTAAAATGTTGGGTCAAGATACATTAATGGTTTTATATAGCTCAACATGTATAATTGTAAAAGTTAAGCAATAGTTTATATTGAACATTTAATGATTTAACATTCAAGCATTTTGTGCCTTGTTTTGACTTGTGTGGACATAACACATGAAAAAGAGTAGAAAACTACTTTTCTAATCCGAAAACACTGAATCTTTTCCTTAATAATTTGAACTCATAAACGGAAATTAAACTCATACAAACAGGGAGGGAAAAGATACCGATTTTCCTTGGAAGGTTTGGAAGAATGAGAGGAAATTGCACACATATGGACATTCATCTGCGAGTATCTCAGATAATTCATGCGTGTTTTTGTTCTTGAAGGCAGAATACAATTTCATAACTGCATCCAGGGCCTGATTATCTTCTCCCATTGATTCTGATTTCTTAGCATCAAAAGCAATCAGGGATATACCTCTCTGCCTCTTAGAATACAAGTTTCTATGAATTGAGGATTGGTATGAAAATGAAGAAAGATAATTGCCATGTACATGAACATTTTTATGTAGCTTTCTAGGAAGGGAAATATTACAAGATTTATATTTAGCAGAAAAGAACAGTGGAGAAAACAAGGTTGTTCTGTTGCATTTTATGGGACCAGTGACAGAAAAGAGATCCATCCACGATGGGAACAATTTCAAGTTTACAACATGGAAAAAAAAACAGTTTAATCAGCATCACCTAACCAAGAGAGAGAGAGAGAGAGTACTAAATAGAAGACAGAGAAACACGGTTTAAACTCAAGGCAAGGTTTAAGAATATTTGTTGCTATGAAAAGATAAAAGCGATTGATCCATGATTCAACCTCAAAGCTAGGTATCTCCTCAAGAAGTCATATGCTGTGATACATGATTTCAAAGTTTTATAATTGTCATCTAATCTAATATGAGAATTTGAATTTTCCAACACACCCTTTGATTTTCGTGCCAACGTGTATCCTACCCATATTTTTTCTAATGTATGGGTCCCACGTGCTTTTTGTCTCTACAATATGAGCATTCTCATGTTGAATGAGAAATATAAAACCCTTACTTAATATATAAATCTTTTATATAAATATTTTTTATTGTTATTTTAATTATTTGGGATATGATCTTTTTTTCATTATTTTTACCTACTCATCTTTTTTCTCATAGAGAAAAAATGTGAATATTGAAATTTTGATCTATTTTTAACCTATTTTTTTCTCATTTTACTCCATCTCCATACATCCTCCATATAAATATTGAGATTTTGATCTAACAATGTTGTTGAAGATAAATAAGTAAAGTAAGCATGAAAAAAAAAAGTAGGTAGAATACTCTATCTTATTTTCTTTTGTATTATTGACTTTTTTTTTTTTCATATTGGTCTTAAGTATATATTGATGTAGTATTCTATTAATTAATTAAATATAGAAAAAATATTAATGCTTACATTATTTTCCTTTTTTTTAAAAAAAATTCTGCCTTTTTACAAATACAATTAGATTATTTACTATTTTGATTCAAGGGTTTAAACAAGCTGATGATGTTTTATTTGGCACAAATTTGTGCTTGCTTAAAAACGAGTTAAATGCACAAAAAGAGAGAGAATTAAATAAGCTAAAGGAATCAAGCTCCTTAATAAAAAATGTCATTCCCAAATTCAATTTAAAATTAAATGAGCTCAATTAATTGATATTACAATATTTTGGTTGTTTTATTGCTTTTTTTCCTTTTGTTCATCCTATTAAATATTAATAATTATAAAGATATTACTGTAGGAATTGATATCGTTACAAAACAATGTCATTTTATACGGCTAAAATATTTCTCACTTCAATTTTTCTTCTCGGAATACTTACATTCCTCGTTGTAATCCAGTTAAAGGGATAAAATATGATAATATTATTCTCAACTTTATATAAAATTGATTAAGTCTAAAAATATATATAACCATTACCTAAATTAGTATATACACCTTCAAAGATACACAATAGTTATTACCATTTATTTATTATCTATATATTGTTGTTCATTATATTTGTTTACATTCACGGTTGTTAAGCTAGTTTCTACGTTAACTATAGGCGTTTGCAATGAAATTGAAAATGACACGTTCAAGTTTTTTCTCCGTCCCTAATGTGTCCATATTTCACCAATTAATCCAGCATACTATCCTAGCACCTGGATCCGATTTTGAGGGAGATTCTCATTTTGTTATTAATTCAACACAAAAACTTAAGTTCATAAACTTAAGCTCATTTAACCCAAGTTCTCTCAACATATCTAATCACATTCACTACTTACAATTTACAAACCTATCCAAATATTAATTTGCACGAAGTTGGATTCACTTTTTGGGCCACATTACATTGGCTCAGCGTCAAAATTGAAGCAATCTTGGCTACATTCTAATATGGGATGGCAGCTGGCAATGTAATGAAAACCTGCGAAATGGAAAACAACATAATTGTACGTGGTTCGATTGCAACCTATGTTCCGGACTGTTAGAGATTCAACCGACCTTAACCGGTTAAAATTTTGTGGGGTTTTAGAGTCATAGATTGAAAACCATTCACGGTCGTTCACTTCAAAGTTTTTAAGTTTTTAGAACATCACACACCACGTACCCCCCCGGGTCCCAACAAAAGGAACTAGTTTATTGCTAATTCAGGGCACAAAAACGAATAAGTAAATACATTTGTCCAACAATAATAAAAGAAAGTTCCAAAAAGAAAGATCAAAATGAAAACGATGTCTGCCAACTGGTCGTTTTCTAAATTAAAGCATGTTTCCCAAAAGCAACTTCGCCAAGGATTGCTAGTCCCGGTCTTGACTTTCAAACTGATTGCAGTATTGTACCAATAATTTCTTCATGAATCATTATCTCTTTTCTTTTTCTTTTTGAAAAAACATGAATCATTTATTTATGAAACTAATGTTTTTTTACAAGATGATTTTATCTCCTACACACATAAAAGTGATGTAGGGCCGTATTAATTTTGTTTTATCTTCTCTTCATATAGTTCCACATACTTTTATTTATGTAGGAGATAAAATTACTTATTATAATATGAGAAATATTAATTCACTGTTCTATTTTCATTTTACTATTAAATACCACAATAGCTTGCGGTAACAGTGGTAGAGGGAGACAACTAAAAATTAAAAGAGTTATAAATAATAATTAAAGAGTTGATTATCTATTAGTGTCCTCCCATACCCATTCTAAGAATGACTATCTATTAATCTAATATTATCTCTAAAATAATTAAACTAATCCTTTATTAACAAAATTATGATTTTATTTTTTTACGTGTCCCATTTTTTCTTCCATATCATCAAGGGTGATAAATGACTATGACGGAGACTGGGTGCTTACATCCTTATTCTATGACCCCACAATGTGTTACATGAAAATGATTTGAAATTCTAGTTTTTTTAATAGATGACTAAACAAAAATTTAATCCAAAAGAAAGTAAAATAAAATGAAGTGATTTTCCTCAAGCTATTTTTAAAATAAAAAATTCTAAAAAAAATTAATTAATTTACCATAATCATAAATTTAGAGATGTGTGTTTGTTTGCATTCTTTTTTGTTATAGTTTCTTAAGAGAGAAATTATTTTGTTTGAGGGGTTAGATCAGGCCAGCACACTAAGGGAGATCCAATAATGATAGTCTCATCAATGGTATTGCCAATAGTTTAGTTGATTGATATACCTCAAATCTCTGCCAATTTTTCCACCATTCACTTTGTTTTGAAATTTTAATGTGATATTTAAATTTCACATATATCAAACAAATAAAATTTCTGCCCATTTTCTAAAAGGTAAATGTCACTAATAAATTTATTTAATACAAGTGAGAATTGAACATACAATTGTAACCAAAAAAAAAAAAACATACAATTTTTATTTTTTTTAATACGAGTTGAAGATATAATTTAATACAATTTACTCAAATAAGATTCTTATTCATAATAACATAATTAAAAGAACATGCTAAACAAGGATACAAGACATATTAGAAGCTAACGTGTTTGACGTACAGGGAAGATGCATTTATTAGAGACCTTAAGCCATTATCAATTAAAAAACTTGTGATTAAGCCATAAAAGAACAACAATAAATGAAATAAAAGAATTCAATAGTTCTTAAAAAAAATAAAAATCAATCGCTGATCACGTGAGATTGTATTTTCAATTGTCGTGAAATGTTAAGATTTTTCAATTGTCGTCAAATATTCAAAGTGTATCCACCTTCTTAATTAAGATCAGAATCGTGGTGCCATCCCTATGGTGTATTGTGTTCATCAATTCATAGGCTAAGCGTGGGGTATATCATTCTTTATTGATTGTCAATTACATGTTAATTAGGGAACAATTTTAATTGTTGACAATTTAATTGAATGATATACAGTCTGAGTATATATGAGCACGTATCCTACTCTAAAATTAGCACTTTTCTTTGTTTTTTGTTTTTAATATTAAAACTTGATTTTTTTTATTTTAGATTCTTTCCTTTTTATTGATTGCAAATTTTGGTCATTCTTTGAGAAAATCACTGATTTACGGATAAAAAAAAAGCTCACCGTGCGTTTAGCCTGAAAAAAGCTAACTATTCATGTTGTCTTTTTTTATTTTATCATCACTATAATTTTAAATTAATTCCTTTTTAGTTATGATGAAATTTAATGATATTTTTTATTATATTTTAGGGATTAAGATTTGTCTTTTTAAAAGATATAGAATTGTGTGATTTTAGTTAAAATAATGTTTTATAATGAGAGAAATAGAAATCATGTGAGAAAAAGTAATAGATATTTTTTAATTTAAATATTAAATAAAAAGGAAGGTTATAGTTACAACTTTTTTTTTACAACATCTTACAACTATATCTTATTACCGTTGATTTCCGCAATAAACAGTTATCATTTTCTCAAATTAAACTCATTAATTAATTATTAATTCATAATAAATTATAACCGTTGATTGACGAAAATTAACGGTGATAAGATATGGTTGTAGGAGGTTATATAAAAAAATGTTGTAACTCTAACCTTCCTCTTAAATAAATAGTAATAATTTTAATTATTGTATGTTAATAGGATAGTAGAGTCGTACTCAATGAATAATCCCAAAAAAATGCCACATGCACAAATTAACTGAATAAACATGTGTGGGGCCTATGCGTGTTAGGTGAAGAAAAGAGAGAAAAAAAATATAAAACCCACATATTTTTATATATGTCTATGAGATAATTTTATCCCACAAACCAATTTTATAACGGAAAGTTTTCTTATTAAAATCCTAATTAGCCTTTCATCTTCTTTTTTGGAGTTAACTCACACATTTTTTATGTATATATATGAGATAATTTTAGCTCATAAATCACTCTTATAACCGAAAGTTTTCTCATTAAAATCCTAATTAGCCTTTTCATCTTTTTTATTTTTTGAAATTCACCCTATTCTAATTACTTTTTTTTTTGAAGCGAGTTGGCTCCTCTGAAATTTTCATAGGCTTGACTCTAGATATAAAATTAATCCGGTGTGCGAGGCGAGTCAGAACTCAAGAATAAGAATATTTAAACTCTTCCCAAAAATATATGTGATATCGAATCCAAATTCTTTCTTTTTCACTTATTCAACTCTCTTCTTACCAACTGAAATACTACAGTTTAGTTGCCTTAAATCTATTTCAAGAGAGGATGCGGTCATTCAAATAACTTCATTTTCCACCTTGATTTTTCTCTAAAAACAATCGGGGTGAAGCAATCCACTCAAACTAAAGCAAATACTTTCACAGATCCACTTGGTGAACAAATAAAAACTTTCCTTTTTCCTTGATAATATTAATATAAACATAAAGTTGATTTAAAAGGAGTCATCCAGATGTAAAGGATGATTATAAACGTACTATAGTACTGTTAAAGCAATCCATTAAGAAACTAGAAAAAATAATACCGCTCACATCGTTCCTATAGGATATAACTACATGACTACATCATCATCATATATGCAATTTTATCTGAGCACGATTAATTAAAAAAATAATAATCAAGTTGGGCGGATGAGGTGAAAATTATTGAGTCAACATGTGTGTCTGTATAAAAAGACTGTTTTTTTAATAACATAACTTATTTAATGAAGAAAAAGACAACTAACATGAATTTTTAATAATGAGAGATAATTTAATTTTTATTAAATAAAAATAAAAAACTAATTATTTTCTGATTAATAGACTAATGGAAAATAAATACGTCCATACTTTTATTATAATGAACGCTTAAGTATGTATAATATTGCTTTTGATAATTTGGCCCATTTGGATGGATTTGTGGGGAAAAAATTAACTTTTTATTGATTTTGGTTTTTTAGAAGAACTTTTATTTAAAAGAATAAATTTATTTTACACTCGGATATAATAACTAAAAAATATTTTTAATTATAAAACAAGAATGTTAAAATCAAAAATAATTTTTATATGTTAAATTATTAAAAAAAATATGTGAAAGCAAATCATGGAAGAATTTTAATATTGAAACAATAATAATAATAATAAGATTTGATAGTGGCAGTGAGTGATGGAAACCGCTTGGTGATGGTACAAATTTAAAATCTACTTTGTATGCATGACCTATCCTACGTCAAGGTAAATAGGGAGAGTTGGCTTTAGCTGTAATGAATCAACCAAAAGTTTAACCCAATTAATTTGAAATAAAAATGTTGTTGATATTGTTGTTTTTGATTCAAATTTTTTTTTATAGTTGATTCAATTTTTAACTTTGGTTTATTTTAGATGTCAAAAACTTTAGTTTTAAAAAAATAGATTTATTTTACCAAAAAAAAATAGATTTTAACTTTTTAATGAGTTTTGTCATTTAAAAGGGAAAAGTTATATTATAAAAAAATTGTTTACAAATTTTTACAAACTACACTAACTATGATAAGTCGTGATACTTCAATCAAGAATGTATAACCGGTCATATTTGTGAAAAAAAATTATAAACGAATCATTCTCCATTTTAAAAAATTAATTTACAAATACTTATTTACAATAAGAAGTATTATTTTATTTAAAAAAAACTTTGAAAAGGGAAAAAAATTATTCAACGAGCTCTTAATCTTTCAATTTTCGCCAATGTATCACTTGTGGTCCAATTCCAATAAAGAAGAAAATATTCAAAGTTACATAAATAACAGACAACAAACAAATCGAACTATGAAGTTATGTGATGTATAAAGGAGATTAATGTCCATTATATTATACCAAATAATTTTATCATATATATAGTGGCGTAGCCACTTGGTGGCTAGCTGCACCAGTTGATTTTCAAAAATATTACATATTTTATTTGAAAATTATGATATAACCATGGTATTTGTTAGATTTTTAAAAGTATTACAGTATTGGGCTATTGGCACTAGTTGGATTTTGTTAATTGGGTCTTTTATTTTTTTTCCCTGACTGCATATACATATATACACATATATATATATATATATATAAATAAATAAAAAGGGAAAAATTATACTTGTTACCTATCTTTCTTATTACATCTTACTATCAAATCTTAATCTTTGATTTTTGTCAATTTAATTGTTATAATTTATTGTAAATTAATAATAAATTAATAATTATGATCCCTAAATTGCAAGCGTTACTGCGCGCACTATATAAAATAAGAGAAAAGGTAGTTTTATTTGCACATATCATTATTTTCAAGTATCTTGTGTTTTCTAATTACCGGAGGAAAAGAATCAATAGCAATAACTGTTTAATTTTTATGTGTCGTTAATATAAAAAAGTTTTATATATTATTAAATAACATTATTAAATCATTTAATAAAATCAACAATTTAATTGATATTAAATCTATTAAATAATATAATAATACATTATTAAGTAATAATATAATTTCTTTATGTTTAAAATACATAAATAATCTCTACCAAAAAAAGAAAAAATTAGATACATATCAAATGATGCTCTAATGAACGTGTACTTAGTTAGACACAATGTTGTTCTGTGGTAACAAAGAGGTAAGAGGCAGAGCATTTCTAAACGACAATTGACAAGTCGCTGTCTGAAACCAAACTGCAATTGACCGTTCAGTGAGACGGCCACGATGGAGATGTGACTCGCTAATACCCATCCGAATATTACGTGGACACACGCTGGAACCTCGAAGCATCGTTATTATGCATTCGTATAATCATATCATAATACAAAAACGGAATAAGTTTATGATATCCTGCAACATATAAAAAAATAAAATTGAGTGAAATTCGTTAGGAAAAAAGGAGAGAGAAAAAAAAAATCCATTCACTATTTATGTTTTGTATGAAACAATATGTTTTCTATATAATAAGGTCCTTTTTTTATGTTGGTACAAAATATTAACAACCGATTGTAATTATATATTATCAAGAATCTATAGTATAATTTTAAAGTTATTTTTATTTTAGAAGTTGTCTATTGATAGGGATGCTAAATGAATAGGGGTCTTTGACTCGACTCGTAAAAATCTGGTTTACCTTCGACTCGGCTTGTGAATGTCTGAGTTTATATGTCTAAAATTAGTTGTTGAAATTGGATTTGAATTTATATAAAAGATCATTTAGTGAAAAAACCTTAGGCTCATATTCAAAAGTTGCCTCAAAATCGGCTGACTTAGTATATTAATCTTTTTTATTTTATTTTATATTTTTTATACTACTCGTAATAAAGTTTTCTCTCTCCTCAACTCATTTCACCCCTTGTTTAAATAGTCTTTTTGAATGATTGTATTATATATTATGCTATTTTGATATATATTGAATTTATGAATCTTTGTGAAATTATTAGTTCTGTTGATCGTATATTCTGTTTGGATAAATTTTTTTTAACAAACTAACATGCTAAACCATATTTTTATTTTTTATAAATAAATCAGGTCACAGACCTAATAGTTATATTCATAATACGTAATAGGTTAGGCAAGACTAACACAATTAAATACAAATTTAATTTTTTAAAATCAAAATTTAACTCGGCTCTATCCATTAACAATCATATCTACAGCAATATAAAAAGTACATTTCCCACGATAATAGTTAGGCCTAAATGGAATAAAAAACAATAGAATATACTAACATAATGCATCAAAGGAATCTGTGTGGGAGACCCGATCATGAGTGAAGGCACCACAATCCACATCATCAACGTTGGAATGATTCAGTCACCTGGTTGGAAAAGCCACCGTGACATGTAATGCGAGGGAATCACGCCCATAATAGTTAAAAGACAGCCTCACATGAAGCCATTCAAAGGTGTCATCCTACTTTATCATCCACGTGGCAGGCCTTTATTGGTTAAGGGTCAAGGTAATCCAGCTCAAATCAAATCCAGCCGTCTTTTTTTGGGTGTCCACTTAGAGTGGAACTCTCCACCGCCCTTCAATTTTTCACCCAAATTAAAATCTCAGACCATAAACGATGCAATTGTAATGCAAACATCCTCCATACACAATGTAAATTTTATGTTTTCTGAGAGTAAGATATAAATATTACTAAAGGAATTTCTATTGATTACATCGATCAAATTTTAAGTAAATAAAAATAATAAGGCACAGTTAAAACTGAAACGGGTAATAAGAGAAGGAGACACTTTAGCTTACGTTAAGATTTGGAATTAACATTATCTTGGTACCATAGATAAGCATTATCATGAAGATCCTGGATATTTTTTTATAATTTCATAGCTAACATGATAGTGTCTTAGCCCAAAGGAACAATAAGACGTGTAAGGGTTCAAAAAGAAATACAAATAATAGAATTGAGCATATTACGAGAATACATAAGTAATTTTTTTTTTGTGGCAGAGGATGATTGGTCTGATGTGGCACATCACACGGCTGGAACTGATCCCTTGTCACGAGCGTACTACCTGGAAAGCATGGTCACGTGGGGCCACGTGGATTTTTCATCTTTTGCAAAAGGGGGGGTTTCCAACGCAGTGCGCAATGGAAATGGTCCGATTCGGGGAACCAAAAGTTGTCCACGCAATGAACCTCTTTTTCTTTTGTTGTTTTTTCTTTCCTAATTTTTCTCAAGTGGGTCCACGATTTCATTTTTGATTTTGGACGGTAATGATGTACATCGTTGACGGGTCCCACATCACGCACCGGCCTAGTTCGCTTGTTGCTTTTCCATTGGCAATTTGTCCAAATTCCTAAACGTCAATTTCAAATTTTGCTTAATGGAAAGCAAAAATTACTATCACAATTGTACCTTAAATTTGATAAAGAGCTTAACTTGACCACCACAACACGGAAAAAAAGCATGCCTTTTCTTTTCATTCAACATTTTACGGGTTCCAAGCTTCCCTCACATTTTATATGATAATATTAATCAAGGCCTGATCTTGTTGGTGTATAATAATGCTAATTATCTACAGTTATGAATTAATTGAGTACGGTTTCAATTAAAGTCTCCACGTAAGGCTTTCATGAGTGACATGCGGCTCATCTATGTTGTTCTTGTCTTTTGAAAATTATTATATTTTATGTTAATTTAGTTCTGATTATTTATTTATTTATGAGCTGGCTAACTTTTAGGCATGCGGAAAGATGGGTGGACTCTAGAGTGTAGAGCACATATTTTAAGGTGTTACTATAAGGAAAAGGTAGTCCATTCCATTCCGCTAACACATTGAACCCACTCAAAAGGAAACACTTGCTGCTCGTACCGAACGGGGACTACACCATTTTTTGTTGTCACTTGTCACCCTGTGAATCTTTTATAATTTGAGTAAATATTATTTTTTATTTTTAATAATATAAATGTTTTTGGTTTAATTCTTCAATAATATATATATACGGTAAAGTATCTCAACGGTCGATGGAAATAAGCTATCTCCGTTGAGCCCAAAACGACATCGTTTTATGACGGAAATTAAGGTATTTTTGTAATTATAATATATTTCAAGATTATATTAGTCTTTATCATTATAATTTTTTAATCTTATAATCCAAAACAACGTCATTTTGAGCTATAACTTTATCTCCGATGATTGGAAAAATACTTTTATATATAGAAAGATCACTTTACAATTTTTTTTTTTACAAATTACGCTAAGTATGATCGGTCATACACTCTTGATTGAAGTATGACCGATCATACTTATTTTAGTTCGTAAGAATTTGTAAACAAGAAGTTTATAAATATAAACTTTTATCCACATAATTTATATCTTTTCACTCTCACAAAGAGATGAGATCCACATCTTTAATTTTCTTTGTCAACTCTCTCTCCTCCTTTATCTATCTCTTTCTCTCTCTTAAAATGACATAATTTTACGTCCTTTAAAATGATACACACTTTACCCTATATATTAGTTGGGATAAATAAACAAAAGGAAAAAAACATTGACAACTCGACATGACATATTGATGTCTTTTTAATTTCTGTCAGTGACGCGGGCCATATTTTTGAAAAAGATTCTTCGAAGTGATAACACCCTACTCACACTCTGGGAGAATTATTTATACTATTCATGATGACTTTAGGCCTCTATATAAACCTCTCTCAATTTGATCAACCCCTCACCTCACTCACAAGCACTCTTTCTCTCTTCCTTCCTTGCTCATTCATAAACCTCTCCAACCTATTCCTTTCAATTTTACTTCAATCTCTCTTTCCTCTCTCCAAATGGCCAGTGTTGAGGTATCTCTTTGTTATTGCCTCTGGTTTTGTACACTCCTTTATTAGTCTACGCGTAGTTTAATTAATTAGTTCCTACATGCAAACGATGAAAATTAAAACTTCAGTAACAGAACAAAACTATTTCTTCACTTTCGTATTTTGTTTGTTGTGATTCATTATCGATCAACGATTCATTTTTATTTTTTTTCCCTAACGTGCGATCTAGAAAGCTATATATTGCATTTCGGATGGTAATACAAACAGAAGTCTCTTGCAATAACCATCAAAATAATGTGGATGATCGATTTATTTTTATTTTTTTCCCGATTTTTGTTTCTTTCTTCTTTTTATTATTCTCTTTCGGTCAGATCACATATATAAACGAACATGTGTGGATGATCGATTCATCATAAAATCACTTAATTTGTTCGAGATTTGAGGGGATCAACAGTTTTCAAGTAGATCAGTATCTTTTAAGTATTCATCGGTTTGTGGATTTGGATTTAGATCAACAGTTCTATGTGGACCTCGTTAAGTTTTTCTGTTTTTTGTTCTGGTTTTATAATCACAACAGCATCAAAAGTAAAGATCATTGATCAATATAATTAATCTTTTTTCTTTTGGTAATTAGTCTTTTGGATTTCTCCTCCAACGTTAAAACAAAAGGAGAATAGATGAATTCTATCAACATACCTTATAAGCACTTTACTTTAGAAGTTGTATTAATTTCATGATATTTAAGACAATTCTCTTTCATCTTATAACACATCATATTTCTCATTTTGTATATCTCTCGCATCAAGTCATTGGTTTCTCATTCTTACGAATATAAATTACATATGTTAAAGCTTGGCACTACAAAACTTTGTTAAATGAGCATAGATCTTGCAGGTTGCACAGCAAGCACCGACACCAGCACAAGAAAATGAAACAAACGAGGTAATCAAGACCCAGGAAACAACCCAAGAAAAACCAGCCACTGAAGCTCCTGCTGCTACAGAACAACCAATTGCTGAGGTTCCAGCATCGGAAGAACCAAAGGAAGAAACCACTGAAGAACCAAAAGAAACAACAACAACAACAACAACTGAAGCCCCAGCTGCTCCAGAAACCCAAGTCCCAGTTGAAACTGAGACCAAAGAGGAAACAGAGGAAACAGAGCCTGAGGCTGAGACGCCAGCACCAGAGAAAACAGAGGAAAAACCTGAAGAAGTGATCGATGAAGAACCAGCAGAGGAGCCTGAAGCAGCAGCAACCACCACTGAAACAGAGTCAGCGCCACCAGCAACCACACAAGAGGAGAACAAATCAGCTGAGCCAGCAGCAGAAGAAGGTTCAGTAGAAGTTCCTGTTGAGAAGACTGAAGCTTAGACGTATGAACATTGAACACAGTGTGAGTGGGAAAAAAAAAGGTTTAAATGGTCTTTTAGTGGATGTCAAGGTTGAAAAGCTTTTCTATTTTAATTTTTCTTTTAGTTTATTTTTACTATTAATAAAATTATTATGATGGTGACTCTTTGGATATGGTTAAAGAATATGGAGGGTATACCTACATGTAAGCACGGCACTTGGCTCCTCCACATCAGCATACATGCCATGCGGTGGACATGAGATATTCCATGGTTTTGTGTTTTGAGCTGATGAGATAGGTTGTTGGAGTTTGTGGATGATGGTTCTTTGGTTACATGAGTTTGTCATGGTGTGTTATTGTGTTTCTCTAGGTTTGAATAAATGATATATTTACTTTATGTTCTTCCTTTTATAAAAATAAAAAAATAAAAATATTTTTTATATTTGCTCTCTACCACATAAAAACTTCTAATCTTGCAAAGAAATTATATCTCAATTTTTGTACCTTTAATTAAAGAATTAATGTTTCTCATGTTAATTATAGGAGATAATTTTATCTCTTACATACATAAAGTCATATGAAAATAAGATAATTTTATCTCTTACATATGAACCCGTAGACTTCGTAGCTATTAATTAGAATTACATTACATTTCTGCTTCCAAGACGCCTGAGGTTCCAAAAATCATTGCAGGGAGTTGGAAGATAAATAATAAAAAATGAAGAATAAAAAAAATGTTAATAAATGTTATGTGGAAATGGATTAGGAATTTAACATTATATTACTATATGGTATTGCACTTTTTTTAATTGAGATATATCAACCGTGATATAAACTGAAAATTGGATAGCCAACTAGCTAATTTCACATTTGAAAGAAGCCATTATAATTTATGACCGCTCCATTAGATTTCAAAAAGGAAAGAAGAGTTGCACTTGGACCCTTAACATCATCATCAGAAAACATTTCTCGGAAGAAGATTACGATATTTAGTGAAAAATTTATGATAAAGGATCATTGCTGGTTGCAACAGAATACTAAGTACCGTAAAGGGCTACAAACAGTCGGGAAAAATCTAAATTTCCATTCTTGCATATTTTCCGAATGATTTCTTTGAAAATATTCATACCCCAAAAATTAGAAAGAAAGAAAAACTGTAGTACTCACCAATCACCATCAATTATAGCTAACAGTTGCAATGTATTAAAAAAAAAAAAAAAAAGCACTCATTTACGTCCTTATTATTCATAATGATTTTCTCGACGATAAAGGTTTCTGCAGCAACCTGAAAACAAAATCTAGGAGAAAAAAGCAGCCTTTTTTTTCTGGAGGGTGAATGAGGATGCAGCAAATCGAACAACACAGAAAGATAAAATGTTAGAACTTAAGAAATACTAATTCTTAATAGATCATGACAAAAGAGTTGCTCTTCGAGCATGATTGTCCAAACTTGTATGTCATGGCATGACGATACAATCATACAATAGCTATTTACTAAGACCAAATCACGGAATTCTTAAATTTACTTAACCCCATTATACAAACATTTGACAAAAGATCAATGACATTGCAACCCAGAATTGATTTGACAAAAGTGCCTTCTCGCATCATTAATTCTAGAACAGATGGAATAATCCTATATATCCTATAATCTGTGAAAAGCTGAGTACCTATATTTCTATGTGCAGTCAAAACCACTTCTACCCAAAATGCAGGTGTATTCACCAAGTACCAAAACTGCAACAAATGTGATCTTGAGTGATGACTCCAAGGCGATCTTGCATGACAGCCATAGATGAATAAGGGGGTAAACACAGCTGGTAAAAGCATGTGTGAGATGATGGCAGACGATCTTCAGGTTCCAGGGACCTGCAAATGTATAGACGGGAACCCAAACCATGGAAACCTTCAACTGGTAAATATTTCACAGATGTCCAAAAGAACAGAAGAACCTTCCTTTGTTCCGCTGACATTCTCCCAACAATCTGCTTTTTTTTTTCAGAATATAAGATTAAAAAAACTAAAGCTGAGTAGGAACTCCGAGCAAATGTTGAAATAATGAGTTATTCGAATAACATTCAAGAAAGAATTATTTCAAAGGCTTCAACAACCTACTTCTAGCTAAAATGAGATCTTAAGCAAATTTTTTTTTTTTTTTAAAAAAAAAAAGATAGGAGAACTTACTATTCAGACTTATTGCATAGAAATTTGAAAGAAAAAAAAAAGGGAAAAAATCCCTATGCACAAAGCTCTCCAACTTTGAATGGGTAGGAAAGAGGGTTAATTGTAGACAATTTTATCTTGTTTATGCAAAGAGGCTATTTCTGCAAAGTTGCAATCACATAGTTGCTCCAAGGATAACTCTCTTAAAAATGTAAAAAGATTGTAATTCCATAAAACCAGTATCGTACACACCTCCCAAAACCAAGATATGTGACCATCAGTCTCTTTATAGCCATTATACTCAGTATGTGCCTTCCAATCTTCAACAGAAATGGTATTTTCACTCCCATGCAGCATCCAGTCAAGATCTTCAAGATCTAAACTTTGAAAGAACTGCCGGAGCCTTGAGTTGGAAAGAATATCATCAAAACCCTTTGCAAAATGTGATACCTGCTCAGATATGGATGTTACAAAACGATTCTGTATAAGAAGATCAACATACTTCTCCCTGTTCTTACTATTCACTACAAGTCTTTTCCCACCAGGGCAAAGCTCAACCACTTTCCTGTATCCTAATTCCTCCACCTCTCTGACAAAGGTCAGTCCTAATGCATCAGAATCAATGAAATCAGCATCCATGTCCAATATTTGTTTGCAGCTGCTATACAAGTAAGGATCTGCATCCCGTATATCTTCTAAAGTAATATAGTTTCCAGCCAATTGCATGAAAAACACACGATCAAAAACAATACCCACGTGCACCCTATTCATCAAAGCTAGTGCAATAATGCGACCAGAGAAGCTGAAGTACTCAAGGTGCAGAGGATGCACCTTAGATGCTGCAGATAAGTATACAAAGAATAAACTAAACTTGGATTGTGCAGAATCCCTTGAATAATATCTACAGATACAAGATATACAGCAAATAACATAAATACTAACACTGACCAAGCAACCATAATCCTAACGATAACAAATGGGAACTTAAGTTTGGTGACAAAATGCTAAATATTGGACAAGTTACACTGATTTGACTACTCTAAAGTGAGGGGTGCACTTTAGAGGGAAAAGTGCAGAGTTATAAAAGTTAATTGGAAAATCAACAGTTGAGATTGTGAGGAAATACATGCACATGTATAAAAACGATTAAATTGTTAAAATCCACTCTTTTGATTTTCCAAAAAGGGTTATAATGCCACAGTTTTCCCTCTACGGTCCACCCCTCACTTTAGAGTAGCCAAATCCATGTTTACACAATGCAGAGTTGATCACTATTGATGAAAAAAAAAACAGATTAGTTTCTAAAAAATATAAGCACAAGTATAACAATTCATGGATATATGAAAAGCTAGACCTTTGTTGGATCTTTAATCTTTAGTAGTGTTAAAATTGAATATATAAATACATGTTTTTTCACTAATTCTGAAACTACACATTAATACCTATATTATATAAAATTATAAATATGCTCCTATATGTTAATTTACCCCTGCCAAAATAGTAACTCAATCAAAAATAAAACTGCATCATACAGTAACTCAAATATCATATTTGTATTGTGCAGCATAGTCATCAGATACACACCACAAAATGTGCTGGTCCACACCCTGAGTTGAGTGGTGGACTAGCTCGTCACCATTCCACATCCGACCAGGATAGCAGACATACTAAAATTGGTAAAGAACGAAAATACTAGCTTAAAGGAATCAACACAAAGGCAAGGTTGGAAGAAAAAGCCCACTGCTTCAATATAGTTGGCAAAAAAAAGGGTAAGCCTACCCATTACTATCCTTAGGCCTTCTATGGGCATCCGTCTGAGCCACTTACTGTAGAAAGGAAATTCCCTTATTTCTCAGGTGGACCATTCAAGGTAATATAGATAGATTCACAATAGCAGGCCATATGAGACACTCTACTCTTAAAAATATTCACTATTTCATAACTAGATTAAAGAAAGCAACGAGACAAGTATCAAAATTTTATAAGCTTATGCCAAAAATCATAATAATAACAGAAGAGGAACGTATATGCTTCGACTGTAAACAAATTAACCTTCTTTTTAGCAAACACATTACTTGAAAGACAAACTCTATGAATTTTCAAATTTCTCTAAAATGTTCCCAAAGATAAATATGCTTTAAATAATTAAATGATCATAACTTAATAAAATAAATGAATGAGAGACTAAATATGATCATAATCAGATAGGAGCTCTGCATGAGGAAGACAACATCATTATTGATGCGAATAATTTCTCTCACTTCATATGATTTATGGTTTGATAAGTATATATGATGGGGCCTTAAGCCCATTTAATAAAATCTATCAGAGGAAGAGGAAGGCCACTTGCTTGGGGAAAATAGCATCATGAAAGTAAAGGGCGATGAAGAAGGGAAGTTAGTTATTGGAGAAGCCACGTGGAGTGCTATGAATGGTGAAGGAGTAGTGGGGGAAAATGTGGGAAGGTGTTAGACGAATGGGGAGACAATATAAGGAAGTTATGCTCTAATACTCGGGGTGGAGAAAATTATTCTAAGTGAGTAAAGTAAAGCTGCTGGGCGTGGTGCTCAGTTGTTGGGTTCTTGAGACTGTCTCAAGAAGAAGGGTGTCATTATCCGTGGAAGACGGATAATCCGGAAGCTGCAATAGTAGTCATGGAGTCTATTATCTGTCCTTAGGAGTCTTGTATCACAGTTGCGTTATTAAACTACTGCTATCGTTGTGTTTATTGCATTGCTATTTCAGAATTGTCAGTCTCGCTTTCAGTCTGTATAAAGAGTGAGGAGTCTGTTATTGCTCTGCTTTCCTGCGTTATTGTTGAGTCTGCAGAAGGAGTTAGTCTCCAATGGATTATTGAGTAATAGAAGTGTTTCTTTTGTTATTTGCTGCTGAATTTGTCTGGTACCATCAATATATATCCTAGATAAAAAAAATAGTATGATGAAGCTATACAGATACTCTGGACTTAGGATCAAAGATTTTGGCCTGCTAGAGTCTCCATGAACATTTACTTCTCAATTTGAAAGTCATTAGTGTAGGGTTAGGTTGCTGGGCAAACTGTTATTGAACTCCCGATGAAAATGACACTTGGGCATAGCAAACCAGTGGGAAAGAGTAAAAATAAGAGAAGGATTATATATTAACTGAGTCTATCCCTAAAACACATTAGTTATTGCCCAATAGCAGCTATCATAAACAGTCGGTAAATGGCCATAGCACGTTACACGTGATTGTGATCAATCGTGGATAACCTTCTGTTACATGGTTGTCATGTTTGATCAAATCTCAACTCTTCCCGTGTTTGGTGAGTTGCATTACCCTGGGCAGCCAGGAAATTAAGTTCTATTCAGAGAGAAATAGAGGTTTTACAGGATGGAGTAACTCTACAAGCCAGAGGAACCATTGCTAATGATACAGAAATAAATGACCTAACCTCAAAGTCTAAACTATTTGGGTGTTAACTCTACCACCAAGTTCATGGCCCTTAGCTGCAGTCAAGTTCTAACACTTTACTTCCATAATCTTTTCTGCTTTTAAAGTCAGATTTCATTCATGATGTAGGCTTTGTTTTAGCTTTACCCTTTATTTTTCCCTTTTGCATTTTCTTTTACAGGAATCTAGCCTACTGTATAATTATTACCCCCATGAAGCCTAGTTCAACATATTTTACTACCCTAAAAAATATCATTTTGTAAACATTCTATAACTGTTTTCATATCTATATTTCTTTTGGAAAGGACACATGAAAAATTATAAGTCATGGCCAAACATTTGCCATTTGACAATACTCCAAATGCATGGCAAGCAGCAGAGAAAAAAATACATTTAGAATTCCAGATGAAACTCACCAGGATTAGGGAAAAATCTCCTACAGTCATTGGGGCATGCCACAAAAAGAGCATTTTGCTGATTAAATATTGCTTGACACACCAAAACAAGCCACTCCCTCAGTACACCTGGTCCTGTAGCTTCCTCATTTTTGAACTCCATAAATAGACCAGCATGCAGGGACTCAGGCTTTGCTCGAGCTATGTACTCAAAAGATTCAGCTAATAACTTAGACCTGTCAATAAGCATCTCATGCAACTCTTCATAATCTTCTTTTACCTCAGGGAACAGCAACATAGCCAAATGCCTCCTAGATTCAAAATTGGTCAAGCTTTTGTGCTCAAGAATCCACTGATGATCATCAGTTCTCTTTGCATGCCGAATAATTAGTAGAGACAGCATGTTTCTTCTATGCATCAAAACTCTCCAAAAATTTTCTTCGGCACCGTCATAGAGCTTTGAGATTTGATGCAACTCCTTCAAGATGGAAAGATACTGATACCATCCCAAATAGACATTATCTCCTTCCCCTTGTTCCAAGTTAGCCAAGCATGCCTCCATGCCACTAAGGCACTCATCCATTTTGCTCAATAACTGAATATATATAAGACGAAGGTAATCAACCTCTTTTGCAAGCAAAGGGTCCTCCTGACAGCATTTTCCATCAGTCACAGAACCCTCCAAAGCTTGCTGCTCTCTGATTCCGGTCCTTAAAGGGATCAACAATGCCGTGAAATCCCGAACATCGGTAGAAAACGGCCCCATGGAGGCGGGGCAATTTATACTCAAATCCAAATCCCTCAACAACGTATTTGCAAGCTCACGAACAAAGGGGCAAATATCTTGAAGCAAAATCGAGCTTTTAGCATTCCAAGAACCATAGGAAACACCATCATTCTCCAACAAAAACCCAAAAGCACTCCGGCAAGAGAGATACAAAGGATCATCACAACCCACCAACCGTCTAAGCAGTTTACATATCTCCAACACCACACGAGCACACGGACGATAAAACGATTTACTTAACTTAGTGTGACACCAACTCAAGAAATGCATGATGGAATACTCAGCACGGTCCTTGTTACCTGCATGGGGGGATACATAGAGCATCACAAGCATTGCGGGAGATTTAGAAGACATGAAAGCTTCAAAATAACCAGGAACATTGAAGTTCTTGGTCATTAGAATCTTGATCATCTCCAAAGCATCGTGCACCACTTCGCCTCTGCACAAACGGCAAATTAGGGAAATCATATTGTCGATCACCTCCATTACTTTGGGCATCATCCCACTCCGCAAATTCCCAACCAATTGGAGATTCGCATCGTTCTGAATGCCACATTCATGCAGAGTCTGCTCCCACCGAAGCTGCTTCCCATTATATATCAACCGCTGCTCGCACACCGGAATCCCCGTCATCGTCTCGATGCGCTCGTGAATCGATTTCACGGTGTCTTGTGGGAAACCCTGCATCACCATGCTGTTACCCTTCGATATCATGCGAACAAAGAACTGCAACCGCGACGCGGCGGCGGAGGATGAATTGACGACGGCGTTGGCTTCAACGTCTTTCTTCATCCTGACGGAGACTAAGTCGAGAAAATCGGCGCAGTTATCGTCATCGTCGAAGGCCGAAGTGAAGTCGTCGAATTTACGCTTCGCGGAGTGACGGTAGTAGTCTGTGGTGGCGACCCTGCCGCGCTGATCGTGATCGCAATCGACGGTGGGGGTTTCGATGATAGACATTCACGGGAACCCGCCGCCGCCGGTGAACAATGTGATCAAGGGCGGTTACGGTAATCAAAAGCAAAAGTTGTTAGAAACGGCACTCAGTGGTGGTGGAGAGAGTGAGATAAATCTACCATAATTTTACCGTCGCCCAGGACTGTAATCTAACGCTGGTTTTTTCATTTATAAATAACATGGCAATTACTCAAGGTTATTATAATTTTCATTCAAATGTAAGAATTTATTTTTTCCTATATAGCTCCTATCTTCGTACTATATGGATTCCACATTAATTTTTTTAACACATGTGTTCCACATGCTTTTTATTTCTATGACATGAGATTTTAATTCTCATTTATTTAATTATTTAATGATTTATTTATGGGTTTTATGTTTAAAATGTTGCAGAAAAAGTGGTTGTGTAATATTATAGAGATTCGTTTGGTGTGCCATATTTTTTTTCTTTTTTTTATTTTAATTTCCTACATATGTCGTGTATGTAAAAATTTGTTATATTTTCCCAATATTTATTTATTGTTATATTGGGGAGAAATAAATTTGAGAAGGGTTGAGTTTGGTTATTCACGGTGTGCAAAGGGCACATGAAATGAAACTCCCATGTGGTAACTGCTAGCTGAGCCTGCTATGCTATATGACGGTTCTGATTTTGCTGGCTTTATACCAATTCTACGAAAACGTCTAGTGGTGGGGTCCTCTGCCTTTTGGAAGCCATGGATACTTATTACTTGGTCAATCGCATGATAAAGATGGGCTCTTGAGAGAAGAAACGCCACGAGACAATGGCATAACAGAGGTAAGAAGACAAAAGTGATGTAGATTTAAAATAAGAGAGAGGGGTTATATTTATAATTTGTTTTATAAAAAAAATATAATTTATTATAACATTTTCTTTTCAACTTTTATTATCTCTATTCTATCACTTTATATAAATATTAATTATTTTATAATAATTAATATTATAAATAACGTAATTATTATTATTTTTAAAATTATAATTAAACTTAAATAACCAAATAATAATATTCAAAGTAAATATTCTTAAACATGATTTTTGAAAGGGGGAATTGTATCCCTCTCCTACAGAGATCGATATTCGTGCCAAGTTTTTTTTTTAAAAAAATAAAAAATCAATGAATCCCACATGTATTGTGTCATACATGTGTCTACCACCTATGTAGCACTGATACTAACACGGGACACCACACTCTGACACGTTAATCCTAAAAAATAGGAAATTTTGACATGTTAGGACACGTTTTGATATTAAATAATATTTTTAATTTATGTAACGTATATTATATTTAATATTCAATAATTTAACAAATAAATGAACTAAACTTATAATATTCATCTATTTTGCAAAGAAACATAAGATATCTCAAATAATTATATTAAACTCAGTAAAGTAGTAATTGTAATCCAATGAATCAAATAGTTGTAACTAAAAACTCAACCCAATACAACCTTTAAACCATTTTTTTTTTTGAATTTCTATAATATATGTTGGAGTGTCTATAATACATGTTGGAATGTCAAAATATCGGACACCACACGTTAGACTTAGAATTTTTCAAGTGTCACATACTTAATAGTCTACCACAAGGCATCATCTCTCTTACAGGAGATTCATAAAGTCCTTTTTGAAATCCTGAAAAATGTAAAAATATTAAAAATATTAAACTATTTGATAATTAAATTTTTTGTTTTGGTTAAACGACCATAATATGGTCATTCTAAAAATATCAAACTAATATCACTTTAAAATAATTTACCAATCTAATATTAGCTGGCATAAAAGCATGCACCTTGTGTCATAAGAATTCGAAAACGTGAATGAATTGGTTGTCAGACACTTGACATGAAAAAATGAATTAAATCTCAGATAAAATTCGAGATAATAATTCTCTGAAGAGTTATATTGACAAAAAAATTTCTTACCAACTACACTTAAATTTGATTAAAATCTAACAAGTCAGACTTAATATAATTTATAAGAAAAAAATTTATCAATATAAAACCTTCCATAAATCATTATGAAAAACTAAATAAGCTTTAGCTAATTAAAATTTAAGGTTTTATAATTCTCATATAACATGAGAATTGAAATCTCATGTTGTAGAGATAAAAAAGATGTGAAACTCATATGTTAGAAAAAATTATGTGTAAGACCACGAAAATCGAAGGATGTGTAAGAAGATTGCAATTCTTATGTTAAATAAGAATTATAAAACCCTTAAATTTAAACACTAAATGTTTAGTATCTTATAACCCAACTGTCCGAAGGACAAAACCAGTACCGTAAAGCACTTCTTGCTTTCATCCCAAAGGGCAAAAACCCTAATGCCAAATCTTTCGTTAATCTAACCTTGTCAATCTACTAGCATTGATTCTGGAAATTCAGATAGCAACAGATCTCAAAAGCAATTCATGCGAGTTTGACAAATACAAGAGTATGGTTACAGTCACTGGTACAACCAGATTAACACACATACATACATGATCACTGTAACAGTGAAAATTTTCAAACAAAACGACAGGTCATCTTTTCTTTCTATTGCAGGTAGGAGGTGTTGCAGGATCCCAGTATTCAAAGATTGCTAGACCAAGTACTCCAGTAAGTAAAGGGAAAGGAAAGTAAAGAAGCAATGTACATCCGGCATTTGCTCTTCAATATTTGGAACTCGAGCCCTTTCTTTCACCTTCTTCGCTGTGAAACGAAAGGTGCAAAATCAAGGCAACACAAGGAAAGAGTCGTGGATCTTATCAATAAGAAAAGGAGCTCTGCTCCAGATCAGTTCAACTCTTCCCCTCCCGTGAACCAAGGCAACTAATTTCATCAACACGGATAACTCATGAAGTTATCATCAATCCAGTAACAGCCAATCACATACCATTGGTTCTTCTAATGCTTTCTTACAAGGTCAACCTGAATCCCTCGGACAGGAAGTCATCCCTGTAAAAATGTGAATCCCATAGAAGTAAGCTCAACAAGATCAATTATACATAAATTTGGAGTAATTTTATGGTGGCCAAATTTCTAAAGAATGATTTTCCCCATGAGATGCATATTATTCATGCTTTTCATCACCACGGATAACTCAAGAAGTTATCATCAATCCAGTAACAGTCAGTCACATACCATTGGTTCTTCTTATGCTTTCTTACAAGGTCAATTTGAATCCCTGGGACAGGAAGTCATCCCTGTAAAAAAAGTGAATCCCATAGAAGTAAGCTCAACAAGATCAATTATACACAAATTTGGAGTAATTTTATGGTGGACAAATTTCTAAAGAATGATTTTCGCCATGAGATGCATATTATTAAGATGTTGTCGACAGAACAGTCTCAAAACTACATAATCAGCTTGTCTAAATAATGGTTTGGGTGTGAGGATACCAAGGGAAAAAAGACAGATTCATTCATATTGAGATTTTTTCTCCAGAGTCCGTTTGAATTGCTAAAAGATAAAGGATAGCAAAGCACAAAAGAATTATAGCTCCTTTGATTTTACTGAACAGTACAAAATTCTGAAATTTTTAACAAACTAAACCACATGACAAAATTTTGTCCACGGCATAAAAACGAATAAATAAATAAATAACCCTTGTTCCTCTTCATTTTTCCAGCTCTATTTCAGATGTACATGGTAAATTTTGTGTTTTTTATCCAGTACTCATTCCTTTAAAATGGTGAATAACACCATGCTCAGTCTTGTGCTTTAATCATTAAACAACAATCTGACTCAACCACTTGCGTTGTATTGAACTGTAGTATTATGCTGTCTTTAATATTTAGGAAAAAAGTTTGTCTAATAGTTTTATGTATCAACCATTGCTATTATTTTTCTGGTCAAAGGATGGTAGGGGCCTTGAGCTAGTCAAGGTCAACACGAAACCAAGTCACAGAACTTATATTGTAACATGCATATATACACAAAATATGCGAATATATCATACATATATAATAAGCCCAGAACGAATATGCCTTTAAGATACCTTCTCTTCCTTGTATTTTCGCATCCCAAGTTGCGCTGCTTCCTACAATTCTCACCAAGTGAGGATGGTGAGACAAGGCTCCCCATACAAATCATGCCTTCATTTAAATTGTGCACTCCCGGAATTCTAACACAAGTGACTTGTTCATCTTTCATGTTGTACCAAAAGAGCTTCTTTCTATCCTGTTCCAACAGAACCTTGCTTCCATCACTCGAGTAACCTAAAGGCCTCACAGATTTCAAAGATCTCATCTCGCGTGACTTCATTAACGAAAACACTTTACACCAGCTATCTTTGGATCCATACTTTTCCATCAACCAAACATCAATTCTCGTATCCTGATAATTCACAATCATGCACAGGCATCCTCCTAACAAAGCCACATCAATCTCGAAATTTCCTTCGTCTCCAATTTCAGGCAGGGGCACATCGCGGAAAACCTCGAGTTTCAGATCAAACGCGACGATCAAATCGGGTTGATTCGGTTCGAGTTTCCGGGTCACGACCCAGTGCAAGGCATTACCAACGAAAACCCCCATGGTTCTTGCACAGCACAAGGCGTAAGGCATGCTGGGAAGGGTTTTCCACGAGTTGGTTCTCAAGCTGTAAAGCTTCACCTGCGATTCGAAGCTCCGATTGTTCCAATCGTAGAGAAACAAGATCCGAACGAGTTTGTAATCTCCGGCGACGTGTTCGTGGCCGAAACCGTAAACGCGAACGGCTAATAAGCTTGCATCGGCGTCGGAGCGGCGCGTGGATGGGAGGCAGGGAAGGATCCGGTGCTTGCGAAGGGAGGGGTTCCAAAACGCGATGTCGTCGGCAACATTGCAGATGCAGAGGAGGCCGTTGCAAGAACCGAGGAGTGTGATGCTGTTGCTGTAGCACATGAGAGGGTGGTTGAGCGGAACGGCGCCGTTTAGGTTGGGGAAATCGATTTGGTAAAGATCGGAGTCGTTGCTGAGTATGAGGTTGGTGTGGATGGGGTTTTTGAGGTGGACGGAAATGAAACGGCGGTTGTCAATCAAGGAGCGCCATGACTTGCAAACGGAACGGAAACGGAGGAGGTAGATGACCGGCAACCGGGTGAGGATGTCGCTGATTACCTCAAACGGAAGATCCGCCATAAGGATCGATTGCTAGGGTTTTGGTTTCCCCTTCACAGTGGACGAAACTAGTGGACGCGGTTTTCTAGGTCTATGGCTTAGGCGATAATACATAGATGCACAAAAACTTGACTTACACAAAAGTTAACATACACGTCATCTTTCTATGTCTCTTTACCTGCTTTCACCAAATCACGCTTTCCTCGCCACTAGTTTGAGCAAACTTTGTTAAAGAAGAAAATTATTCATAAAAGTATTTGGAAAAAAAATAAAAAAGACAATTAATGGTGATTTTGATATTAATTGATAATTTGAGTGATGGAATGAATTAGACTTGGAAATTACTCTAGTCTGTTATTTTACTTAGCAATATGTTTGTTATGGACCATATAAGGAGCCCGTTAACTTCTTGGCCCAACATGAGAATTCAAGATCTAAATCAATAATAATTATGGATAATTTTTTATCAAGAATATTAATCCTAATACAACAGCATAGCAAGCAGATCTAGACCCTTATCAGATGCACTAAAGACCCACACACGCTATCCATATGCAGTGGCGTAGCCACACACAAACCTGCCGTGTCTTGGCACCTGTTTTTTTTTTAAAACTTATTATATATATATTATATAATTAATTATAATTAAATAAGATAAAATTATAATTTGGCACCATCTAAATAAAAAATTAAATACTCAATACAAATTAACAATAAATCATCTATATACAAACAAATAATAAGAAACATGTATAGTATGGTTATTTTTGTGTTTTATCTTTTTTATTTTTTATCCAGTATATTTGTTTTTTTTATACTTTATTTTAATCAGGTATGTTATTTATTCTTATTCCTATTATTTAAAAAAAGACTTCTAAATTTAATCACAAAAATGATTAGTTGACTTATTTCAAAATTGGGTCCAACTAAATCAAATAAACTCATTTAAAAGTAGGAAAAAAATGTTTGTCCTTTTAAAAGATATAAGGTTGTATACTTTTATTTTAGATATAAGGTTATATCCTTTTATTTTCATTTTTGTTAAAAAAAATTTGACATTGATACCTTACCAGTAAAAACATAATTATAATATGAAAAATTGTTATTTTTTTCTATTTTCTCAATCATTTCAGCTGACGTGGAGAGAAATAAAATAACTTTTCATATTATAAAAACTAAAAGGATACAATTTGTGTCCTTTAAAAGGACAAACACTTAATCCTTTTAAGTAACAATAAAAGTTTTGGGTTATTGCACAGTGATCTGCTTAACTCAAGAGTATCTCCTTCATAGATACCTTGAAGATGACACTAGATACAAAAGTAACATACCAAGCCTATTACTGTCTCGAGGAGAGAAGAATATCTTTGTCACTCTCCTGATAATCAACCATTGTGTGTCTATACTCTATACTCATGGTTTGATAGCCACAAATTCACATCGAGGAACGTTTACAATAACGAAAGTATGCCTCTGCTTCTTAACAAAACGTTGATGTACACTACTGTGTTAAATCCAAATAAATGTTTGGTACAATTATTATATCTAAGTGAGTATAATTTTTTTTCACTTTTGAAAAAAAATACAACATAGCAGGAAAAATAAATTTAAAAAATTTTAAAAAGTGTTAAAATTTTTTCTAAAAATGAAAAAAGTTGTACTCACTTATGTATAATAATTGTACCAAAGATTGTCATATCCTTATGCCTTAGAATAATGTCGTATTCATTAATCGGTTTGTGAAGAGGCGTGTAGAATATGTTCTGTTCTATTCGAATTTTAAATAAATGTTTCTACATCATTTCTAGTACCGTGTCCAGTAGTGTTTATGTTGTGTCATAGCCATGCTGAAATAATGGTAATAATAATTACCCGTATGTTGTCAATGTGTCATGTTGGACGCCAACATGGCACCGAAATTGGTGTATTAGTGCTTTATAGGAGAAGATTTAAGTGCTTCACGATTACTGTTAACTCAATGGTCCCATCAAAATCAAATAATTATTAAAAAAAAAAAGGAGAGAGTAGAAATAAAAAATAAATTCTTATCCAAATTTTACTTCCCGAATGGAAGGACCATATGGGATCTGAGCCCCAAATAATTTTTGTTTTATAATAGAGTTGAGTGGATTCGAAAACTGATAAATCGGTTATATAACTGATCCAAGTGAAGTAGCAAATTGGAACCGGTGCAAATTGGTGTAACCCGGCCGGTTTTGATAGAAATGGGTGACTTGAACGGTTCACTCGGTGACCTGACCCGGTTCCTAAAACAAATTTCCAAAAAAAAAAAAATATAAATGATATAATCTCTTTTTTTTTATTCACAACTGGTTTGTTTTCTTTGAAATATTTGAGTGATTTGTTGCTTATTGACCCGGTTCCTAAAACATTTTAAAAAAAAAAAGTTATGTGCCTACAACACTAATATTATATTTGCAAGAAAATTATATTTAACTTATAGTTCGAGATATCATCTACTGAACACGAAACATAAGTATCACAAGCATTATACATTTGTTTGATCCTTTGTAGGATGATAATATGTGTTTTATTATTTTTCATATTAAAATATTTGAAATTATATTTTTTTCACAGATATTTGAGTGTGTTTTTAATTTTTTTTTTAATGTCAGTTATAGATTTACATATACTTGTCGGGTTTTACGATTGAATGAGTGATCCAGTACTTCAATAACATTATTGACCGGGTCAAGTTTAATAACATTGCTTTATAGTATTTAAAGGAATTATTTTACGATTAAGATATTTCTATTGTCATTTCATTAAATTTTTATTTTATTTATTAATATAAAAAATAAATAATTAATATTATATTTATTTAAAAAATAATAAACAAGATAAAATACAAACTCATTGGTAATAATAAAAAAAAGGTACAGTCTTTTACCAAAAAAAAAAAAAGGTACAAAGACCTGTTTGGATGGGCTAAAAAATTAGTGTATTTTTATTTTATTTTTTTTAAGTTGGAACTATTATGCTTAGTGGACCGTGCGTAACTAGGAGAGAACACCTTGCATCAGCAGAAAACAGAAGCATCATATTTGGGGCCGCTCAAGGCCCAATTAATTTGGGCTACGAGCTTATCTATTTAAAAAAAATATTCGACTGACGTACGATTTACTAGGAGCCAAGTTATCACATGAAAGTATGAAACAAATTTTGTAAAATCAGAGAGGCAATATAATTTTTTTTTTTTGGTAAGCTAGAGGCAATATAAATCTTAATTTGTAAATATATCGTTTATTGTATAAGTGTTTATAAATATAAAAAAAATTAAAAATATAAAATATTCTAGAGAACAAATATTTAAAATTAATAAAAAGATATTTATAATTTGTTCATATAAATTTTAAAAATAAAATCGAAAAATTTAAATTATATATATATATATATATATATATATATATATATATTATTCAAGGGAAAAATTACTAAAATAAATTATATATGTATATATATATTAATTAATTAATAATTTTGATCAAAATAATTGATTTTAAATATAAATATCAAAATTTTTTATTATTCAAAATAATTGATTTTAAATATAAAACAAAATTTTTTAAGAATATCATATGTGAAAAAATAATAGATTATGAAATAAAGCTACACTCAATATAGTATATTCTATATAAAGACGGATTGCTTCAAAATATCTAATGCTTAATATAATAAATATCTGTAAAATCTTACCCATAAAATTTTGAAATTTGATTGAATAAGTAAATAGATTACTGGCCGTGTGTATGGAGAAGGTTTTGTTTGAAGAGATTTACTCACTTAAAGTGATTTTTCGCTGCGAAATGATTAGTCTTCGGCTGTAGGTGGGATGATACATTGGAAAACCAAGATAAAAATAAGAAGTAAATAGATAAATAATTATTTGCTGGGAAATTGATGAAGCAAATTTAAAAATAGCCTAACTAAATGTTATTTGCAAGGGATAGGAAAGAATAGCAAAGCCGCTGAGAGTAATTTGTCATTAAATAAAGAACATACAACTTTTACTAGAAAAGTCATATGTTTTACTGAAAAGATAAAAAAAAAAAATACATAAGAAAATCGTCTTACTCTCAAATTAATTTAATTTATTATTTAAGGGTGGATGAAATGGCTTTATAATAAAATGATTATTCATGTTTTATTGCATATATAGTAACACTTAGTAATAACTTGAAACACTTGCATATTTAGTAACAACTTTTTTAAATAAACAATTTAAAAAATAGTTTTCTTATAACATTTAAAAAAGAGTAAAAAAAAAAGATAATTATGATCTTGATATTGACGTTGATGTTTAATCATTTTGGGGGAATTCATAAAGTTATAAAAAAAATTGTTTAAATAAATTAAGGAAAAATATTTCTCCTATCACTAGAGATAAAATTATCTGTAGTGAACTCAAAATGACGTCATTTTGGATTAAAAAATTAAAAAATTATAATGATAAAAATTAATATAACCCTGTAATATATTAGAATTACAAAAATTCCTTAATTTATGTCTCAAAATGATGTCATTTTGGATTCACTGGATATAACTCTATCTCCGATGATCGGAGAAATCTTTTACCCATAAATTAATTTAAAAGGCACATAAATCCCTAGGAATGCAACATTTTGAATACTAGATTCTACCTACTACTATTAATTAACCAGTGAATTACAAGAGTACTTGTAAACTACAGAAAACATCATTTTCAGTAGCCTCATCACTTATCTCTTTCGGTCTCTCATGTAAAAACAAAATATTTCTAACAAAAATTATTTCATATACTTACAAATTAGAGAAGAGAAAAGAGAGGATAACAAATAAAGCAGAGAGAAAAAATATAAAATGAGTCTTGTGTTTAATTTGTGAGTGTATGAAAAAAATTTAAATCAGAAATGTATTTGAATGCTTTTGGGATAGCTAAGTGGCACTTGTTGGCGCAATATTGCCATTTGTCAATTGCATGTACACATGAATATAATTAATTATTGTCTTGTGGCTGGGAGGTTATTTTGTGTGAACTGGGACCACCAATTTTAGGTGGTCCCTTAGTGTAAATAGGAGAGTAAAATGGGAAATTGGAAAAATAATAAGGATAAAAAAAGAAAGAGAAAATTAATGTTATGAGAGGAAACACCAAAAAATTCAATGGTCCTGAAGGATATTAAATTTTTTCTGTGGCTGGATTTGGTAGCTCTATTTTGTAATTATCAAGTATTACGAGGCCTCGTCGATTTCAGCCACGTGTTAATAGCACTGACACCTTCTCCTTTATCGCCAAGGGGATTAGTATAGGAACGCTAGTAACGTACATGATTAGGGTATTTTTAATATATTCCATGTCAGACAGATCTATTACTCACAGCATGTGGCATGTGCAATTATTTTCCTTATTATTATCACGAAGGAGCATTTCTTCAATGTTCCGAGCCACTCTGGGTGTATTTAATATGGGAAAAATGTCTCCCATATTATTTTAGATAAATTTATCTAATATTCATCAAAATGACATTATTTTACGTTGAAAAAATAAAAAATTAGAATGATAAAGACTGCTATAACCCTGAAATAAATTAAAATTACAAAAACATCATGATTTCCGTCCCAAAATTACGTCATTTCAAGGAACATTAAATCAAGTTACCTAAAGTAACTTTAGAAAAAATAAACCCATTTAATATATGAGTTTAGATAAAATTATTTTTAGTGAGTTCAAAATAATATTATTGTGATACTAGAAGATTAAAAGATCATGACGATAAAGATTAACATGATTTTAAAATAAATTAGAATTATAAAAATACATTTTTTTAATCAAATTAATTGTAAAAATTATAGTAAATTATAAAAGAGATTATATATTCAACCTACATTTTTTTCTTGTCTATTTTATATACTAATCTTCAATATCATTGGATTGAGATTTTGATCCAATAATATTGAAGATGAGTAAGTAAGATAGGTAGAATATTATATTTCTTTATAAAATAATAAGTTTAATTAATTCTGATAATTTTATATTTTTCTTTCTCTAATATGAATTTTTTTAATGTACTGCAGGGTCATATTACTATTTTATAGTCTTTTCCTGAAAAGAGGCAAAATTTCATTTTATATATACTCCTTTCTTCTTTTTAAATTTCCTCCCATTCTTCTTCCCCTCTTATGTTTGGAAAATGAGCACCTGCTACCAGACCATAGAAAACACCCCCCCTCAGATACACTGTTAATTAAGAGACAACTTCTTTGTTATATATTGTCACAGATAGGGAAATGCTAGTAATCAAATCAGAAACAACCTTATCCTACCCTCCAAGTTGTACATGCGTCAAGATTCCGAGCAGCCAGACTCGACTTTTAAAATGATCTTTTAAACAAAAATAATAATAATCATCCGATGACGATTTTCATACTAATCTGCAGCTTACATGTACCAGCATTAACATTGATGGTCTTTGACGAGATGAAAATTCATTATTCCAATTTTATGGGTTAGGGCCAGCTCTCAAGTAATCTAAAATTATAATTTAATTTTTTTTTATTATATTCAATGCATTCTAATTTCTAAATTATTTTAACAAATAAATATTTATCATTTTCATATAATATTCTATAGAACATTATTTTTCATAATTTAATTCTTTTTAATGAAATAATATTTATGCACAAATATACAAGTAAAAATGTAAGCAAAAATTTAATAGAAGTAAAAATTTAATTTCGTTGTAGGATTCCATTAATTATGAAGATTTTCTCACCAAAAATCTAGTGAAAAACCAAAAGAAGTGATGGAAAACTAATCTCAATACCAATATTGAACAAATGTGCTTTGTATATTATATATTTGATAGTTAAAACATTACTTTTCTTCAACTAATATTGTTACGGATTTTTTTATACTTATTATTATTCACAAAAATATCAAGTTGCACTGAATATTGGGATAGCAAAATGCGTCATAACCCGCATGTCGACCCGCGACACGACATATCAAAATGCAAGTCGTGTCAATCCGAGATAAAACAGTGGTAACAATAAAGGAAATTCAAGGTGGTAACAAGAACAAAATGATATGATTATCAGTTGTCGAACCAATTGTTATAAAGAAGCCGAAAAACAAATACTTCAAGTGCGGACTAAAGGTACACTGAAAGAAATATTGCCCATATGTGATGAAAAGAACCAGGCAAGGGTAATTTAGGCTTATTTAGTAGAGGAAACAATGATTTGGGAATCATTAAATATGTTTGATGCTCTTTGCAATAGTTGAAACATAGAGGGCCTATTAGCACTTGGCAAATAAATTTTAAGGTTGAAATGGAGAACTTGTGTCTGCATTAGCAATAGGATAAGTTATTTTATCTTTTGATAATCTAAGGACTCTCAGTTTGGATGACTGTTTATTTATTTCGGATTTGAAGAGGAGTTTTATTTTTGTTAGTTGTGTGGGTAAACATGATTTGACAAAACAATTTAATTCCTCATTTTCAATAAAAAGTCCATCTTCTTTTATTTTTTCGGTGCATTATTTTTAATGGTCTCTATTACTTATGTCCTATACCTCATTGATTCTATAATGTTAAATAAAAAAGATGATGAAAAAGAACCTTCACAATAGAAAAAAAAAAGTTTCAAATGAAGCATATCTTTGGCCTTGCGATTGGATTATATTACGTCAAATAGAAAACATGACTTAGCTAAAAAAGAGACTAAAAGCTCCATAGTCTTTGGACTGAAACATACATGTAAGTCGTATTTAGAAGGCAAAATGACCAAATAATCTTACAAGGTCAGGGATTTGCGCAACTGTTTAACTACATTTGTACATACAATGTATGAGGACCAATTAGCGTTCAAGTCAAAAGATGTTATGAATATTTCATTATATCAATGATTACTCTGAATTTGAACATGTGAACCTAGTGCGCCATAAGTTTCAAGCATTTGGGAAATCCCAAGAGTTTTATGTATGAGGCAAAAAAAAATATAGGTGTTCAAATCAAAACACTTTGGTCTAACTAAAGTGGTGCATACCTGTCTGAAAAGCTGAGGTCTTACTTTATTCAAGAGGGGGTAGTTTCACAATTATCAACTCTACTAACGCCTTAGTTGAACAATAGTGCAAAATGCAAAAATTAAACAATTCTATACATGGTGAAGTCTATGTTCAGTTATTTATCCTTGTCAATATATTATAGGGAGATGTCTAGGAAAAAGCAATATACCTTCTTAACTTGGCACCGTTAAAATCTTTAATAAAGACACCTATAAGATTATGGAAAATGTGCGAGCCTAATTCAAACCATATTCGGATTTAGGGTGCTCCGGCACACGTCTTACAATAGATTTCAAATAAAATGAAATTTTGTATGAAAATGTGCTTGTTCATTAGCTACCCTAAGAGAACTTGGGATTGAGTCTTATTTAGTTCAAGGGATAAGAAGGTCTTAGTGAGAACTTATGTGACTTTTTTAGAGGAGGACTATATAAAAAATCATAACCCTAGGAGTAAGGTTATTCTTGATGAGACTTATATTAGATAAAGAATTTTTCAGAATCTCTAGAAGCTCCATCTTCTGTTCCCTTGATTGTTCAAAGAGGAGGAAAATATATCTCTAGGTGAACAGACACGAGAACCATAGTTGGGAATTCACCATGATAATATATATATAACTAGTAGAAATACTAATATCACGTGTAGCAGAACAATATCAAGAAGTTGTTAACAAAAAATGTGTGGATCATCAACAAATTGAAGATCAACCACATGACCCAAAACTAAGATATACCTGTAGATACACAATGTCTAATGTAGTACATTCGTAGTGGGAGAAAACCTTGTTATCCTTTAAGTTATCTCTTGTTGGGAGATATTGATCACACTAGTTATGATAATGCACTAAAGGATATTGTTGATCAAGTGTGGCTCAAAGCTTTGGATCATGAGGTGGAATAATTGTATTTCAACTCTATTCGGTCTATGGTAAAAGAACCAAGAAGGGTGAGACCCACTAGGTATAAGTGGACCTACAAGGCAAAGAGAGGATAAACGAGATGGTAAAACATTCAAAGATAGATTGGAGGCAAAATATCACACCTAATACAGTGTGTGGATTATGAGAAATCTTTTGCCATGTGTCATGCTTAAGTTTATCAAGGTTCTCTTACTTGCTACTAAAAGTCTCAATTATGAGATTTAGTTGAGATTTGATAGATGGATATCAGAACAACTTTTTTGAATGAAAATTTAGAATAGAGTATCTACATGCAACAGCCAAAAAATATTTATAGCCAAAAGGCATGAACACACTGTATGCAAATTGTGAAAGTCTATTTTATGGACTTGAGCAAGCATCCAGGTTATGGCACATCAAATTTGATTAGGTTATCAAAAAAATTAATTTTGAGAAAACCTATATAGGAAGAACGTGTATGTGTGTAAAAGGATCCAATGGGAGGCAATAGCTTTTCTGGTACTATATGTCTGTATGTATATAATATGCTCCTTATTGGAGAAACCAATTATATTCTTAGTATAAAACTCTTACAAGACTAGAAGAATAAGTTGTTGGCATTACCTGAGACTACTTACATTGACAAATCTCTTGCAAAAATTCAACAAGAGCAATTCCGAGAGGGAAATCATATCTCCCTGATGTGGAATTTATCTTTCTAAAAAGTAATATCTAAATACTCCTGAAAAGGAAGAATGCATAAGTATGATACTTATGCTTTGGCAATAGGAAGCCTCATGTATACCATATTGTGTATTAAACCATACATCTGCTATACAGAGGGAGGAAGAGTGAGACAGTACCAATCTAATCCTAGAGAAACACTATATTGTTGTTAAGCATGTACTCAGGTATCTTCAGACAACGAGAGATTATATGCTAATATATTCTAGTGGGAGTCTTGAAAACCTGAGTTTTCACATATTAAACTTTTCAAGTGGATATTGACTCAAGAAAATTGACCCCGAGCTATGAGGTTTACACTAAACTGTAATAACATTAAAGGTGGATCTTGCAGACCCAATTACTAAAAGTTTGCCTTAACTTGTGTTCGAGAGGCATGTTACTCCTTTGGATCTTAGGAGGATCCCGAACTTGCATTAGGTGAGTGGTAAATATTGTATTCATTGGGCTCTTGGAGTAACATAATGAAACAATATAATCATTTTATGAATTTTACAAATGAGGTATTATTCAATATTTTGCATGCAATTTACAAACATGAAGGTTCATATCAATTGTGGAGTATATGATCATTTGGATATGTTCATGGAGGACATGATCATAGGTTCTCAAATTTGCTGAATTGGTTTACAACTGTTAAATAAAGTTGAGTGATTTATTTAGGATGCAACATTTTATGAAATAATCTTGTCCGAATGATTGTAAAATATTAGTGCAAATTAATATTCACATTGAAGTGATCATTGAGAGATTTGATTAAAGTTATTTTTCTATCATAAGGTATCAAGTCTCTAGTTAACTATAGTTATGTTATTGCTCTTAATTCTGGATTTATTATAAATAGGTAATTAAATAGTTTCATTCTTCAATTTGCCAACGGGTGAGGTCTGATCTATTGACGGTAAATAACTCGGTATTTTGAGAGTGAGATTATTTGATTGTCGATATTTATGAGATAGACAACATGAAATTTATAGAATATGTCTCCTTGATATGTTTCGGTACTTGGATATTGAAGATATTGGCCAATGCATGTAATCCATTAGAGAAACTATCATATTCAACGGAATAAACAATTGATTGAGTAACATAAAGCTCATAAATTAATTATCGATATTCTACAAATGGGCAATATATATTCATGTTATATGTATTATTGATCTTGGAATACAAGTTTGGGCTTTTAGTGAAGTAGCCTGAACCAGATAATTATTTTTGATTATCAAGAGTCTTGATTAATAATAGATAGTAGATCCCTAAGCTAGCTTGAGATAAAGGATTGAGTATGATCAATTCATGATAACTAGTGAGTTACATTGTCTTGGGCTTTGGGATCAATTTTGTATTCAAAAGCAAGTGGCGGATTGTTAGATTTATACTTTTTCACTTAAAGCCCAATTGGGTTCAGTGTATGAAAAGAGCTCAAGAAGTTTAGAGCTCAAGTAGCTTAGGCCTAGGATTTCTTAGTATTAATATATATTCTCACTTTTAGTCATCAGCCTTAACACGATTGCTGCTGCATTGGCTGAGGTAAGGTTAGTTCTGATAGTGAGAGGGTGCCCAAACAATAGGCCCATTACCTCTTAAGGATAGTTTGAAAGGTCTACAAGAAGCCAATTTCAACAAGGAGATTATTCTTGCCGTGACACTAACCAAACCAGATCGTGAAGCCACGCATACATGAGGAGAATCTGCTAAGTTATACGCTAGAAAAGGTAACTTCCTGTGAAATTGTAACAATGATCATCCAATACATTCCAAATCGCAATTGTCTTAGCATTTTCGCAAATCCAATTGCGCCTGCACTACGTCCAAATTTAAAATGATTAAATGTCAACCTAAGTTTTTATAGTAGTTAGAGTTAGATGGAACTCAATTTATCTTTTATGTCTTGAATGAAATTATCTTTTCTTAATGCTGTCTATGAGCTTGAATCTTGTAGACTGATATTAGGTAAGTGCATGGCAATAGGAATGTCGATGTATGATCTATACATGATAATTTCATCGTAATCTTTATAATTATAGGGACAGACATAGAGTTTTACGCAATCTTATAATTCTTGAACGTAAATCTTATTTTCTTGAGGAATATCCGGGGAAGTAGGGTTCTTTCAAGATTATAAAGATTTAGGTTGTCAAGGAATTGAATCCTAATAAAATTAAAAGAATCGATTGGATAGATGTTAAGGACGATTAATCTAAAAGAGTGAATTCCAACCATAAAAGAGAGGTTGAGGGAAGTTGAAGCCCTAGCTACCTTTCTTTTCTGTCAAGTAATTCAAACTTTTCCATTCTTGTTCTTGTTTTAAATTGTATTAATATTTTGAATCCAAACCACATTGAATTTCACAATTGATTTTGATTGTCCAACTTAAGCGGAAGTAGTGAACTGGTGATTGAAACTATAATCCTCGTGAGAACGATTCTGTATTCGTACACTTTATTACTTGCATGACCAGTGCACTTGCCGAGTCCGCAACAGATGGCAGTTTCTGAAGAAAGAGAAAAAAAATATAACTTTAATATTATAACTATGCATTCCTCGGAGTATATAATTATAAGGAGGTAAAAGGACATAACTCATGTCTTTTAAAAGGACAAACTATTTTCCTATAAATTTATGGTTATTCACAATATAAGCTCATATATGTATGATCTTTTGAAAAGATTGAAACATATGTAAATGATAGTGTAAATAATCTCAAAATATATTGAATATATGTTAGAATAATGACCCAAACGTTTTAAAGTCGTTGATAGCATATATGTAGTGTTTGTATTGAAAATTAGTCGTTCAAAACTATTACTTTTTGTTTATGGAATAGTGGGAGAATCAATTCTCAAACTTCTTAATACAAGAGAATGAAACCTATCAGGGGGAATCTATTCCCAACTTGATTGAAGATTGGAAATTTCGGCTAAAATCATTCCTTTCAAATCTAAATATATTTTTTACACTTAAACATAATATTGACTAAAGCTCGAGACTAAGAGCCTGTTTGGATATTCTATTTTTGAACTAGAAACTACTTATAAATTACAGTTAAAAAAAGAGTTTAAAAAATAAGCTAAAAAATGTTTGGTAATTATGCAAATTTTTTGACTTAAAAGTTATTTAAAGCATATATTTCAAGAAAACTCTCTCAATAGCTCTTTATTAAAAAAAAAACATGCAATTCAAGAAAAGTTGATAAGAGCTTAAAAAAGTTCCTTCTAGGAGCTTTTGACTTTTATCTTCTTCTTCTTTTTTTCGTTATAAAAAAAACTTTTTATTATAAGGCAAAAGGTAACTTTTTATGCTATTTCATATAAAAAAGAGTCATTTTTATTTTTTCTAAAAATAGCAGGGCTCATTTTTTTTTTGTCTCAGTTGCAAAAAATCTCTTCTCCGGTTGCAACTGAAGTATAAAGCCTTTTATCAAATATGAAAAAAATAATACGTTTTATACTATTTCTATTTTTATGATTATTTTCTTTTATATGTTTTTTCTCCCTTTTTGATAAGAATGTATCTATTTTCATTACAACCAAAATATGCTCACCAATTTGGTCTCTTTTTGGCATGGTAGACCTCAAATCTCGTATGATTTAAGGGAAATAATTATCTTATGTCACATAAAATAATTATTTTATGTTACACTCTTATGGAATCTCGTGCTTAATTTTTATTTTTTGATAAAATTGTGAGCCGCATAACTTTGTTTCACCCCCATACAATACTTATCTTATATGTCATAAGATTAACAACTCCTATGATTTAAATGATAGATTTTTGTTCAATATTATTAATAAGGTTTTTTTATTAATCATAATATTACTTGAGAGCATTTAATATATCTTATTTAATTAATTAAGAAATAAGCACTTTCTTTAATTTTAGGAAATAACAATTCTTAAGTTACAGGAGATAATTTTATTTTCTACACACATATACAAATATATAAAATTCATATTTTTTTCTCTTTTCTCCTAATATAGCCCCACATGAGTATATATTTTTATGTGTATATAGAGAATGAGATTATTTCTTATTACATGAAAAATATTAATCCCTTGATTTACCATAAATTTTTTATTAAACTTATTTAATTATTTTTTAACTTTCGAAAGACGCTTGTCAACAAATCTTTATTATTAATTATTATGGGAAATTTTTTTTATGTGGTTGCCAACTTGCCTCGTGGCGCAGCTTACTCAACCAGCCTGTTACTTGTGCAATCTGTTTTTAGATGATTTGATATCATTGCAATCGTCATGTTCGATAGGAGAAAATTTTCAATGGATCGAGTTAAAGGGAAATATATATATATAAAAAAAAAAATCATTGCTATCGTCATATTTATCACACATTTTTTTGTTAAATAGGAAAAAAAAAATAGACCTAAAAAAAATAGAAAAAAAGTATGGATAAAAACGGGAAAAGGACCCAGTTCAATGCTCTTGGTACATTAAAGTTTTTCCCATTCGATCATATGCTAATAAAATAAAATAAAATAAAAGGGACTTTCCTTATGATAAAATTTCACATGATATGTTAAATGATGGTAGCTCAATTAATGTGGGGGAGCTGAGCAGGTAAAAGTGAAAATATGTATTGGATTCTCCTCATTATCATCTCTAAAAGAGGTTTAAAACCTTAATGTTAGATTCGTTTTGAACATATTGTATCTCAAGAAGAATGCTTGTAATTTATCCAAAAAAAATTCCCATGATCTAATTAGATGAAATTCTTATATTTATCTTTTTTTTATTAAATAATTGAGATTTAATTATCATTAATAAAAAAATAAATACACACAAAAATTTAACATGAAAAATCATACGTTTCCAAATAAAATACCGACATAAAAAACTAAATAGGATTGTAGAAGTAGTCATTGGTCAAGACTCGAGATCTTCGAGTAAACCACCCTTTACCAAATCCTAGATGTTGGGAACACGAGGGTCGATGGACCCACCTTTTGCATTATTGATGGGCATCAGCCCTAGTTCATGCATGTAAAACGTGTCGTTTTTATTAATTATAAAAAAAACATCTTGACCAAGTAAGAAAAAGAATTAACCAATAAATTAATAAAACGTTGATTGCACAATAAATATAGCTGGGTAAACAATCAAGAAAAGTGTGTGTTATTTTAAAGGAAGTAAAATTGAATTATTTTAAAAGAGAGAAAGAGATAAATAAAGGAGGAAAGAGTTGACAAAAAAAATAAAGTTGTGGTCTCACTCTTTGTGAGAGTGAAAGGATATAAGTTGTGTCATTTAAAAGTAATGTTATTAAATCCGAACCGACCCTACCAGGTCGACCCGGGAATCGGTAAACCGGTCATATAACCGGTCCGGTTGAAGAAACGAACTGGCCATGCATCAGAATCGGTGTGACCCGGTTCGACTCGGCCAGTTTTCATAAAAATCGGTGACCCGGTCGGTTAACCGGTGACCCGGCCGGTTAACCGGTGACCCGGCCCGGTCCCAAAAAAAATCAAATTATTATTATTTTTTTAAAATCATAATAGACATATTTGAATATTTTTTTTCTTATTGACTTACATAAGTTATGTACCTACAATACTAATATTATCTCGATTATGCACTGTCCATAAAATTTTGACTTGATTTATAGTTAGAGATGTCATTTTCTGAACCTAAAGCCCGTATCACGATTATTATATTTTTGTTTGATCCTTTATTGGATAATAATATGTGATTTATTATTTTTTATATTAAAAAATTTGATTTTTTTATCATTTTTTAATATAAATTATAAAATTATATATAATTACCGGGTCATGCAGTTAAATCAGTGACCCACTGGTTGAACCAATAACCCAATGACCTAGTACTCGCTGGGTCAATGACCGGGCCAGTTTTAATAACATTGTTTAAAAGGATAAATAATTTTCGCATAAATATAACTGTAATTAAATAATAAAATTTATAAAAAAAAAAAACAACATATAAAAGCTCGTGTTTAACATTATTAAACACGATAACAATTGCTAAATAATGGCTAATAACAATTGCTTGTTGGTTCACTTGCAGACCCCGCCATCGACCCGGTGGGAGTATGGGGTTATTGGGTCACTGATCGGATCGATTGATCTGGATATATATAAATATTCAAAAAATATATAGATATGAACATACAAATTCAATTATATTTTTCATATCTAAAGTGAATTAAATAAGGTTCACTAAATAAGCTAAAAAATATGAAGCATAAATAAATAAAAATGCACGCTATTACTATGTCAATTTAAATTGCAACTCAGAATCTCCATAAAGATACCTCGCAATGACATTGAACTCATATTTTTTAAATCCAACTACATTAAAATAACATATGTCACATTCTCTTAATTTATTATTCCGTAAATTGCTTAAGTATTGGAAATTGAGATTTGAGGTCATTGTAGAAGAGTATACTATCAAATAAAATTATAAAAAGATTGTACAATGAGTTATGCATTTTTTTATGATAAGATAAAATAATTTTGGTTTTTTTTTTAACACATGACCCGACCGGGTCAACGGGTCACCCGGTCACCGGGTTTGGCAGGGTTTGACCAGGTCGATGCATGACCGATCTAATGCTTGACCCGGACCAGTCTAATGACCGGGTCGCCCGATTCCAGATCGATATGATCGGGATGGGTCGGGTTTTACAACAGTGCTTGCTGATTCTATGCCATATTATTATTTAACATTTTTAATCGTGTTCTCAAATTATTTTAGAATAAATAATGTAATTTATATTATATGCCAACTTTATTTATTCATTTATTATGTATTTCCTTTGATTTACGTCATCATATATATTTTATGAGGTAGGATCCTTTGACACCAAATTTGACACCTTATCTGAGAGTCATTAGATCAAAAAAGATCAACGACTTTGATTTGTGAGTATGTAACACCGTTCATCTTTTTTGATCTAATGGCTCTCAGATGAGATGTCAAAATTCAAATATAACACTGATGTCAAAGGATCCTATCCTATATTTTATATAAGACTTCAAAGTTATCATCTTGTTAGTGTAATTTTATATGTTATTTTTAAGCATAAAAGTAGGACATAATGAAATTGATTATGCATCATTCATAAGGTTAGGGGTGTAAATGGGTTAGGTTATACTAGTTTTTGACTTAAATAAGTTAGGTCTATGTAAAAAAATTACTCTTGGCCTAGCCTATTAGCCCGTGTAAGCTCAAATTATAAGTATAGTCTGACTTATATGTAAAAATAAAAATCTAAGCCTAAGCATGTTTAAGCCTATTAAACATTCAGTAATTAGAAATAATAAAATAATATTACTTTATTATTCAAAATTATTAAAATAATAATTTCATTTAAAATAAATAATATAATATAGGCCGACCTATAGACTTATAGGCCCGACATATACAAAAAAGCCTATGGCTTATATTTTTTTAAAAGTATGAGCCTGCTCTATTTGATTATATATAATTGGCCAAACTTGATTTAATATAAGATAGGCCGAATGCCCCTATAGGCCGATATAACCCATTTGTAGGGTGCAAATAGTTTATGATATAAGTACATCATATTTATACATTATCTTAAAGGGTTTATCATCTTCATTTAACATGATCACAAAAAATTTCCTACACACACAATATTTTGTGGGTCCCGCAGCAAAAAAAAAACTCTGGCACGCAAAACGAATCTCTATAACATAACACAATCACTTTTCCTACAACATAACTCTTATAAAACCCTATCTTAAAATATCGTTAAAGTGAGAAATAAAAATATGGTACGGTAAATATACACCATAAAGAATAGGATTATAAAGGTATTTTACTCTTGTATAAAGCTATAGATCTATCCTTCCTCCGGTAGCGAAGCTCAATGCACCCGTTGTTCCAATGAGGGGCTAGCCTACAGGGCCGTACCCCGATGGCAAGGTGACTGGAGGAGGTTGAATGGGGATACCTTCGGGTTATACGAAAAAAAATAAAAAAAATAAATAAAAAAATAAAAAATGGTACGGTAAATATACACTATAAAAAATAGAATTATAAAGATATTTTACTCTTGTATAAAGCTATAGATCTATTATCAGTACCTCATCCTGATAACCACCGACATGTATTCGACACGGACACGCTCCGACACGCGGTCAACATTTGGGGACATGCGGTCAACTCTCCGACACGTTCGTACACATTTTTCCGACACGCGGTCAACGCTCGGACGCGTTTTTTTTAATTTAATTTAATTTTGTTAACTAAATATAAAAAGAAATATTTTATAAATTAATTTTTTTCTGTTATGAAATTTGACATGAAAAATTAACAAAGTACGAATAATTATTTATATTTATGTTATCAAATTTAAATATTTGATTGATTATATGACTTATTATGGACTCTTATATGTATTAAATATAAATTATATTATATATTTAAAATTTTTATTTAATATCAAAACGTGTCCCAACGTATCCAAAATATAATATTTTTTAAAATTAACATGTTGGCGTGTCGTGTCGTGTCCGTGTATCATAGACCTCGCCCAATAAAAGGATGAATTACAATAAATTTCTCTCTCTTCCAAGCCAATTTTGTGCTTCCTCACAAACTTTCTCTTCCTCCCTAATTACAGATAATTAGGAGGGCTTTCTAGCATATAATTCTCTAGATCCTTCTCTATGATAATGTACATTTAATGCAACCTTTCATCTTCCATAGAGACTTAAAAAAGAGACACCAACCTTTGAATGTCCACTGATCCTTTTGAATGTCCAATGATACATCTAATTGAACAGAAAAAACTCTTAACACATTAAAACAACTTATGTTTTTCACCGGGTCTTATTTATTCATATATTAATTAAGGGGTGCTTCATCCACCAATTTAAGGTTATGGAAGCACTAAAGGTAACAGATAGAAGGACCTACAAAATAAAGAAAAGCATTGTCAGCTCAAATCAGTAGCAAATTGAGTATACATTTTTTTTTTTGTCTGGGGGGCACATAGCTCAATGATGCGAGGTCTCATGTATATATATATATTCACAAATACAATTATAAGAGAGATATGCGATTCTCCTAGCTAGGAAGTAGGTGGGACAAATCATGATTGTTGCTAACCCTGATACAACATTTAATTCTTTAAAAGTTTAATTAACTTCTTAGGCGGAGGTATACAAAATAATTTTATTATATATTTTAAGGAAAATGATCCATTTAGAAAAAAAAAATTATAAATTTTTGCAAATGACACTATATATTCCCAGAAGTACATAGTGTAATCTAGTGTGTTTCTAAAAGTACATAGTGTAGTTTGTAAATATAAGTATGTAACTCTCCCCATAATTTAATATGTATCCTTACACAATTTTTTTTTTTTTTTTTAAATTTAAAATGTATTGTGTGGATATTTTTGTTACTGTGGCCGACAAATATTGAACTCTAGACCATTTTAATCATGAGTTATGATATCATTATGTTTAACTATTTTTTTTTCTCAAATTTAAGCCATTAAATAAAGGTACATAAATGATTTTATTTTTTGTCTAAATATTATTTTGTCTTTGTTCATATGTATGTGTGCTTGATGGGTAAACACTTCAAAATGTCGCAGTGGGGTCATAATTTGAGACATGAATTCACAATCCTCACTCACAAAGTCATAAGGGCGAGGTAGGTTGACGAAATGTTGGTGTGATTCTTACTAAATGAAACGTGGTGCTCGTGGTAATCTTTAAGTATAATATTAATATAATACAATATTATATTTATTGCAAGAGTATAAAAACGTCTCATCCATGTCCTCATCTCCTAAACAACCACAGGAAAAGTGACCTTAAAAATTACTAACGATTTATTGGTTTACACCCGTTTTTTATTTTAGGATTTTATGTTTATTATGTTATAGGAAAGGTTATTATGTCGTAGGAAAAGTGATTGTGTAATGTTATAGAGATTTATTTTGCGTGTCATATTTTTTTCTTTTTTTTTTGTTTTAAAATGTGTGGATCCCACAAAATATTGTGTGTGTAAGAAAGTTTGTTGTGTTATGTTAAAGGAGGAAATGAAAACGCTTTATTTTATCACAAAACTTGATATTGACTTAGTAGGAGAATAGATACACAAAGTTAATTTCAAATATATTGTTAAAAATTCAATAATCTTTATACAGATCGAAGTTTTGTAATAAAATGTATGAGTGGTAATGCACGGTTTGGCCCGGTATAAACTAATTTTTTAAAATAATTTTTTTTTTTTTTTTAAAAAAAAAAGTTTAGATCAGGATAGACATATGCTTCCATACAAGACAATGTAACTTTATTAAAGATTTAAAGTGAAATTATATATCGTCTATAAAAAAAAAACTGAAAATCAAAAGTCATTATGAGTAAGAGGTTCGATCAACTGTGTCAATATTTCTCATTGCGGAAAATAAAATTGTTGTAGCAATATCATTCTACTAAAATGAAGTCATTGTGATCCCATATTATGAAAATAGAAGCTTGCATTTGTTGAACAAATAATAAATTTAAGATGGATACCTACTCAAACAAGTGAAATGAATTTATAATATAGGGTATTCAATTTTTTGTTTTTGGTAATCTAGGGTATTCACTTTTGTTTATTAAATTAGAATATGTTTATGTTTAATTTGTATTATATTTTTTAAAATAACATACAGTCATTATTTTATTAAAATAACATGTTTTAATTTTTTTCAGAATTTGAACCCTATATTTTATTTTTTTAATCTGATTATATATACTCTAATTCAATTTTAAACACATCTGTTCTTAATTTATATAATTTTTCTTTTTTTTTTGGATTTTTTTTTTTAAAAAAGAAGAAGCGAATTTTGAAAAAAAAAAAAAAAAATCTATGAATGCACGAGTATTCAGTTTTCACTCCCATTCGGGATTGTAAATTGTAATAGGCTAATAGCTACGGACCGAAAATGTTGAGTAAAAAAAAATAAAATAATGCCATTAATTGTTTATGTAAGTAACTCAAAAAATTGATTGTACGTAAAAAACTTCACATCCCTAGTTAACTGTCAACATATTCAAGATTAGAAAGTACCGTAAGATCACATGCCAAATAAATTAATGTAGTGTATTAAAGGGTTATATATTTATTTTATTTCACATAAGAAATATTAAGTTTTTACGCACACAGAATAAAAATGAGTCTCACGATCTATTTTTATTTTTTTCCCTCCTTTTATTTGTGGATCTCATTTGTAATATTATTCCTCTTACATGAGATAATTCTTCTTATGTAATATAAGAAAATAATTTTCCTATATTAAATAAAGAGGAATGATCTGTTTACAATTTTTTTTATTAAATTACACTAAGTATATGTGACTGGTCATACACTCTTAATTGAAATATGATCGGTTAGACATAATCTCGTTCGTAAACAAAAAAATTTACAAATATAACTTTTTCCTTAAATAAATAAATAAATAAAAGTTTCGACTGTTCCATATAAACTATGATGTGAACACACAAAGAAAAACAATGCCACCTGCCAGCAACTTGGAAAGAGACATCATTATATTTTATTTTTCACATGACAAAATTAATCAGTAAATTTATAATAATATTGTAATTTATTTTTAAAAACATCCCGTAAAGCATTTTCCTTTTTCAGTGTTTTACTTTTGCTTTTTTTTTCACAGGTCTAAAGACAATAATAATTTTTGATAAAAATGAAACAGAAAATAAAAGATACATTTTGTTTTACAATTGGTATATTTTAAATTCAAACTTAAACAAAATAATACAGGATGTTAAAAAATAATATATTTTATTTACAAAGTGAAATTAAGAAGAACCCTAACCACCAAAAAAAAAAAAGTAAGAAGAAACCTATTGTTTATTTACCAATATTTTCGACAAATAGTACAAAGTAAAGCACTAAGTTCAATCAATGGCCATCAATTGGACCACGTAGTCCGTAAGTCAAGGACCCTACTCTTTTATGGTCCGTTCCAATTCATGATCAGTTCCACATGGGTCATAAATTTATGAGTGATATTTGGTCCCGGTGCAAAACGAATTTGGTGAGATGGAGACGAGTGAAAAAGAGAAAAAATTACCAAATTCTTTTGGTAAGGTGCAAGGGTCCTTAATCTCAGAGGTTGACTTCGATTTCTGAGAATGAAAAAAAGAATTTGAAAGAGCCGCCTCCAAAAGGATCCGATGATACTGATGGGAATTAATCTTCAGTTACGGTCAGAGAATATCTCTTGAATTTATTAAAAAAATAAAATAAAGAAAGAGGAGAGAGAAAAAATAATAATTTTTTTAGTGAAAGAATTATGGTGATTCCGGAATATATTAAAAAATTCATAAATTTAGGTTGCTAGAAATTATTGACTAAAAAACTCGATTAAAAAAAATATCACAAAATTTGACCCACGCCCGAAGCAAGCAAATTGAAATTATAACTCTAATCTGATCCAATCACAATATAATAAAAGGAAGCGAATTTGCCCACTTCCATCGCGTGTTACAACTAAGAAATAAAAAGCCCCCTTATTCAACTTTCATATTAATCACAAAGATCCTTCCCCTGAATTTTCATAACCATTCCCAGACACAATTTTTTTTGTTCTCTCAAAGATGACCGGAGAACACACTTCATCTCCTGCATCTGATGATGGCCTCAAGGCACCACTTCTTCCTCTTCACGACCCAATTCAAGGAACAAACAGAACCCATTTCACCATCAAATCAATTCTAACACTGAAAAATTTGTACATCATTCTAGGACCTTTGTTGTCCATTATTATCTGCTTCCTCGTGAAGTTTGATGATGCTCCAGCTAGCAGCCAAAAAATGCTTGCTGTGATTGCTTGGGTTTTCGCTTGGTGGGTCACACAAGCCGTGCCACTTCCTGTCACCTCCATGTGTCCCTTGTTTCTTTTCCCTCTCTTTGGGATTGGTTCTTCTGACAGTGTAGCTCACTCTTACATGGACGATGTTATCACGCTGGTTTTGGGAAGTTTCATACTTGCCCTCGCCGTGGAACGATACAACGTTCACAGAAGACTCGCCTTGAATGTGAGTCACTCCTTTTTTGCTTTATTGGCTTCTATTTTCTTTATCACATGAATCATCATCAAAAACAAAATAGCATTTTTTTCCTTAAGTTGAGTTAATTATATTAATGTTTTTCCTCTCTCTCCCATTTTTTTTTAAGACATAATATAAACAATTAATGTTTGTTTTGCAATTTTTGTGTAAACATTTCATTGGAAGACACTCAATTATTGGCTTTAAGAAATAATTCAAGTTTAGACTTATCTCCCAAATCTCAATACAAAATGATGACGGTTTTTTATTTCTGTCTTCTTATTAAATGAGATTATTATACTCTATCTCTTTTTTTTTTCTAATTTTATTTTAGGGTTTTATAAGAGTTATGTTATAGGAAAAGTGATTGTGTAATGCTATAGAGATTCGTTTTGTGTGTATTAATTTTTATTTTATTTTTTTACTTTAAAAAATGTGGGCTCCACAAAAGATGTTATGTGTAAGAAAGTTTTTGATGTCATATGACTTGATAGATATAAACATCTTTATTTTATTTTGGGGTCGAACATGACGTGGGTCCCACAGGTAACATTGTTGTTTTGTGGTGATCCTCTGAATCCAGCGATGCTGCTGCTAGGTTTGTGTGCCACGACATTCTTTGTCAGCATGTGGTTGCACAACGTGGCAGCAGCGGTGATGATGATGCCGGTGGCTACGGGGATCCTGCACGGGCTGCCACCGCCGCACGAGCAATCGGAGTTGGTAAACAAGTTCAGTAGGGCGGTGGTTCTGACGGTGGTGTTTGCTACGCCGATTGGAGGGATAAGCACTCTGACGGGGACAGGTGTGAACTTGATATTGATTGGGATGTGGAAGAGTCTTGTCCCTGAGGCAAAGCCAATCAGCTTCAACACGTGGTTCTTCTATGGTTTCCCTGTGGCTGTTCTCATCCTCTTATGCTTTTGGTGTATCATTTGCTTGCTCTATGTCCGAAAGGGTTCGGGTCAAGCTTTGTCTGGTTATTTGGATAAAGCCCACTTGAAGAGGGACCTCGAAGCTCTAGGTAAATTCCTCACTTCAATTCTATTCAGTTTTTTCATTCAGCAGTGTTTGGAAGAGTAGAAATTTTTTTTCCGAGAATCTCAATTTTAAAATTATGATGAAAACATTCAATTTATATAATATTTAAAAATTAAAAATTTAGAAAAATTTAATTTATCGGAAATTTTGAAAAAATAACATACCAAACGCCACCTTAAACACTATTAAGAAGAAAATAGAAATGCTAATGAGATATATTTTTATTCTATTCTTTTAAAATTTCTTTTTAGAATTTCATGTAACTTTATAAATAATAAATAAAGGATTTTATATTTCTCATTCAACATGAGAATTGAATTCTCATGTTGTAGAGAAAATAAAATCCGATATATTTTTATGTGTAACATTCTTTAAAAATTTCTTTTGTAAAATTTCATGTAACTTTATAAAACTAATAAATAAATTTAATATATACCAATTTTTTTTAACTTATTTAATAGACTTTATATGAAAATTTTCATTTAATGAAAAAAGTGTGAAAAGAGCTCAGAAAATATAAAGGAGAACGAAAAAAGTTATTTTATTTTAGTCTTGACAAGCTTCTACCTTTTATGCTTCTTTGTCGTTTTTTTTTTGTTTTATTGACATTTACATCTGCATCTTATTCCTGTTCTTCACTGCTGCATTGAAAAAGTCTATGCATATCTATGCAATGATTAGAGTTCCATCAATGCAAGGTAGGTGACCGGTTGAAGAAAGATTTTGGTTTGATTTCCTCTAATGTCATAAAATCTTAATATTTGATCCATTTCGTTTTTGGGATTAGTTTTATAACTTACTTAAAAAATTGAAGTTTATAAAAATATTCGAAAAACCTACCCACGTTATTTTATGCCTATGTAGCACACAGGGGTTCATGTAACCTCGGTGAGGCCATTTCCGAAAAATAACTCTAAATCTAGTTGTTGATAATTTTTAATAACTTTTAATGGCATAAAAAATATTAATATTTTTCTATTATGAGATACTAGATGTATTTTTTATTAAATATTTGTTATCGAATCAAGTACATTATTTTTTTCTATTCGAAAAATTATATAATTTTCTTTAGAGATTATATTATTGACCTTTAGACTTTAGAAAATGAAATAAAATTTTTGAGTGAAATTCCAAGGTTAATTATAATGGTATTTAAAAGTTATTCTATCTTCCAAAATCCTAAATTAATAATATGGTATTTAGAATTAGTTGTGAGTGAGATTATTCATTATAGCTCATCACAAATAAAAGATTTATTTACATTAGAATATATTAATATATAGCACATTCATATTTAAAAAAAATGGAGTGTAATTTATAAAAGATAAAAAGAGAGAAGCATAATATGAGCGACTTTTAAAAAATAAAACTGTAACTTACTATTTTTTATTAAGCATTAGGAGAATTATTAAGACAATAAAAAAATAACAAACTCAATTAGGAGAATTTTATGAAGTGATTAATGATATTTTTGTTTATGAATCATTAAAACTAGATTGAAAAGCGGAAAAGAGAAAAAAGAAAAGACCGGAGCCAGTACGAGGTAGTAAAATTTAACACGTTATCTATCAAAAATAAAATAAAATAAAATAACACGTTTGGTTTTTCTCAGCATAAGCTTATTTACATGTTGCGGTAATCTAGTGGAACTAGTCATCCAATTGAAAAAGAATGTCTCTGTAGCCGGCACCACTTGAAGTTCATTACCCAGAAAATGAAAAGAAATAAAAAGCTGTTGGGAAGGTCATGGTCATGGACATATTTGGAATGTCTTAACCCGTTGAAGTTACTCACTTTAAACAACACCCATTATATACAAGTTTCACAATATTTCTTTTATAGTTTTATATTTAAATTATAGTTTTAATGAAATAAAAGAAATATTTATAATATTTGCTCCAAAAAAATCTGATACAGTGGCAATTCTGTTACGGTTGTTTGCAGGTCCCATGGCATTTGCTGAGAAGATGGTGTTGTCTGTGTTTGGGGTATGTATGCCTAAATACAAATTTCAAATTTCAATGTCTTAAACATATGGGGTAACTTGTTCTTATTTTCTAAGTCATTAACGAACGGTATGGTACTATGGTGAATGCAGTTGCTAATCATACTATGGATGACAAGAAGAATCACAGATGAAATTCCTGGATGGGGAGCTTTATTCCATGGGCTTGTTGGTGATGGAAGTGTCAGTGTAAGTAATATTTTTAGTTTTTGAGGTTATTACCCCTTACACCAAAAAATTGTGAGTCTCCAATCAAACACAACCAAAATGAGTCTTTTATAAGTATAAAGAACCAATTCAACCCAAAATTTTAAGACGTTGGTGAAGGCTTTTTTAATGATTTATATTATTTTCTAATACATCTCCTCACATTTTTTGTTTTATCTTGTGTTTATTTTAATTCCACTAGAAAGTGGGGATGATAAAGATCGAACTCATGACCTTATAGTCATTGAGACTCTGATACCATGTAAAGAACCAATTTAACCCAAAATCTTAAAGTATTAGATGAAGGCCTTTTCAATGGTGTATATTATTGTTTAGCACAATATGTAATGTAGGTATTGGCGGCTGTCTTATTGTTCATAATCCCAAACATGAAGCAAGAGGGGGAGAAGCTAATGAACTGGAATGAATGCAAGAAGTTACCATGGAACCTCATTTTGCTTCTAGGAGCTGGGTTTGCCTTAGCTGATGGAGTGCAATCTAGTGGTCTAGCAGATGTTCTGTCCAATGCCTTAGATTTCTTGGAAAATGCTCCATACTTAGTCATTGTTCCTGCTGTGAGTCTAATATGTAGCATTATTACTGAGTTCATCACCTCCAATGATGCCACTGCTACACTTCTTGTCCCACTTTTGTACCACATAGCCAAGACTATGCATTTGCATCCCCTTCTTCTTATGGTCCCTGGAGCAATAGCAACTGAGTTTGCTTTCTGGCTTCCATCTTCAACACCATCAAATGTAGTTGGATTTGCCACTGGACACATTGAAATTCAAGACATGCTCAAAGTTGGTGTGCCACTTAAGGTTGCTGGGATTGTTGTGCTGTCTTTTCTGATGCCAACACTAGGTGAGTTATTGTCTTATGTTCTGGTAGACATTTGCTTTGAGAAAATTAATTTGGTTGAAAGTGGATTCTGACATGTAAGTTTTGCTATTGCAGGAACTATAGTTTTTGGAACAAATGACAATACTCAATGGCTGACAAAGACAAACTATCGTTGGTTACGAAATTGATTTCTTCTCCAAATTCAACTTTGCTATATAGATTTTGGGTGGTCTATTATTATTCACAGAATCTTCTTTATCCTGGAGATGAACGACATTTGAAATGTGCAAGGGCCTTATGTTATATTTGCGCAATTATACCCTGTACTGTACAGATATTAATAGGCAAAGAAGGGAGAAAAAGATATACATCTTTGTTTATTGATTTCATTTTGTATTTTTTTTAGTGATAATTTTATTTTGTATTTTTTTCCTCTCGAAGAAAAGATTTTATCAATTTCTGTTGTAATCTTTTCTTCCACCAATTAATGAATGAAGATTTATTTATGGGTTCGAGTTGCTGTTACCAATTAATTTTCATGTTCAATTGTTTTATAAATTCTTTTCTATGGTTATTTGGTTATGCAGTTTATGGGATTATATTAAATTATATTATATGAGGTAATTTTGTCTCATGACCTTTTAATTATAATTTTATTAGACAGTAATATACAATAAAATATACAATGTAACATTTTCTTCTCATGATTAGAACCTAACCTACACATATGGTAGTGTGTCATGGGTCCTATATCTCACCAAAGTTAAACTTCATTATATAATGACTTACCAAACTTTGCTCGTATTTTAATTATAACTATTCATACATATAGCTAGTTACTATACTAAATACGGTCTGAATAAAGATGGTCATGCTCTTGAAAATAATTGACTCTTTTTACTTGCTAACTAAGCATCAGTGATAATTCTCATAATGAGTTTTCGAATTATGACTACTTCTAGCCATAATAATTATGGAAAATCTCACTTTTAAGTCATGCACATGTATTTAGCAGCATATAACATATAAATGGTTCGCTTTTTCTGCAGTAAGCCTAATACTTATAATTATTTAATTTTTCAATCCCAAAACGACGTCGTTTTGGAAACAAATACAGATAACTTATCTGCAGTAACTGCAGAAATATTATTCTGATATATAAATGTGAGAAAAAGTGTGTGTACTTTTAAAATATATAAATTTATGTCCTTTTAAGAGAGAGATAGACACAAAGAGGTGTGAGTTTCACTGAAAAATAAAGAAAAAAAAATGTGGGTCCCGCCTCTTTGTGTCTATTTCTCTTAAAAAGACATAAGTTTGTGTCCTTTAAAAGGACATACATTTTTTCCGTAAATGTGAAAACACATCATTCTCAGCATGATCAACATATTATAGAAGGTTTATTAAGGGATTTTCACAATTAGGAGTGTGAGGAATATTTTCAAGATTTGAAGATTAAGTTGACGTCTCACCAATTTTAACAATCCATGATCCATTAGGAAAATCTGAAGTTTACACTTATGCATCTAGAAAGGTATTACAATGTGTTTTAATGCAAGAGAGAAAAGTTGTAGCTTATGGATCAAGTCAATTGAGACCTTATGAAGAAATTTATCCAACTTATGACTTGGAATTGACCGCAGTAGTTTTTGCACTTAAGTTTTGGAGACATTATTTATATGGGTTCAAATTTGAGGATTTTAGTATCATAAGGGTCTTAAATATTTGTTTGACAAAAAAAATCTAAATATGAGGCAAAAAATGTGGATGGAATTTCTGAAAGATTATGATTTTGAACTTAAATACCCTCAAAGAAAAGCAAATATGGTGACGGGTGCTTTAAGAGATACAAAAAATTCAATTATTAGAAAAATGAGAGCTTGTTGACAAACCGATAGAACCATTCAAACTTTAGAGGATATGTTGAGAGCTTGTATTATTAAACAAGGAGGTAGTTTGAAAATATACTTGTCTTTGATAGAATTTTCCTGTAAAAATAGCTTTCACTCTAGTATTGGAATGACTCCATATGAGGTACTATATGGAAAAGAAATGTAGATCTCCAGTATATTGGTATGAAAAATGAATAAATTATCTGTTAGAACCAGATTAGTTCAAGAAACCTCGAGACAACTTCAAATGATTAAGAAAAATCTTGAAAAAGCTCAAAGTAGACATAAAGTTATGCTCATAACAGTTGTAAACCTTTAGCTTTTGAAAAGGTAGAACATGTCTTTCTCAAACTTTCTCCTACTACACGTGTAGGCAAAACCCTCAAAGTTAGGAAATTTAGTCCTATGTATATCGATCCATTTCAAATACTTCGAAAGATAGAGCCAATTGCTTACCAACTAGCTCGCCTACCTCATATTTCCAATCTCCACAGTGTTTTTTATATTTCTCAACTTAGAAAATATGTCCCAGATCCTTCTCATATTTTTTATATAGACTCCATACAAGTTAAAGACAATTTGACTATTAGTACACGGCTAGCCGAAATCCTTGATAAAAGCATTATACAAATGAGAAATAGAATAATTCCGTTAATCAAAGTATGTTGGGAATAACTTTCACCATATGAACCTACATAGGAAAAAGAAGAGATTTACGAAAAAATTATCAGCGATTTTTCTTATCAGGCATGTAGAAATCTTGAGGACAAGATTTTAGTTAAGAAGGGGAAATGTAATAAAAGAGAGAGTATTGTTCACGTAATACTGTTCACCCACGCAAAAAGTGCCAAAACTACGCAAAAAGCACTAGGAAATGTTAAAACGGCGCAAGTAGCGCCAAAAACTAAAAACATGCGTATAAGATTTGACGCTGTTATCGAATAAACAAATAAATATTAAAACAATAGATATAAGACAGTAATACATGTTAACAGTGGCGGACCTACTTAAGGGAAAATGGCCGCTAGTGCAGACATAAAAAAAAATTGTCAACTTCCTTGAAGTGTTGGGATTCGGACTTGGTGGCTGCTGTAGAGACGACAGACCAAAGCTAGTGGTGCATGCGACAATGTTGAGGAGTTTTTGCATGTGCACCACTGCTCAATCATCATTGTAATCATTTGCGTGTGCAAAATTTGAAAAACTGAGTATGAGGAAGAAGATGACTACAACGACATCGTATTTGTTAGTTCCTTTTCGTTTTAGTTAAATTTTTATATATTAAAAAAAAAGAGTGTTGACATTTAATAATATCTTCAACCAAAGGGAGGATGCAGGTGTCTTTCAAGCGTGGCCCATTGGGAAGCACAAGCAGTGGCTAGCCATGTGGCCAATCATAAGAGGATGAGAGGATTTTCAACCAATCAGCAAGCTTTAACCCAAATTCCACTTATCCAACCACCCAACGAAGTGGACCATATCTCCACCGTTGATCACACTTTCTTTGATAGAATCACAAAATTTGGTGACAATTGAACTTTTTAAAGTGTTGAAGATGCTTTGAACCTTGAGTACAAGGTTGGCCAAGTGATTTTACAAGCCCAAGTAACACAAGACCCAAGAGGGACTCCAAAAGTCCAGTTTATTTGAAGGACTATTATTTATGCTAGTGTCAGAAATTAATGATTTATTTATTTGAATTTAACTTGTATATTAAAAATATTATTTAATATTAAGACGTATCGTAACGTATTGAAATATTAGTATTTTCGAAGTAACATATCAACGTCCCATATCAGGAAGATATCAAAAATGTCATGTCGGTATCGGTGCTTCATAGTTCTTAACTAGATGCCCAAAGATTTTGGGGATGCGAGTTGCTAGAATCATCATGCCTTTTGTAGATTATCTTGAAAGCTTGGGAATTTCAAGTTAGCAACTATTAGAGTGATAGAGAAATGACCTTATATTCTTGGATGTGTGCTGGAGGAGAAGGTGAAGCCAAATGTCAAATCCCTTGAAGAAATTAATGTCAGGCGAACATCACTTCCCTCTATAATTACTTGATATTCGGACATCATTAGAGCTTAGAGGCAAAGCTTGTTAATTGGAGAAGTTTACTCATTTTTGTTTTCTTTTCTTATTTATATTCTTTTGTTTTTTAATACGTTTAAAATTATGTTTTAAAAAAAATTCATGAGAGTTGTCCCCAAACCCCCGCACTAAGTGTGTGGACATAAATAAATTTTTTTGGGTCTGCCACTGCATCTAAGCACCCCAAGATACTTAGAAAATTTTATCTAGATGAGATGACGATTGCTCGGATGATAATTACATATATTTTTTTAAATACAATGATTACTTAGTTATAATTTAACCAAAATATAGTTAGTTCTGTTAAAATTCAACTAAAATCAAGGATTAGATTTTTTTGACTAGTCAGCAACTTATATATATATATATATATATATATATATATATATATATAGGTAGGATCCTTTGACACTAGTGTCAAATTTCAATTTTGATACCTTATCTAATAGTCATTAAATCAAAAAATATCTACGGTGTCAGATGCTTACAAATCAGAGCCGTTGATATTTTTTGATATAACGGCTATCAGATGAGGTGTCAAAATTGAAATTTGATAAGGGTGTCAAATGATCATGCCTCATATATATATATATATATATATATATATATATATATATATATATATATTTGTTTGTAAATATTCACCTGACGATAATATCAGAAAACAAAGAGAAGAAAATAGAAAGAACCAAGACCGAGAAAAGAAAAAAGAAAAGAAGATAGGAAGATAATATCAAGAGATAAAAACCTTCTTTCATTTTTTCTTCTTTTCACTATTTGTTTAAAGTTAATTTTTTTTAATGGTGTTGTTATTATGCCAAGTTATTTTCTTAATTTTTTTTTTCTATTTAACTTTATTTCTACCTTTAGCTTTATTATTATTTAGTCCAATTTTTTTTCTTTTCAAAGTTGATTATCAGACTTATGAATTATTTGGTGCCAAATGAATATTAAGAGATTGTATAAATTTTAACTATATGATACTATTGTGAACTGACCCACAAAATTTGGGTTCGGAGAGTTATAGGGTAAGGAACATCTTACCATAGCTTGAGCTCCACCATATAGAACTTTTTATATGCAGAGACGCACAAAATTGGAATGTAATTAGCTTCAATTAAATATTACATAATTGATTATTTATTATTATTTTATATATTACTTCATTTTTATGAACTTACCGGAGAGAATGGTATTTTCTATTATTATAGCTGAAATTGTTATAGTTATAAAAGCTCAATATTGTTGACGTTTTTCTCACGTTTGTTTGTTTTGTGCTATCTTTTCCTAAGAACCATCATTCCTAGTCTATACTTGTTGGGTGAAGGATGGGCAGTTGTTATTTATCTTTATGAAGATAGTTCAGAATTTCATATAATAATTGGAAATCAAGGAGTTGTAGCTATATTCTATATAGACAACGTAGAAACTTATAGTTATAGGCTAGATCAAAGTGAGACTTATGTAGTGGATAAATTTATAACTTTAAGCAGTTAGAAATGTAATATATGTATGGTACTGATGTAAAATAGCTTAGGATGTGACTTTATTGTAAGATATTTAGAATGTGAAAAGTTATCTACTAACTCAAATTCATGTAAAAAATAGTGAAGGATGTTACTTTAATCGGTTGATCTTCTTAAGTTTATATTCCTTTATATTTATTGTTCTTATTATTAAAATATAATTTAAAAAATAATGTGTTATTCTCTATATTAGTTAGTGATACAGGGTGTTACAATATGGTTTGATTTTGTTCATATGGTTTTTTTTCATACCACTAATTACATGTAGGGCACATTTCTACCTATTATTTATAATAAAACATACAAGTAATTAAATGTGCTAATATTCATATATTTTATCATATTTGAACCAAGTACAAGTTTTATTGTTTTTTGGAGTTACCAAATCCTAATTACCTTTTGAGGCGAGTTGGCTCCCTCTGGTATCCCCATAAGTTTCGACTCTTTGAGCCGGCTATAGGATTAATCCGGAGCGCGGGGTCAGTGATGGCTAAAGGTTCAGCCCCCTCTCCAAATACAAGTTTTATTTTGAATGGGTGCTAATTAAGCTACAAGATAAAGATATATTTATGTGCATAATTCATAGTTACACGTAAGTAAACAATAAAATAAACACGTAAGTACAATTGATTATTTATTATTATTTCTGATATTACTTTATTTTTATAAACTTACTTGAGAGAATGATATTTTTCATTATTACGGCTGAAGTTATTATAATTATAAAATCTCAATATTATTGAGATTTTTCTCTCGTTTATTTGTTTTGTGCTATCTTTTTTCAGAGAACCATCATGTCTACTCTATACTTGTCGGGTGAAGGATGGGCGGTTGCTATTTATCTTTACGAAGACCGTTCAAAATTTCATATAGTAATTAAAATCCAAGGAGCTGTAGCTATATTCTATTTAGACAACGTAGAACCTTATACTTATAGGCTAGATCAAAGTGAGACTTATGTAGTGTATAAATTTATAACTTTAAGTAACTAGAAATGTAATATATGTATGGTACTGATGTAAAATAGCTTAGGATGTGACTTTATTGTAAGATATTTAGAATATGAAAAATTATGTACTAACTCAAATCCATGTACAAAATAATGAAGGATGTTAGTTTAATCGGTTGATCTTCCTAAGTTTATAGTCCTTAATATTTATTGTTCTTATTATTAAAATATAATTTAAGAAATAATGAGATATTCTCTATATTAGTTAGTTATAAAGGGTGTTAAAGTATGGTTTGATTTCGTTCATATGGTTTTTCTTTCACACCACTAATTACATGTAGTGCAAATTTTAAACTTTATTTTAATAATTAAAATTCTACCTATTTAGTATTTAGCCAAAAATTCACATAACTTGTAAAATTCGTTCTATTTAATTATTATTTATAGTAAAACATACAAGTAGTTAAATGTGCTAATATTTAAATATTTTATCATATTTGAATCAAGTACAAAATTTCTTTTTGAATGGGTGCTAATTAAGCTACAAGCCAAAAGATATTATGTGCATAATCTATAGTTACACCTAAGTAAACAGTAAAATAAACAAGTTATGTTAATATACAAAGTGACATTTTAATGACGTAAAAATCAATAGAATTTGTACTCCTTATTTTTTAATTAATAATTTCATATATAAACTTTTCAATTCGATTTTATTTATATTTTGGTACTTTTTCTACGTTTAAGGAAGGAAAAATCATTTGTCCTTTTAAATTATACAACTTGTGTCATTTTATTCTCATAAAGAGGTGAGACCTACATCTTTATTTTATTTTTTTCATTCTCTATCTCCCATGATCTACCTCTTTCTCTTACTTAAAATGACACAACTTTATATCTTTTAAAATGATACACAATTTTCCTTAATTAAAGAAAGCTATTTGGTTTAACAAAAAAAAAAAAGCTATTTGTAGACAGAATTAATAGTTATTAATCGCTTCTCAAAACAATATGTAAGTCGCTTTTTTATATGAAAAATCTATATAATTTTTACTTCTTATTTTTATTTTATAATTTTGTTATTAATCTTCTAATTACTTTTTGATAATTTCTTCTTGAGTTTTAAACGAAGTTATGCATATAAAAAAATTAAATTTTCATAATGTTATTAATATTTTAAATATTATTTATTTAATTTAGTAGTTAATAATTAATATCATTATCAGTTACATATCAAGACAAATTTACAGGGGATAAGATTGTTTTGTAGATAAAAAAAATGCTGAATTAAAAATCGTAGTGTATTTAAAGCTTAATGTTCATTTATGTGATGTGACAGAATCAGGCATTAATTTTAAAGATTAAACATTAATCTACATTTATTTGATGTAACACAAATTGCTTTATATATGCATATTTATAAAGCAATTTGTGTATGATTTTATTTATGGTCAATCGTCTATTCACTGTGCTGTGTAGTAGTGAAATCAAGAGTCTTCGTCACTATTTTTTTAAAGTTTATTTTTTTAATGGTGTTGTTACTATGCCAAGTTCTTTTCTTAAATTTCTTTTTCTACTTAACTTTTTTCTACCTTTAGCTTTATTATTATTTAGTTCTAAAATTTTATTTCTTTTCAAAGTTGATTATCAGACTTATGAATTATTTGGTACCAAATGAATATTAAGATATTGTGTAAATTTAATTGTATGATACTATTATGAACTGACCCACAAAATTTGGGTTTAAACAGTTATAGGGTTAGAGACACTTTATCATGACTTGAGTTCCACCATACAGAACCTTTCACATGCAGAGATCCACAAAATTGGGATTTAATTAGCTTCAGCTAAATATTACATAATTGATTATTTATTATTATTTATGATATTACTTCATTTTTATGAACTTACTTGAGAGAATAATATTTTCCGTTATTACGGCTTGAAATAGTTATGTAAAGTCATTTATTTGTCTTATGTGTGATATTATGTGTCAGTTGGTTTAATTAATAAAAAGGGCATTATGGTAATTTGACTATGAAGGGAAGTTATTAAAAACATAACTACTGATAGGTGCAGTTGTATAAGAGTCATATGGTTAGTTTTCTGATAAGCGTCTCTGACAAAAAATAACGCTCCATCTGAGCCTGCCTATAAAAGTTGTATCCAATCCCTATCAAAGAAGATACAAGAACAGTGAAGAGTTAAGACTCTGAGAAAGGATTTCACCATCAAAGTTCTTCCGTAATTATGGACAAAGGTATGTTTATGTGAAACTCATAAATTCTGAAGATCCTCTATCATGTTCTTGAATGATTACTGTTGAAATTGCTTACATGTTATAGTTAGAATATCTCAATATTACTGAAATTTTTCTCACATTTGTTTGTTTTGTGCTAACTATTCCACAGAACCATCATGCCTAGTCTATACTTGTCGGGTGAAGGATGGGCAATTGTTGTTTATCTTTATGAAGACCGTTCAAAATTTCACATAGTAAAAGTCAAGAAGTTGTAGCTATATTCTATTTAGACAGTGTGAAAACTTATACTTATAGGCTAGATTAAAGTGAGACTTATCTGCTGTATAAATTTGTTACTTTAAGTAGTTAGGAATGTAATATATATGTGGTACTGATGTAAAATAGTTTAGAATATGACTTTATTGTAAGATATTTAGAATGTGAAAAGTTATGTACTAACTCAAATTCACGTACAAAGTAATGAAAGATGTTAGTTTAATCGGTTGATCTTCCTAAGTTTATATTCCTCTATATTTCTTCTTCTTATTCTTAAATATAATTTAAGAAATATGTGATATTTTCTATATTAGTTAGTTATAAAGGATCTTACAGTATGGTTTGATTTCGTTCCTATGATTTTTTCCACACCACTAATTACATCTAGTGCAAATTTCTACCTATTTTTTTAATAAGTAAAATTCTACCTATTTAGCCAAATATTCACTTATCTTATAGAATCAGTTCTATTTAATTATTATTTCTAGTAAAACATACAAGTAATTAAATGTGCTAATATTTAAATACTTTATTATCATATTTGAACCAAGTACAAGTTTTCTTTTGAATGGGTGCTAATTAAGCTACAAGCTAAAAGATATATTTATGTGCATAATTTATAGTTACACGTAAGTAAATAGTAAAATAAACAAGTTATGTTAATGTTTTTAATATACGAAGTGACTTTTTAATGATGTAAAAATTCAATAGAATTTGTACTCCTTACTTTTTAATTAATGATTTCATAAATAAACTTTTCAATTCGATTTTATTAATATTTTGGTACTTTTCCTACCTTTTAAAGAATGGAAAATTATTTATCCTTTTAAATGTAATAATTTGTACAAATAGGTGGGACTTACATTTTTATTTTTATTTTTGTCCACTCTCTATCCCTTATGATCTATCTATTTCACTCGCTTAAAATGACATAATTTTGTATCTTTTAAAATGATACACATTTTTTCCTTTAAAGAAAGCTATTTGGTTTACCAAAAAAAAAAAAGCTATTTATTAATCGCTTATCAAAACAATATGTAAGTCGCTTTTTTATATTAAAAATCTATATAATTTTTACTTCTTATTTTTTGTTTTATAATTTTGTTATAAATTCTCTATTTTCTAATTATTTTTTGATAATATCTTCTTGAGTTTCAAACGAAGTTATGCATATAAAAAAATTAAAGTTTAATAATGTTATTAATATTTTAAATATTATTTATTTAATTTAGTAGTTAATAATTAATAACATTGTCAGATACATATCAAGACAAATTTACAGGGGATAAGATTGTTTCTTAGATAAGAAAATGCTGAATTAAAAATCATAGTATAATTAAACCTTAATCGACATTTACGTGATGTGACAGAATCAGGCATAATTTTAAAAATTAAACATTAATCTACATTTATTTGATGTGACAGAAATTGCTTTATATATGCATATTTATAAAGCAATTTGTGTATGATTTTATTAATGGTCACTCGTCTATTTATAAAGCAATTTGTGAATTCCAAAGTCTTCGTCACCTAATAATCCCAACGTACGCGTAGGGACGGGTAGGTGGTGGAATTGGATGTCTTTATATGTGGACAACAGCACATGGTTCCCTTCTAAATTAATTATCTCCATGTCACATTATTAATTTATCATGATAGAATCGTCCTTCTATGTTATGAGGAGAGATATTCTTACTATCAAATTTTTTCACTACTAATTTACTACCTATCTAATCACCATTGGATCAACATTTTCTCTCTCTTCATAAATTTTTTAGCATTCTCTCTCTTCGATCCAAAAATGATTAGATTGGTAATAAGTTGGTAGTGGAAAATTTTAGTAGTCAAAATATCCTCTCTCATATATTAGTTCCTCCCTTTTCGCCCATGGTTTGGGACATGCATTGTTGCCCCCATTTTCTCATAATTCATGTACCTTGGAGCTGTCCAAATCACGCCCCTTCCTTGCCCAAATCCAACGGCAATGTTTCCAGTGAGAAGTTCTTTTATGACGAAGGAGGGCAAAATTTTCTTACTCCACAAGTTTAACAACTGTTAAATCTATGTATTTAGTACTTCTTGTGCCCACAAAGCTATGGTAGCTCTAGGAGCATTTAAGAAATGTTTATCTTGTGATCCATAAGTGCCAAGTGGATAACAGCTAAGTTATGTTTCATATATACAAATAAATATTTGGTTTTACTGTTGCAACTAGATTAATACATTCCATCAATGAGAGCATTACACATTAGAAAATAAAGAAAAAATTTGGCAGAAAAATAAAAAATTGACTGACATGTCATATTTTTATTGGTGGGATATACTGAATCTTTGGTATAATAGTAATATCAAAGATTTATTCTATATACACGTAGACGGTAGGTCGGTGGGTGAAACAATACTTATTAGGAGTAATATTCTTAGTAATTTAAAATCAGTTTACAATTGATTTAGTATATATATATATATATATATATATATATATATATATATATATATATATATATATATATATATATATATATATATATGATCTTTTGATATTGGTGTCAAACTTTCATCTAATAGCTGTTCACATATTTAATAATCAGAGTCGTCGATCTTGATATAAGATAGCGTACAAATCATCTATGCATTTTATGCAAAAATATTTAATATTTAAACTTTTTATATTTACATTTAGATTTAGAGAATCTATGGTATCATTCTTCTTTAAACAATGATACCATTATTAACTTCTCTTCTTTCAAATTTATAATTTAAATTAATTTTTTCATTTTTTATTTAAATTATTTATTCACACATTTTTTGTGATTTTAAAATTATTAGATATACAATATAGTTATTAGTTAACATGTTTTTAAAATGTGTGTCATTGCTTGTGGGATTCAAAAATTCTTAGACACTGCATTAGCTGATTAAATTAAAATGTAATAATATGTATGAGCAAGTGTCTAAATTTAGGTAAAATTTAAGGATTTTATATTTCTCATTTAACATGAGAATTCAAACTTTTCTACACACCCTTCGATTTCCGTGCTGACATGGGTCCTACATCTAATTTTTTCTAACACATAGGTCCAACTTACTTTTTATCTCTACAACATGAGATCTTAATTCTCATTTAACATGAGAAATATATAACCCAAAATTTAAATATACAAATTAAAATAAAACATATTCAAACTATTTTGTTAAAATTATAAAGAATCTACTTAATTAATTCAGTTATAGTATAAACACATTTAAATAAAAATACTTAAATTTATAAAAAAAATTAAGAGATTAATTTACTTTAAAAATATATTTTAATATAGGGAAAATATCTATCCGTTGAGAGGATATAACCTTATATCATTTTAGATCTTAACAGTTGATTTCCGTCCATCAATGATTATAATCTATTGGGAAAAATTTAATGAGTCAAATTTATTATTAATTAATTAATAATTTTGATCCAATAAATTATAACCGTTGATGGACAGAAATCAACGGTTAGAATCTAAAATAATATAAATTTATATTCTTTAAAATGATAGATATTATTCCTTTAACATGAAACATGAAAGTAGGTAATTTAAAAATGAAATGTGGGTCGCTAAATTAATTCAGTGTCTCCTGGTCCTAGTCGCGAGCGAGGAAATGAGAGATACACGACGAGAGAAAAATAAGAATAATTTAATTTTAGTCCTAGGACAGAATTGAGATTTTAGAATGTATTTACTAGTTTTAAAAAATAAAAATAATAACATATAAAAATGTTTGATATGTGGCCACGGCAGTGAGGGAAAGTGGGTTTGACTCGTAATATCCATCAACTACGAGGGCAAAAGTGTACATCACCTATAAGCAAATTCAGGAGACGCCCGTTACCCGTGTCCTTCGTCGGTTCCTCCGCTATAAATTGCAACCACCGCACACGATACAGCGCAGAATCCAACCTTAAAGAACCAAAATCATAAAAAAATAAAAATCAACGGTTACAAAATGAGATTTCACTGCCTTGTTCTCTTCCTTTCTCTGTCGGCGTTCACCTTCACCGCTGTCCGGTCGGAAGCTCGGGTAGGCGGCTGGAATCCCATCAAGAACATCGCAGACCCCCACGTGACGGAAATCGCGAATTACGCGGTTACCGAGCACGACAATCGATCTGGGTCAAAGCTGAAGCTGGTGAAGGTCATCAAGGGTGAGACTCAGGTGGTGGCTGGCACCAACTACCGCCTCGTGCTGGCTGCGAAGGATGAATCCGCCACTAAGCATTACGAAGCCGTCGTGTGGGAGAAGGTCTGGCAGCATTTCAAGAACCTCACTTCCTTTAAACCTCTTAATTGATATATACTCATAATGTGCTATTTTGTCTATTATAAAGATGTTTCAGAGTATTTTCTTGTGTCTTGTATTCCTTTCTCTCTATTGGTTTTGCCAATAAAGAAAGACAGGGATATACTAATGGAGGTCAAATTATAATAATAGTTAGACGCATCTGTTGAAATCTTCTTTTCTGGCTTTGGCGTTTTTTTGTGGAAATTTTATTTGTGTGATCTCTGCTTTCGAGGTTTTGAAATGATTGTTGTCTCTTGCTTAATTCAAATTTCACGGGGTCAATTTTGGAAAGAATGAAGAAAAAAGTAGCAATCTTATGCCTAGATTATGTCTAGATTTTGAATCATAAAAGTAGATATTTTAAAATAATATTTGGATAGCTAAATTATATTATTGCTCGTTGGTTGGTAAGAACTATTTTAAAATCTCCATGGTGCTCACGAAATCTCTTTGGATTTATAATCATATCCATCCATACTGATGTTTAGAAATGCATGCTTCCTAGTCAATCCTATATTCCTATCATGTCATTTCTCATCTCGTGTCCCGTTATGGTATTTTGTTATTGTTATTTTGTTTTTTAATTTTTGAGTGAGTTCTGGATTAGATCAATTATTTGGAAATTAATTCTCTTTTCCTTTTCTCTCTCTCTCTCCTTCCTCCCTCTCTCCACTCTCTCTCTATGGGCGGCTCCAATTATTTCCTACTTTTGCAGTGATAGGGAATGGTTCCCCCCTTTTTTTATTGCTTATTTAAAATTACTCGTGTTGAACAAAAGTTTACGAAGAAAAATATTCAAGCATTTGTGTATTGACATGCCGAAACAGAAAGCCACCGTCTTGATCAATTCGATGAATATTTACCAAAATTGTCCAGTAGTTTAGATATTTTAGCCATAGGAGAGACCTTCGCAAACAATCTGTGAACACCGTATTTTGTACAAATTATTTTTACAGAAGAGGTTATATTTATACATTTTTTATCTACAAATTATATTATATCTAATATAACTGGTAGTATTTAGTGTAATTTGTAAAAAAAAATTATAAATAGATCATTTCCCTTATTGTTACTTGTCTTTATATATATATATATATATATATATAACATAGGGTGTCATTTTAAAGGATATAAATTTATATCCCATTTATATTTAAGGGCTCAAATTTTATATAATGTCCGTCCATCAACGGTTATAATTTATTAGATCAAAATTATTAATTAATTAATAATATATTTGGACCATTAAGTTTGATATATATATATATATATATACCGTTGATAGGACAGAAATCAACGGTTATTTTAAAGGATATAAATTTATATCCTTTTAGAAAGGATAGATTTTTTCCCATATATATATATATATATATATATATATATATATTTGATCAATTTATATCGGTGTAAGAATAATTATGATCTTACACCGATATAAGATTATATCTTTTATATATATATATATATATATATAAATTATTTTAATTTAAAATTAAAATAAAAGAAAAATTGAGGAGAAAGGCAACACATTTCTCAAGAGAAAAAAAAACTATAGTTTTAAAAATATAATAAAAGAGAGAAGAGATAACACTGAAACAGGGGTATTGAAAAAAATGGAGAGACCAAAAAATATTTTGAAAGAAGAGAGACCAAGAAGTATCTTTGGAAGAAGACAGACACACGAATCCAAGAGAGGGAAAAAAAAAAGGGGACAAAGTTTTGAAGGCAACAACTAGAAGTGAAGAAAAGAGTTTTAAGGATAGGAAGGATAACCTTAGCTCTAGATCAGAAAGCCACTATTACTTTCATGTTTTGAAATAGGGTTTATGATATATCATTTAACATGATCACAAAAAATTTCTTTCACACACAATATTTTATGGGACCCGCAGCAAAAATAAAATAAAATTCCGACACACAAAACGAATCTCTATAACATAACACAATTACTTTTCCTATAACATAACTCTTATAGAACAATTTGAAATAATATACAAAGGGAAGTATGATGTCAAATGATGGCAAAAAAATTAAAATTTTATTTAAATAAAAAATTGCATAAACATAGCATTTTGAAATAAATTTAAGAAACTATTATACTCAGTTTTGTCCAAATAAGGCGAGATCACTACCGCCCAAATAAGGCGAGACACCACGCAGGAACTCACCCAGAAAATGTGGGACCTGGCATAGTAATTTTCCTTATTTTGGCGAGACCCAGCCCCCTAAACTGTCTAATTTGAGCGCGATTGACCAATTATCCCATATTTAAACCCTTTCCTCTCTACACTCTTCACCATGATAAACACCCACTCTTAGGTACATTATAATTTTTTTATTCATACTCTCTTGTGTTTTTTGGTTATATATTTAAAAATGAGTTTACATTCTGATTTTGTTCGTATTGTTCTATATTATAATGGTAGGAAATTAGAAGGCTGATACGATGTAATTTTTGAAGGCAATAAAAGGCCAACATGTATCAAGCACAAGTCAACAATTGAAGAACTGCATAAAAAAATTCGTCAAAAATTAGCTCTTGAAAGTAACCAATCTATCACTCTGTTCACAACAAGATTATGGCAATCTGAACAATACATTAGTTTGCAAGTTGTAGATGATGAAGACATAATATGGCAATGGAAAATTTCTTCAATCAGTCAAGGAAAGATTTCTTAGAGTTGTATGTAGATATTTTCAGAGAAGAGGATATTATTTTACCCATGAGGTCAGTTACTTTCAATTCTCCACATAATGCATCGTCATTTGCTACTTCAATTGTTAATCTTTTTATGGAAGATTAAAATGACCCTACTTGGGTTATGGATGACAATGATGATGACGATGATTGAAATATCACAATGGACGATTGTCTTCTTGCCAAGAATGCTAGTGCTTTGAACAATGACGAGGAACGTGGTCTGCCCGCAACTAAAATCCAAGAATATCATATTGTGGGGGAATCTCAATTATCGGAACATCATGACATAGGCTCGACTCAATTAGCATAACATTTTGAAGGTATGTTAGTAAACAACACATATATACATAACATGCCTCGTTTTGTTTATTTATTTATTTTTGCTACTAGTATTAATTCGTGCATGCAGGTGATGTTGTTTGTTAAGCGGAACAAGATTCTTATACTGAGGGTTCAGGTTCAGTTCAGGGTCTATGGCTATTAGGGAATAAGTTGTTTGTTAAGAAAGAATTTGCATAAAAAAAATAGAGACGCGGATGGTAATCAAGCGGAACCTCATAAAGGAACATCAAGAAGCAAATGTGGTTGAAATCACGCCTACAAAGTTAAGCGTGAAATGTCATGCACATGAGTAGGTTTGCCCATTGAGGGTAATAAAATCTATGTACGGTGAAAAGTGGATGGTTACCAAATGGGATGGGAACCACAATTGCTTGAATAACTACATTTCTCAGGATCACAGAAAGCTTGGTGCTGATGGTATTACTTCACTCATAGGTGCTTTATTGCTTGTATACATTACAATTTGGTTATTAGGGATGATAAAGGAGGAACCATCAGTCTCAATTGCCTTGGTTCAGGAGATGATCACTCATTACTATAGATTCAAAGTTTCATATAGAAAGGTATGGTATGCAAAGCAGAAATTAATTGCAATTATCTATGGTGATTGGGAGGAATCAGACTTCGTATACAATGTCGGGCTCCTATTCAATATTTTGGCAACCAATAGGCCGAGCTCAGATAAAAAAAAAAAATCAATCATGAATGAAGTTGGACTCAAAGTAAAAAACCGCAGGCGAACTAAGTCCGGCTCAGATAAAAAAGCCATAGCCAAAGAAGCGGGGCTTAGATAAAAAAACCCATGACAAACATCGCCAGGCTCAAAGCCAAGGAGGCGAACATCGCCTTCGTAAGCTTAAGATTATGATAAAACAAGTCAAATACAAGAGCAAATGCAAATAATACTGGTTCCATAAAGAAACCAAGTCAAGACAGATACGACAAAAGAAGTTGGGCTCAAAATTAAAGAAGTACACATTGTCTCGCCGAACTCAGGCCTTCAGGTGATGTCAACCATCTCATAATCAAAGTCATGGCAATGAAAGTCAGGCTAATTTTAGCATGAAAGAATCTAACTCTGCAAACAGGACAAAAAGAAAGGGGAACTCACATTACCAAATTAAAAAGGACTAGGAACAAACCCGACAATACCAATTATAAATTTAAAAGGAAGTCAAAAGCCCCTAAATCAGCAAAAAGTAAAGTGTAAATTAGCATTCCGACATACAAATACTCTTCCAAAACCTTGGACTTAGACCTATTTCAGAACTCGAAAAAAGGCCAGAAGACCAACACCCTGGTCAGCCTATACAAAGCAGCGTAGAAGCACGGGTAAAACAGTCTATAGAAGGACCAGCTAATTCATATCCAGGCTTCGGCTAAGAAGGTCGAGTTAAGCAGCAAGTAACCCGACACCTGGGACTAAGTCTCGGCCATAAATACAAATAAGAAGTCACCCGCCAAGTAATGGCACACTAAGCGGCCCAAGAACCGCAGCTAGGCGGTGACGTGACTAGATAAAGTCTTCAAATAAAAAAGATACGAGAATAATCGGAGAACAAAAATATTATAGCCTGAAAGCCAGAACTTCGAGGCTGCCGGGTTAGGGGGAAAGTGTAAGAATGCAACCATCAAAAGAGAACGATAAAAGGCGACAAAGTTTAGATGTTGGCAAGGCGGTCATAAAGCAAGATCAGCTAGCCCGAGCTGGACGTCGACCAAAAAGGTTGACTGAGGAATAGTAGAGCAGCATACTAAGTACTCGGCTCACGAAACCCCACCAAAATTGAAAGGCTGAGATAAAATTTAGGTCATGAAGCTCAAAAAGAAAATCCCTCAATGTGGACCAGCGAGCACCCAAAATGAAAAATCTGGAATGTGTCTCAACGAGATTACATGGATTCTAGCCAAGTCATACCAGACAAGTAGATTCTGGCATTATATGCCAGACTGCAATCCAATACTTCGACCAATAAGCTAAGTCTATTTGCGGAAGGCCCGCGGTTCCGGGCTATGAGTCCAAGTGCCAAAAATGCCCTTGTAAAGGTACAAAGAAGAGAGCTGAGATGAGAAAAGAGGGGCTCAAAGTTAAGTAGGCGAAAACCGTCCCCATAAACCTAAAGACTGGCAAAAGAAGTCAAAGTCAAAATGGAAAGCACAATGGCAAGTTAGGCCAAAATGCCAAATTCAACATCCTCAAGGTGTTAAACCGACTCCACGTCTAACAAAACGCTATACAAATATTATACAAGGCCAACAAGACAAATACTATATGCCATGACAAATCAAGTCGGGTTCAGACAACTTTATAGAAGATGCTTTTTATAAGGGCTAGACAATTCAGACTAAGTCTAAGTTGACAGACCTGTGGAGTCACATTGTACCGGACCGCTCCAAAATGCCTCGAAGCAGCGGGGTGACTAGCATGACTGCAAGCAACCCGGACTCGAGACCAAGTTTAGAAGCTCGGCTATAGCTTCGAGCTCCGAAGGCCTTAAATCGGCTATGACAACAATGAATCACAAAGAAGTATGTATAGACTATCACTTTTCAGTAAAAGGTGAATTATTCAAAAATATTATGCTTACACTTAGACATCGGCAAATGATTCAGGTCAAGACTTATGACCCCTGTATAGAAATCAAGGCAGATAGTGAAGACCCATGATTGAACATGTCGGTCCTAGGGTCCATGCTATAAATCCAACACAGAGCACCTCATAAAGTGGTGCAAATTGAGACCACTGCGAGATCGTTGTCTTCAAAAGCACTAAAGTCAAATAATTTTAATTCAGACTCGAATAACAAATGGGATAAAGGACAAAAGGTAGCTAAAGCTCTAAGCGCCCCGAAAAACAATATAAGAGAGAGCCTAGGTAAGACAAGCCAGATTCACAAAAGTTAAAGCCTCAGCAACACAAGCCGAGCTAAATCAACTTTAACAAAAAGACTGGCAAGATGCATCATAAAAGCATGACAGAAGTAGAAATCGAAATGGACATATCAAAGAAAATAAAGGCCGGGAACAAACTCGACAACATACTTCACAACACAAAAAGGGGCTCAAGCCCCCACAAAAGAAAGGCATGCGGAGCGACTCAAGAACGCCAAGAAGATGCCAATTAAGGATGGGCCTAGAAGCGTCCGAGATGCAAGAAAACTATTACAACCCGCCAGCCTGAACACTCAAACTACCGAATTGGGGGGCAACTATTCTGGACCCATTCCACGAGCCTGTATCTTAACAATATAATAGCCAGTGATACATTAAAGAGATATTATACCAACAATAAGATAAAGATAATACCATTATCATATCCTAAACAATCACACTCCTATTAGAACCCTACACTTACAGGTAACCCCTTCTATAAATAAAGGGTTAAGCCTTTCAGGTACACACACCTTTGACTGATTTACTTTACTGTCATTACTGTATACACACACATACATTGGCTATACGCCTATTGTTAATGCGCAGTGGTTGATATATTGTCTACATGCCCGTACGATATCTCACTTTTGTTGATATATCTGAGCACATAGATTCGTCATTTATATGGTGAATATTTATAGTCTACTTGGACCGAACAACACCCAACATGTTAGTGTAAGTCATTTTATCACTTATCAACATTTATTTGGAAAGGCTTGGTTGTTGTTGTTGTACAATCGTAATAGTCATTATTGTATTAATATATAGAGGGAGGATTATGAATCCAAAGATATTCTATGACGACTATGGAGCTTTTAAAATAGTTCTTACTAACTTTAACATCCTTTGATTATTAATCGAAGAATATTATTTATGTACTTTGAACTCTAATTATACATGTAAATTATAAGAAGAGTAGGCATGTAAGCCTTACACAAATGATTTTATTCCTGAATGTTAAATTACAAACCATTAAACCAACATAGAATATTAAGTCACCCGTATAAATACAAACATTACAATCAAAATATAACTAAGGTCTAATATAAAACTTCATAACTAAATAAAATTGTAAACTTTATTAGATAATACTTTTGCCTTGGATACATATAATATCTAATATGTGCTTTAGACTCTCTTTTTTTTTTCTTGAGATATTTTAATTGGTTTATCACTTTGCAATTAATTTGATTTCCAAATTAAGGTTTTAAACCTCTCCCAAAGAATATATATTTTTAGCCTCTATCTCCACATTTGAAAACATATTTAATAAGATATTTATCCCAATAAAAATAAAAATTGAAAAGGCTTTCATATAATGTCTCCGGCTAATATGGAAAAATCCTTCATGGTTTTAATCAAAAAAAGTTAACATTATAATATTTTAAAATAATTTGACAACACAAATATGTGGAGGATATTCTCACTACCAAAATTTTTCACTACCAACTTACTACCTATCTAATCATCATTAGATTAACATTTTCTCTCTCTTCAAAAACTTTTTAACATTCTTTCTCTTTGATCCAATGGTGATGTGATAGGTAGTAAATTAGTATTAAGGATTCTTGGTAGTTAGAATATTCTTACTCCATAAATATACATAAAAACTTTTGCCAAACAATTTTTCAATTTATTAGAAGTCTGTATTTTGTAAGAGCATCCCCAGCCTATGAAGCAGCGATACTTCAAAAACTCTGACGTGTCATGTCTGACACTCTCCGACACTGCCCGACACTCCAACACGCGTTGTAAAGACTCAAAAAAGGTTCAAATGTTGCATTGCGTTGGGTTTTTAGTTCTAATTATTAGATTCGTTGAATTATGATTACCATTTTATTGAGTTTAATACAAATATTTGAGATATCTTATGTTTCTTTGCAAAATAGATTGGTATTATAAGTTTAACTTCATTGTTTTGTTAAATTATTGAGTATTAAATATAGAGGATGAATATTTTTACTACCAAAATTTTCTACTAACAAGTTACTATCTATTTAATCACCATTGGATCAACATTTTCTCTTTTTTCAAAAACTTTTTAGTATTCTCTTTGATTCAATGATGATCAGATAGGTAGTAAGTTAGTAGTAGAAAATTTTGGTAGTAAGAATATCCTTCATCTTAAATATAATATACATTACATAAATTAAAAATAATATTTAATATCAAAACGTATCCTAAAGTGTCGAAGTGTCATTTTTTAAATATACATTACTTTTTTTAAAATTAACATGTTGAAGTGTCATGTTGTATCGTGTCCTGTGTCGATATCGGTGCTACATAGTCTCCAGCTTCATATTATTTAAGAAATTTGTTCATTGACTACAAAACCTAATTTCTTAGCCATGCAGATATTTATGGATTTTATAAGAGTTGTGTTATAGGAAAAGTGATTGTGTAATGTTATAGAGATTCGTTTTGCGTGTTTTATTTTTTTTTTATTTCAAAAAATACGAGCCCTACAAAATATTGTGGGTAGGAAACTTTTGCTGTGTCATGTTAAATTGATGAATGCAAATCCCGATATTTATATTATGGGAAAAACTATTCTTATGTCACATGATATAAGTTTTCTCTCCTACACATCTTTCGATAACTGTGCCACCTTTTTCTTTTCTTTTTTCAGGTGGGAGAGCCCTCAAATTTATATCTATGACATGAGATAACTATCTCCTTTAACATGAGATTAATAAAACCCTTATATTATTGTATATTTTGATCCCATTGATTGCGCCGCCCTTAATGATGTGGTGTAACTTAAACTTGCATTTATGACTGCGATTTTGAACAACTCCTGCTAGCTTGATTGCACGATCATTGCCCTCATTTAATTTTGTTTTGCGGTTACGATTAACCACAATCGACGGCCCAACTCCATCCTAGCCTTCCGCACCACCGTAACGTAACAGCTTGGGCTGTCCCCTCTCCAATCTCACTTACTGCATGTCTGGTGTTCACCATTTACAGTAGTTGTGTTAATCTGGGTAGCACCGACACTGACATGGACTCGCTCGGACACGTATTCGACACGTGGTTAATATTTGGGGATATACGGTCAACTCTCCGACACATTTTTTTGACACGCAGTCAATTTTTTAGAACACGTGGTCAACGCTCTAACACACTCGGACATTTTTTTTTAAATCTTATTTTTTTTTTTATAAACAATCTTAATTTTAGTTTGTTAACTAAATATAAAAGAAATAATTTATAAATTGGTTTTTTTCTGTTATGAAATTTGACATGAAAAATTAACAAAGTACGAAAAATTACTTATATTTATATTTATGTTATGAAATTTAAATATTTGATTCGTTATATGACTTATTATGAATTCTTATATATATTAAATATAAATTATATTATATATATTAAATTTTTTATTTAATATCAAAACGTGTCCCAACATGTCCAAATATAATATTTTTTAGAATTAACATGTCGGCGTGTCGTGTCGTATCGTGTCCCGTGTCCGTGCATAATAGGTGTTAAGAAGAGTTTGGGCTAGGATGGAGATTCGAGAGGTCTTTGCTATGTGCCTAAGGATAACATTTGTTCCGTGTTGATTTCCATGATGACAAATTAAGGTCTTCGCTATGAGGCCATGTAAGACATACTCTCCCTTCAGAAGTTTAGAAAGGTCCAGATTTGCACATCTCAACTGGTGTCATTTAATATTTCTTTACTTTTTTAAAAAATCTTAAATTAAAATTCCATTAAATTGACTATAGATATTTACGTATAGTTATCTAACCGCACAAAAACGAACCCTAGAGATTTATATATAATTTTAAAGATTTTTATTTTAATATGTATTTTAGGGGAGGATTCTTTTGATTTAGAGTAAGACTTTTAAGTCTTACTCTTCATCTCAACCGTTGATGGACGGAAATCAACGGTTGTCATTTATAGTATAATTAATAATTAATTAATTAATATAACTTCCTAAACTATAACCGTCGGATGGACGGAAATCAACGGTTAGATGAGGAGTAAGACTTATAAATCTTACTCTGTAAATGATCTCTTCCTTATATTTTAACATTTTATACAAAATAATTATTTTTATACTTTTAAATAATTTTAAATATTATTTAATTTACATTTTTTAAATTTTACTTAAATTTAAAATAACTATCCAAGGGATAATATATAGTCAATTTAAATTTTACTTAAATTTAAATTTAAATTGAATATATATATTTTTGTATAATTTTAAATATTTTTATTTTAATTATATTTTAACGTTTTATAAAAAATAATTATTATATATATATGGGTTTTATATTTCTCATTTAACATGAGAATTTAAACTTTCCTACCACCCTTCGATTTCCTGCTGACATGGGTCTTACATCTATTTTTTTCTAACACATGGGTCCACATGTTTTTTATCTCTACAACATGTAGGGGTGGCAAATCGTGTTCGTGGGTCGGGTTCGGGTCGACCTGTGTCTGACACGAACACGAATAGATTCAACCCTAACACGACCCGATTAATTATTAGTGTCAAAATTCTCAACCCGAACACGACCCACTTTTTCTGCGGGTTGACACGACACGACCCGAAAAATCTTATAATATAAGTGTGATCCGTTTATTACACGACTCGCCCCAAAAAAGCACCAAATCTGATTGCAATATAACAAAAAAAAAATCTTCAATAAAAAGAAACCTAGAGTGTATATTTTTTTTTTATATCATTCAATAAAATTACCATAATAACCTTGAAAAAATAAAAATAAAAATTGTATTTGCGGGTCAGAGCGGGTTCACGGGTTGACCCGTGACCCGACACGAATATTTTCGTGTTATATTTTTCCAACCCGAACACGACCCATTTATTAAACGGGTTGACCCAAACACGAAAATTTCGTGTCGGGTCCGGGTTGGGTTGGCGGGTCGTGTCTTAAATTGCCACCCCTAACAACATGAGATTTCAATTCTCATTTAACATAAGAAATATAAAACTATATATATATATATATATATATATATATATTTCTTATACTTTTAAATAATATTAAGTATTATTTAATTTACATTTTTTAAATTTTACTTAAATTTAAGATAACTATCCAAGGGATAATTTGAAGTTAAATGATAAGAGAAAGAAGATGTTTTACACATGATCAAAAATTTCCCCTCCTCTGCATACCAAAAATAAAATAAAAATATTCCCCTCTCTCTTTTTTGTCCATACTCTATATACCAAACTAGTAACCACCAAAGTTACCAACCATGTATATATCAAAAAAAAAAAAAAAGTTACCAACCATGTGTGCTGGTGGCTAATATCATTTGGGTCCATTGGTAATTTTCCACGATGAAAGGAAATATTAAAGTCCACGGAAAGAAACCCTTTAACTTTTCCCAAAACTAATTTCTTGACGTGACATCCCTTAAAAAAAAATATATAATATTTTTTTTCTGTATTGATATCAGGTATCACCTTAGGGCGTTTGGTTGAGAATAAAATTTTATGAATCATAGAAAAATGTGATTAATAGAGAAATGGTTGGGAAATGAGTTTAGTAAGAAAATGTAAAAAAAGTTATTTGGTAGGGAAAAATTTTACCAAAAAATTAGATAACTTTTGTAAAATCTATGTTTGACTTTTGATAGAATATAGATGGGAAAAATGTGATATTACAAAAATAACCTTGTTACATGATAAGGTACTACCACACTTTTTTTACTTTCGCGTGCAAAAGTAGGGGTACGCCGGTAATATCCTGATTACATGATAAAGTGATTTCGGTAGCTTCTACACAATACCATATATCACGTGGGAAAAAGATAGCTAGCTATTGGATGAAATTGATGTCGAAACACATTTACCCAGCAATCACATTTACTTAGGCATATTGAGAAAAAACTGCCTCCCAAACATGGTTATATGAGAAACACACATATCACTTGCCTATCAAAGTCATCAAAATCCCTAAACCAAACACCGTTTCAGCGTAGTACCAAAACTATAAAGGTCAAAGCAGAAATATGAACAGTAATTCCTGTAGAGAGAGATGAGAGATCGATATTTGAGTTTTTTATTTTTTATTTTTTTTAATCATAAATGATGGAACCCATATACGTCTGTATATGCTGGAAAATGACCTTGCTAACTGCAACATAAGAAATTTCATCCCCTAAATTTAATGATAAAAGAGAGGGAAACATTTTTTAGTTCCATTAGGAAACGTGTGGCCGTGAGTCTCTAGCTTTAGAAGTCATTTACATTAAATTGTTTTACAAATTAAGCAAACCGATCTCTGTAGTTAATATTGAGGAGTATGTACATGGAAGCTAATCATGTAAAGGGGGCATGTGGGGTTGGACATTAAATTGGCTAAATGCTGGAAACACGTGAATGGGAAGCTGAAAAGAACCTTACCAGCTTTGGATCATGCGTATCCCTCTTATCTTTAATTCTTGTTTTAATGAAATACACATACAACAAAGTCGAGGTCCCATGGCTCAAAGGCACACAATAAATATCGTTCCTCTTTTTGTGATATTTTCAGCTATTTATTTAATTTTATTAAATTAAGATAGATTGACGAAACAGGCCATAGGTTTCACAATAATGCCTTTTCACGTTGTATCAAAATGAAAATGGAAAATTGTAATATTTTCTTTATCCACACCGAACTAATAATTTTAGGAAACTTGCCTGAAGGCTGTTTAGGTAATAGAAATCAACACGGAACAAATGTTATCCTTTAGCTAGTGATAATTTAAAATATCAAGTTATATATTTCACATTGTTTTTCATTATCTTATTGTCATTGGCGATGATGGAACAAATGTTAATTCTCACTCGTATTTTTCTTAATATTTTTTTTTTTGGTGAGAAAATTTTAAATTTTTATTATCATCAAATTATGTATTTTAACATTATTTTACAAGTTTAACTATAATAATATCCTTTGAAGAGATCAAAATTTTACAATGACGTGTTAATACAAAGTATCGTGTAAAATGTTTTTAGAAAAAATATTAAATTAAGGGATTAATATTTGTATGAGATAATTTTATCTTCTACATACATATAAAAGTGTGTGAGGCTTGTATGAGATCATGTGAAAAGAAAAAGAAGAAATAAAATATAGATCACACATATTTTTATATATGTGTAGTAAATAAAATTATCTAATATAACTTAAGGAACATTAATCCTTTATATTAAACAAAAGTTATACCAGTTTTTCTCTTTAAGCATTTCTTTTTGAAATAAAATTAAGAACTTTTTGTAACACATAAATTCAATTAAATTGCTCTATTTTTACTTTTTTTTTATCGAATATAATTCAGGGTATTTCTAACCTATGCTTGAAGATTAATTCCCCACGGTCGTAGAGATATTTGTCAAATAAGAAAAATGTTTATTATTTTATTTGACACATATTATATTATTTTACCTTCACACAAAAGTGAGATCCATATTTTTATTTATTTTTATCTATTCTCTTTTCTTCATAATTTATCTTTTTCTCTTCCCTAAAATAATAAAACTTATGTACCAAAAAAATAATAATAATAAAACTTTATCTTTGAAATAATACACACTTATCAGTTGCCAAAAATAGAAAACTGATGAACAATCGAATTGTTCGGTTGTTAAAAAAATAAAAATAAAAATAAAAATAGAGATACTTGTTGAGAAATTTTCTGAATCTCGATCAGTTAAATCAAGCTCGCATAAATAGGAAAAAAGATAAAACAGAGAAATCTTAGTTGTGGTTCTCCTGGTGTCAAGTCGAATCTTCATAACAGATCGTTTTTGCATCCATTTTCACTATAGATTATCCTCTCTTCTATACTTTTGCCAGAAAAAACTGAAACCAAAAGATAGTACTGTATTTCCAAAATAAAAAATAAAAAATAAAAAAAAAGGTGGTTCCAGTTATTGTTCTCCCACTCCCACACTGAATCAGAAACCCTAATCAACTCGTGGAGTTTCAGAGAAGGAGGAAGCATATTAAGTATTGGACTCTGAGAAGATGAAGGGTCTCTTCAAGTCCAAGCCACGCACCCCTGTTGATATTGTGCGCCAAACCAGAGATCTTCTCCTCTATATCGATCGCAGCTCCGAATCTCGTGACAACAAGCGAGATGAGAAGGTTGTTTCACTTCTCTTTAAATCGCGTTTATTTGAATTGTGATTAATTTTCATTTTCTATTTTCGCGATTCTGATCTCGACGAACTGTCTGCAATTGCTGTCGGCATGATAAAATCTTCATGTTCTCTTATTTGAGCACTGGCACACTGACACCACCAATGTGATGATGAACCTTAAGAGCCTTGATTCGCGAATCACAATTTATCTGCAGTTTTTTTATGTTCCTGAAACTTTTGAGTTTTGTGCTGTTATCTTATTAGATCATAGTTTTAAATTCTTCTATGCATTTTTTTTTTCGTTAATTTGCAATGAGTTTAGAGAAGATATAATTAATCGCTCTAGTTGGCAGTAACTTGGTTTAAATAATTTTCATTCATTGGTGGTTGATATTCTTCTGAAATGTTCGATGTAATTTTTGTTCGTTTGTTTGGTATTGCTAGGTGGAACTTGAACTTAACTTGCATGTAAGTGTTAAATGTAATTGTGCTTGAAATGCAATCAGGTATTATGTAGGACAGTAAGAAAGTGAAATTTGTGTGATCAGAATCCAAACAGCTGAAGTGAATCCTGTTTAGTTATTTTTATTTGATCTTGGCTGCGTATGCCGCCGGCAAAGTCATCCATTCAAAATTTTGATGTTTACTATTTTTGTGTGATCCATGTAACAGCAGATGTCAGAGCTTTCTAAAAATATCAGGGAGCTAAAGGCAATCCTTTATGGAAATAGTGAATCTGAACCAGTCTCAGAAGCTTGTGCACAGTTGACGCAGGAGTTCTTTAAGGAGAACACATTGCGACTGCTTATCAAATGTCTTCCAAAATTGAATTTGGAGGTAATAAAGAATTTTACTAGAGATCCCAGATACTTGCAGTTCAATAAATATGCTGTTAGATTTACCTATACCCTTTGTACAATTTGTATGGTTATTAAGATGTTCTTGCATCATCTGGGAGATGGGGGGAATCAGACTCGAATGTTTATCTTGATGCTGTACTGCGATTGTTTGGTATTTGCTAATCTGAGAATATGGGCCTTTGCAGGCCAGAAAAGATGCCACTCAAGTTGTTGCAAATTTACAAAGGCAACAGGTTCAGTCTAAGTTGATTGCATCTGATTACCTGGAGAAAAATATGGATCTTATGGATATTTTGATAGTTGGGTAAGAAATCATTGGATGATTGTTTTGGTTTCTTGATGTTTGTTCTAGTAAGCTTTGCAATCAGTATGGTGGACTCTTCTACTCGACCAAATGAATTGAAATCTAAATTTCTTTTCTTAACAACAGTTGAAAATTTAATTTCCCTGTGAATTAAACATTATAATCTCATATCCCTGAATCCTGATCACCGAATTGTGTGATTTTGAGGTGAAAATTAGTTTCTTCACATGTTTGTCTTGTTTATATTTGCAATGTGTATGTGATTTCTTTTTTTCTTTTTTTTTTTTCGTTTTTTTTTCTTTCTGATTTTGCTTTGTCATAAAATTATGCTTTCCCTAGTATTGATTTTAGTATGCAGGCGACTAACTATTGTTGCTTTTTAGCTATGAAAACACAGACATGGCTTTACACTATGGTGCAATGCTGAGGGAGTGCATAAGACACCAGATTGTTGCTAAGTAAGGAAAAATAAATAGATAAATTAATTTTTTGTTATTTGTGTTATGTGGACTATCAAGCTTAAAGCTATTAATGATGGCTGCTGGAAACACAATCATTTCTTGTTAGGGTTATATTCTCTGTTAGAATACTATTGCATCTTCTATTCATATACAGGCACTTTTGATTCCTATTTTTCATATAATTGCACTTCTTAGAGATTTATAATTTAGAAGGGTGCTATGTAGGAAGCTCATTTAAATTACTGAACACTAGAATTAAAAAAAGGAAAATAGCTTAGTTCTGATTAATTTTTTCTCCCACCATGACTTTTTTGGTGCTGTAATTGTTCATGGTTCAATATCAGATATGTTCTGAACTCGCTACATATGAAGAAGTTTTTTGACTTCATTCAACTTCCAAATTTTGACATTGCTGCAGATGCTGCAGCTACTTTTAAGGTGGGTTTCATCTGAAAGAACTTATGATCATTATTTTCATTGCAACAGAAACAGAGCCAATGTTATATATTGTTATCTGGTTTCAGGAACTCTTGACAAGACATAAATCTACTGTAGCTGATTTCCTTTCCAAAAACTATGAATGGGTTAGTTCCCCTTCAACTGAAGTATAAAGTAGCATGTTTATTTTAATCTATATACTTATATATGGACGTGCCACCTTTTTTTCTTATCCTCTCATTCTCTTGCTAGATATCATGCATGGGTGGTATGCTATAAACTAGCATGTTTATTTTAATCTATAGACCTGTATATTGACGTGCCACCTTTTTTTTTATCCTGTAATTCTCTTGCTAGATAACATGAATGGGTGATATGCTTGATTGATAAATGTTTTTATATAAGAGTTTGTAACTTTGTGTTAATGCGGGCATGACTGAGTTTTGTGGTTAGTTTTGGATGGATATTGCTTCTAGTATAAATTATGTTCTGAAAAAGAGAATTTTATAACCTCTTGTTCTGCATATTATTTTAAATTTTATTATCTCCACTTGTATGACATGATCCTTTTAGATCTATATCTTTTGTTTCTTTGCTTTTAAATGTAGATTTCTGTTACACATAAAAATATGCTCTTTTGGAAAATGATTCTTCATGCGTGGTGGATAAACACATTTTTTTTATTAAATAGCAACATTTATTTTTGCGTTTTTTAACCAGTTTTTAAATGATTATGATAAAGACTCAATCCAAACCAAAAAATATTACCACAAGAAGAACTCATGAACTGAATACTGATAAAGGGCCGACCCAGTTCAAATACCCACTTCGTGAGTGTCTGGGGAAGGGAATACTCTAGGCAGTCTTTCCCCTGCTTTTTGCAGAGAGACTGATTTGAACCCGCGACCTGACACACCACGGCAAGCAAGCTTACCGCTGAGCCAAGCCGGCCCTTCGAACTGAATACTGATACTGGTATATTAATACGTTTGGAATATCTGAATTACAAAATATGAAACAAGAACAGCTTCTCAGTGATACAAGAAAGCAAATTACAGATAATTGAAAATGGAAACTGAAAGAAAATGACTGAAAACAGATAGTGTGGAGCGATCGGAGAGGCTCCACTCTCTCCCAAGGTTCCAATCCCAATTCCAGATTCTAGATACCCCTTCCCAGCATTCCTCACACTACTTAACCACTTCTTCCCCAACCATTCTGTTGTAACTGATTTGCTTAGTCAGCAAAAGTCGGGCTGACATTCTTTTATTTTAATCCTTCCTGTATATACATGGTCTTGGGTCTGATCATATCAATACTCTCCCACAAAACTTTCACCTTAAGCTCAAGGTGAAGATTAGCCCTAAAAAACTTCCACTGGGGTCCTATTGCTTGGATTGTAAGAGCCAAAATATGCACAATGCATGATAACTTCCACTGGAATCCCGGGACTCATCTTCAATGCCAAGAGATGGCTGCATGATATAACTTGCAGAAACTGAGAGAACAAATATAGTAGCATTGTACAAGTCAAATTCTTCCCCAAAAAACTTAGCAGCATACATCCAATTATCACTTATCTTGGGATAAATGGCATATCTATTATCTCCTTAGTTGTTCACCAATGACACATGCACCTACCGCAATATTAATAGAATTTTGAGAAATAACAACTACATATGCAGTGGTTTTGAAAATAGATTCATCCCTCTCAGCACAAACACCAACTCCATAGACAGTTTCCTGTTGAAAATATGGGTATTCCTTGTCATAAGCTTGCTTAAAATTAAGAGCTCTATGTCCTGCTGCTTTTCCTGCAGCAATTTCAAAGCCTATTGCAGTAGGGCATGCTTTTAGTGCCTCCAAAATTCCAAATTCAGAAGGATCTACCTCAAGCTGGAAAAAGTCTATAGAAGCTTGTTGAGACTTAAGCCCCCCCTTTAATCTTTTCAGATGCTCCGTTGAATAACTCCATTGATTTTTTCAATTGTCTCTCCGTTATGATATATATACTTTCAAAGTCACCTCCACAACCAAGTCCTTGGCCGTAGCATAATTCACTCTTCCCACAAATATCAGCTCTTCGTTCTCCTGGGATTACCATGTATTTGGTGCCCCCAAGGTGCAAGTTATTAGGGGCAATATAGCCCAGTTCGTCAAAATCTTTCTTAATACTGGAGGAATGAAGAGCTGTGGGCCCATATGGGGCCGTAATGGCCTCGTATGGCTGAGGCTGATAGGTGTTGCCCCTGTGCCTTCGATACTGCACATCAAATGTTCATCCACGTAGGTTTGCCTCGACATTTTATGCTGCAGTATTTTACTCTCTCCACTTTTTTCTCTTCCTTCTTTGTTGTGGTATTCTTTTTTTGGGTACCCATCTCCTTCTGAAGATGCAAATGGTGGTTTTGTCCTTGTCGATGACCTTATCATTGTTTCCTGTGGCAGAACTACGTCAATCACAAGCTCCATTTTTGAAAAAAAAGAAGGGGTTACTCTGGATCGGGTTTGGGACAAATAAGCAAATTGGGCTTGACCCGTCAGCTTATCAATTTGGCCCAATTGTTGAAATGCACTCCCTGGAACTGTTAGCATTTCTTCTCTTTCTGTATAACGTGGCTGCTGATTTCGTCCATGGTTTCACCAACGGAACTCCTCTTTTTTACAGCGCCTTGAGTCTGGTGGTGGAGGTGGATTGACAACCACCACTGGAAATGGTGGTATTGCCTCCATATGCCCTTCTTTTCCTTTGCAAAATTAAGTAGTTGCTTTCTATCCACTTTTATGGTTTCGCCTTCCTTTTTCCTCCCCAATGGTCCCTGTTTCCTCCTTGCCTTTTGTGTTCTTTGGTTTGTCCACCACAAGCTCCCTCTGCATTTCCATTTCTGGCTTAGAGGGTTGCAGCTTTGTTTCCTCAGTTCCACCTCGTCTTTTGTCCGCTTGTCTTCTGTGAGAGTGATGCTTGGTCTTCTGAAGAAGCTTAAGTATCTTCCTATAGTTTTCTTCAACTTGCCTCTCGCTTTTCTTCCAATCTCTACATCTGTTTTCCATTTTTTTTTCTCCGTTTTTTTTGGGTTTCAGTGCTCCTGGATCAGGAGCTCAGATACCAATTTGTAAAGACTCAATCCAAATCCAAAAATATTAACACATAAAAGAACTTATGAACTGAATATTGATACTGGTAATTAATATGTTTGGAATATTTGAATTACAAATATGAAACAAGAGCAGCTTCTTAATGATACAAGAAAGCAAATTACAGATAACAAAAAATGGAAACTGAAAGAAAATGATTGAAAACAGATAGTGTGGAGCGATTGGAGAGGCTCCACTATCTCCCAAGGTTCCAATTCCAATTCCAGATTCTAGATACCCCTCCCAGCATTCCTCATACTACTTAACCACTTCCCCCCCAACCATTCTGTTGTAACTGATTTGCTGAGTCAGCAAAAGTCAGGCTCACATTCTTTTATTTTAATCCTTCTTGTACATACATGGTCTTGGGCCGGATCGTATCAGATTATTAACCACTCAAGCGTGTTTATTCACTGGATCTAGGAATAAAGTTTTAAACTACAACTTTTTAAAGATTTGTTTTGAAGCTTTCTGCTTAGTTTATCTTAATATGCTTTCAGGCTTGTTTGTTTGTGCTTTTTTCAAGAAAAAAAAAAATCCTTTTTTATTAAATTTTTTTTTTGATATTTTTAATATCATATGTATGTTTCTTGAACAAAAGTAAAAATCCCTAAAAAAGCAGTTTTAGAGCCTTTATCAGAAGCTAGAAAATGTAGTATATGGGAAAAAAAGCTCTAAAATAAAGCCATATCCTAAACTACTACTAATGTTATCCCTCGTTTATTTAAATATGGTTATATGTTGATTACTTATGAACTACTACTCACTATCTTTTTTGTTGCTGCTTTTAGTTTTTTGCAGAATATAACTCTAAGCTGTTGGAATCTTCCAATTATATTACAAGACGCCAAGCTGTCAAGGTACTATATAAGTTCGGTTTTGATCTCCATTGTAACTTACTAATGTGTATGAACATTGAATGAAGTAAGCATGCAGATGTCTGGGCATTAGAGATTCTCTAAGTTGAAAACTTTGGTTTTGAGAAATCTTTGTTTTTTTGTGTATGGTACATTTGTAGTTTATTTAACCTATGATTGCTGTTGAAAAAAAGGGAAGCCATCTCAGCTAGTCAATAAGTACGTTGCTACTTGCCAGTGCCATTCATGACTTCCTTTGTTTTTCCCTTACGTTATAATTGATATGTCAATGCACTGTTATCACTGTTTACATTTTGTTGTTTCATGCTGCATTGTAATTGCTGAGTTGATTTCTTTCTCTTTCACAGTTGTTGGGAGATATGTTACTTGATCGTTCAAATTCAGCTGTCATGACACGATATGTGAGCTCAAGAGACAACTTGAGGATTTTAATGAATCTTCTAAGAGTATGGTCCCTTTCCAGCTATCAATGATGTATTTCTTTCCTCTATTCTTTTGCTCTTTTTAAAACGTGCATAGCCCTTCACCCAGTTGTTACTGCTGCAACTTTTCTGAGCATCAAGCTTAGAATACAGAACACTTATTTTTAAATTGAGCTTTTGAAGACAATTTAAATTATTTAATGTAGAAAAGAAAATTAAGAAGTTAGATATATGTTTAAAGTGGGCATTTAATGGGTCATTGCTGGTTTCTTTCTGCAGGAGTCAAGCAAGAGCATACAGATAGAAGCATTTCATGTTTTCAAGGTACTATAATTATATTATAACACACATTTGGAAGTTTTTATTCTTAACCCCCTGCCGTCATTGATATTTGCTTGTCATATCAGCTATTTGCTGCAAACCAACATAAACCAGCTGATATCATCGGTATACTTGTTGCAAACCAAAGTAAGATTCTGAGACTATTGAATGACTTCAAAATCGATAAAGGTAAGTGATGCCATCTCTTGAGAGTTTTAGTTGCTTTTATGATATCGAATATCATTTTCCCATAATCACATTTGTTGGGATCGTGCAGAGGATGAACAGTTTGAAGCTGATAAAGCTCAAGTAATGAAGGAAATTGCTGCACTTGAACCTAAGGAACAACGTACTTGAGCTGCATATCGCCTTATGTGGCAAGTTGCATAGTGGCATTTCACTTTAGTGATTTGTGTATTATAGTAGTTCTGTTAGTCTTCATCAAGATGAGACTTTTATTTCATACAAATTCCAATACTTCCAATCTGTAATTTTAACACCATCCTGTAAAATAGTAGATAAATAAATTGCTTAAATGATCTACATGCGGTTTATGGCTTTCCAGATATTAGAAAGCAATATAAGTCTTCCTAGTTGCCCAGTAAATTATATATTGTACGAGGTCATCCAATAATCTGACTCACAAATTTGTTTGACTAATTTTCTTTGTATGATGACCTTTTATTACTCTGCATTAGCTCCCGAACAAGTTTTGGACTTGCCGCATAGATTATTGGTTGAAGCTCTTGTCAGTATTCGATAATGTTTCCTGTGTTCGTACACAATAAGCAGATTGGCGATTACCTCGGGCATTGAGGCTAGGTAATTCTAGAATTTTGATTTGTATACATTCTAGAATTTGTTGAAACAATTTTTGATAGTAATTAGTTTGGAGTGAGAACTGTAGGCAACTTGCTTGGACTACATGAGAACTGTAGTTGAAACGAAACATCTACACTCCGCAGCGTCTTTGTCTTCATTTTGCAACAAAATTTAGAGCGTGGCCTCTTATTTGTGGCTGAGGGGAAGCTTCTTTGAACCCAAACAAAATTCCCTTTCTGTGGGATAGGTTCGCGTATAAACACGGTCACCACTCACGAGTGAACCTAAAACATGGAAAAGTGTCGGCACGGAACCAAAATAACGCATCAGCATAGTCTTGGCATATTCCGTATGACGCTCACTACTGCTAGTTCGGATATTCCATAGTCTCTCAACTCGAGTTTAAGATATTTTTTACCACTTCGCAACACTCCTTATTAATAGAATTTAATTGATTCTTGATGTAAACTTTTTTACAATATATATCAAATTATGCATTGATATCTCATTCAAAGAAGTTAAGTAATTGTTAGAGTCAAACTAACTTAATGTTATCGCAATACATAATTAAAGTATAAGACCACTTACACAATTGACGAATATTCTATTTTATAGAATATAATTTGAATCGCAAACGTGTTTGAAATATATTAAAGAGTAATTGGATGAAAATTTTATAGTCTTACTTAAAGAAAGTAAGAAGACTAAACTAATACGAAAACTTATAAATTAAAAAAAAAAGTAAAAGTAAAATCAAATTAAATGTAACAAAATTTTGAAATAGGCAACTTAAATAGAAGAAAAAATAATTTTTTCCTTAATGAACTTTTAAAATAAAATTTCATTTATAAATTAATTTGATTCTTTCTAAAATTAGTAAAAAAAATCCAAAGACAATTTCTATTTTTTAAGAAATGACTTGGTCTTTAAGGTATTTTAGTTATTACATTTATAAAAAAAAATGACAACAAATGCTAACATTGATGAGAAAGGAAAAAAATTGAATTCAGCTTTAATGAAATAGAAAATATTATTTTTCTGGTAACTATATTAATTAATTTTTAATTAAATTTATTATTGAAATGTTTTAAAATTTTAATCTATGAATTTATTAATTAAATCAAAAAATTATGATTTAAAATAATTAAAAAATAAATTTAAACGACATATTCAATAAATAAACTTTCGTTTCTTATAAAAAAGAACAACATTATATAGCAAAATAATTTTAAAATTACAAACATTTTTCCCTTTTAAAATATAAGGTAATTTGTTTTAGCAAAGAATAAATATAATAAAAATCAGTTTAGGAATCGTAAATTAAATTATTTTTTATCTTAAATTTATTTTTTAATTATTTTACTTTTGTATTTTTAATATTAAATTAATAAATAAATTTACATATTAAATATTCTAATATATTTTAGTTCATAATTTAATAATTAAAAGGTAATAAACATAATTAATAATAAAGCAAGATTATTTTTTATTAAACTAAGTTTATGTTTTTTTTTTGGTAGGTAACTAAGTTTTTGTTTTACTTCTTTCTTTAAATTTTAATAATTTCAATTTGTGAAAAGAATTAAATTCATTTATTTACTAAAAAACATTTTTTATTTTTTATTTTTTAAAAAAAGAGATGAATAACTTTCACATACTCTTTTACTCTTTTTCTCTATATTATGCATATATTGTACATCTGCAGGTGCGGTTTGTTGTGCTTTTGCAGTGGTCACTGGTTCGTTAGTGTGCTTAGTTACTTTCTTGATTTCTTCATTCTCTCTCTCTCTCTCTCTTTCTCTCTCAACAATTCAAGAAGATAATGGCTGACAATGGTACTACTCAATCTCTCTCTCTCTCTTGTTTTAGTTTGTGGTGTGTGATCTTATACATAATTACTCATTCATTGATTCATTGCAAACTATAGATTCGCTCTCGGAATTCCTCGCATCTGCAGTCGACGCTGCTCGCAAAGCTGGTGATGTCTGTTCATTTTCATTTTCATTTTCATTTTCGTTTGGAGTCTTTCCATTAATTCATTTTCCCTTTCATAGAACTCTTTATATGTTTCTTGAATGATTTCCAGGTTATTCGAAAAGGGTTCTACCAGACCAAACACGTGGAGCACAAAGGACAGGTTTGTTTGCATTCCCTCCCTGTGTTTTCTTGTTCTGTTCTTGTTAAGAAGTTCAGTTAGGTAATGGAATCATGTGAATTATCAAACGTATAAATGATAAAAGATTTTAGCTCCTTTTTTTTTTTATCGTCTTTTTCTTTTTGTTGTGATGCACAGGTTGATTTGGTCACAGAAACTGATAAAGCATGTGAAGAACTCATTTTTAATCATCTCAAGCAGCTTTACCCCACTCATAAGGTTGATTCAGCTTTCCCTAAAATGAATCGACCTTACATATAATTAAGTTAAAGATTAGTGGCTATTCTCTTTTTTTTTTGCCTATATATAACATCATTGAAAATGGTGCTCTTATTAGTTCATTGGGGAAGAAACCACAGCTGCTTGTGGCACTACAGAACTTACGGATGAACCCACTTGGATAGTTGATCCCCTGGATGGAACTACTAACTTTGTGCATGGGTAATTATCAATTATTATGTTTTAGTTGATAGTGATATACTCATTTCCATATTGATTGGCTGATTCTACTATTTGTAGGTTCCCCTTCGTTTGTGTCTCCATTGGGCTTACAATTAGAAAAATTCCTACAGTTGGTGTTGTATACAATCCAATAATTGATGAGGTGCGAAATCTTCCCTCCTACATATGCTTTATAAGTGGTTGACCATAAAACCATTGAAATTTTCTGAAGTTAGAAACATAGGGCTATGTTATACTTACTACATTTTTTTCCTTACAACCACTTTGTTATCATTAGATCAAATTTGAATTAACGGATTTGATGTCATTTTTAACAGTTGATTTGATTTTAATCCAACGATAAGGAAAATGGTTGTAAGAAGTTGTAAAGAAAAAATGGTTCTAAGTATAACCTTCCTTAGAATCATTTGCAAGATTTTATTCAATATTAAAACATAATTATGCATGTACTACTTTTTGTTTTTGGTTATGGGATACTGGCCAAATGTAGAAACCGGGCAAGACTGAATAATATAGCCAAATTGTAGTCAATTGTTGTGTTTTGTTTTTTTATCATCACTCTTTTCAGTAACCTTGAAGAGATAAAAAAGACTTGTCTGAGAGTAGACACTGAAGTAATTCATTTATGAATATGACACAATATAATTTATGTTTCAATTAGGATTATCGGCATGACATTTTTTAGTGTTTTCAATAAAATTTCCTCTCTTGCTTAGTATGCAAATTGAAATTTGGTATTACTGCATGTAGCTTTTCACTGGAATAATCGGGAAAGGTGCTTTTTTGAACGGGAACCCTATAAAAGGTGTGTTCCCTGTTCTTTATCTTTTGATTGTTTGTTGTTAATTAGACATCATGCTAACGCCTTGAAATTTCAGTTTCCTCACAAACTGAACTAATGAGCTCTCTTCTTGCAACTGAGGTATGTGAAGCCTGTTATAATTATTTGAAATAATACATTTTTTCATTTTATTTGCATCAACGAAGTGTATTCCCCTTCTCTCCTTATTGTGCTCTTGTGTTGATGACAAACATGGAACTGAGAAATATAGTTTGCTGCAAAATATCAATTTGTGTCTAAGTGAGAATAGTTCTTTCAGTTAATCATAGTAGCTTTATACCAACCATGTGAACAGTAATAAGCCTTGCTTATGTCCTGTGTTTGGTCTAACACCCAATTCGACTTGTATATGCCATGACTTTCTCCTCCTATTAAGTTTGTCATCCTCATCATAAGCTGACAGTCTTGTTCAACACATTTGTTCAATATGATACTGCATAATCTAACATTCTGGCCATAACTGCTGAACCCATTTAAATCTTAATACTCACTTTTTTTCCTCTAGTATGATCAATGTGTATACCTTCCCTAATCTAATAACCCCTTTTTTATGTTCCTCTTTTATTTTTAATACAGTTGGTGAAGTAGGAACTCTCTTTGACGAGTCTATATGTCCACAAAATTTATTATACTTGCCAAATTTATGTTACATAATCGAATTATCTGTATACCTGTAACTTGCCTGTGTTGGATTTTTAAATTTTATGTACTCCTCAATATTTAGATGTTTTAAAATGATTTGAAATCGTGTAATGGCAGGCAAATTAGATTAGAGCCTTATGTTCTGAATGCTATTTCCTGTTCAAACATATCAAGTTTTAAGCTCATTCCATATATATGCATTTCGTAACCTTTGTAATCAGATGAGTGTTGTTTGCAATCTTAAATGGTACAAAATCTAAACATTTCATTTTATTCTGGCAGTAACTGTGAGTTGTTGACAAAACCATAACAATTTAATTGTGGAAGTAAAGTTTATCTTTTCTAGGAGTACATTTTAATCTTAGGAAACTGTTAACATATCAAAGTTACATTGCGATCATTTAACAGATTGTAACTTGTGATTGTGAAGTCTGATTTAAGTTGTATCATAATGTAAATGTATTTTTTGCCTGCATTTTTGTGTATAATTGCATACAAATCTGGTCCTTTCGGTCACTAAGATTATCGTAGTTTCTGGAATACTAACTTGACATGTAATACTAATAATATTGGGTCAGATTCACTTGTAAATATGTTCAAGACAAATTTGAAATTCATCAAAAAAATTCACTTCTGAAAGAGCAGGTTGGAACAAAACGTGACAAGTTAACAGTAGATGCCACTACCAATAGGATTAATAGCTTGCTTTTCAAGGTAAATCCAGGACTTGCCATGGAATTTATCATACCAAGGTGATATGACTGACTCTGCCATGACACCACACCTTTTCTATGTTCTATGCCAGGTGAGATCTCTTCGAATGAGTGGCTCCTGTGCTCTGAATCTCTGTGGAGTTGCATGTGGAAGGCTGGATGTATTCTTTGAACTTGGCTTTGGCGGTCCTTGGTATGAGTTTCTACTGCATAAATGTTAGGCATTGTGATAAAGTGATTCACACGGTCTCTTCCTTTTTACAGGGATGTCGCTGGTGGTGCTGTCATTGTTAGAGAAGCTGGAGGTGTTGTGTTTGATCCGTAAGTGATTTTGCTTAGACATCCTTATTCTTAACGAAGGGAATATGTATGAAGTTCTAGATAGTCTCTGCATCGTTAGGTGCATAGTCCATTGTTTGCTGGACAGTTATGTGGACATTGTTTGCTGGACATGTATTGTGGCAAATTTTATGCAACTATTGACAGGACTTACTATCAGTATAGAAAACTATAAAACCCAAAGTTTCATAGATATTACCGAAAGATTTCAGTCAAAATCTGATGTTTCGTTTGGTTCAGGTCTGGTGCAGATTTTGACATTATATCTCAGCGAGTAGCAGCTTCAAACCCTTTCTTGAAGGATGCAATTGTTGATGCTCTGCGCCAAGCGGAGTGAGAAATTTACTATCTATCACTGATGACGAGAAATTGGCATATAATTCCATCTTTGTTAGTTCATTCAACTTTGCTTGAATAATGCTCTGATTCTCTTGCTTTGAATTAATTCCATTCATGTGGTGGCCTATGGGAGGCTTCCCAAAAATTTCCGTCATCCTAATGCTGTGACTCTTTTTTATCTTTTCTCGTGACCCTTTTCTTAATTTCTTATCTTATTGGTTTGTGGCTTAGTCTCTTGGCACGATCTCAAAAAAAGGAAAAAAAAAAAAAAAAGGATTCGAACCTTTCCCAGGGCAGAACAACCGATTACAATTTCATCTTATTGAAACAAGTCATTGCCTCATAAAATGAGTTGGCGTGCGCATCTGCTCGTGGGTTTGGTTTTCAAAAATTTAAAAAAAAAGGGGAACATGGTGTATTTAATATAGAAAATGATTGAATCCCGAACAGTATAAAAGCTAAGTTCGAAGAGGATAGGTCCAAGAGAGGAACAGTGTACAATTGCAAGTAGCAAGTCATTGCCTCATAAAATGAGTTGGCGTACGCATCTGCTCGTGGGTTTGGTTTTAAAAAATTTAAAAAAAGGGGAACATGGTGTATTTAATATAGAAGATGATTGAATCCCGAACAGTATAAAAGCTAAGTTCGAAGAGGATAGGTCCAAGAGAGGAACAGTGTATTGAACAGCCCGATACCCTCTTTAAGAAGGAATAGGAGAAAAAAGAGAGCAGGACGAATCAGTCCCTTTGATCTGACCAATTCAAATATTCTAATAAAGGCTGGGTCAATGTCCACCAAAATGTGCCATATGCAGGGCATCTAAGCTGTACTCCTTATACTCTAATTAACAACTGCACTCTTAATTGAAGTCTAAGGTCACTAAAGAACTTTAGTTCGGCATAGTTTGTTAGTTGTTTTTGGAAAAACTTTACCAAATTGTGTAGTAAAATCCGGTCGGGTTATGGCACGAGCAAAAGGATGAAAGAAATTTTGAATCTCTTCATCTTATCCCGATATAAAAAATAATAAAGATACTTGAAACTGGAAGGTATTGAGAAAGAGAAGGATAAAAAGTAAATAATAAATACAAATATGAAGAAACCGATACAAAGCATCCTCTGGAAAAGCATGGAGAAAACCATACCCCAGGAATTCACTACCCTATGAAAGAATATCTCAAAACCAGACTCTAAAGCAACAGAGAGTATCCTAAGTACGCTCAATATATGTAAGCAAATATACATAAGGGTCTAATAACAAAATTCATATATAGGATCCAGAAGCCAAAAATCCAGTAGCTATCCGGCCACCTACCCTAAACCTGCTGTGGCCTAGAACCATATCCATGAGCCCCATTTGTTCCATTAATGTTTGCTGTCTTGCCCTCTGATTTCCTCCTCTGCAAGACTATGATCCATGTGTAAGCTTCCAAAAGGGCAGCAATGCCACCCAAAGCTCCAATAATGCCAATGTACGCATGCTTCCAGCTATTGTAGCGATCACCCACGGAATTCCCCAATGCTTCGAACCCTTTAAAGATGTTGACGATACTGATGACTATGGTGGTGTATCCGATGGCGTAGTGGTAAATATTCCAGTAGAATCTGTATTTGTTATCTTTGTTGGGCCTCAAAAGAAGAGCAAAAACCTGAAGAATACAATCAAAAGAGGGTTTTCTTGTCAGTCCCATTACAATAGTAACATATAATCCAGAAGCAAATCATGAAACATCTCATACCTGAAGTGTTCCGAGGCAGAAGATGATAATCCCGAGTGTTCTATGGGTTGAATACTCAATACCAACCGAGTCACTGCCGAGTTTGAGACCAGTTCCCCATCCAGCAACACCAATTATGTAAGCAGAGGTTTGGCAGGTAACATGAAGGTAAAACCAAGCAGGGTCTGCAGATTTGAACACCTTCAAGTACCTTGCAACTATGGCACCAAAGGGCATCAAGATCCCCCAGCTCACTGCATTCAGCACTCCATGGACCTGAAAAAGTTAACAATCTTTTATTAAAATTAAAAAAATAAAATAAAAATCCAAACTTTCGGTGGCTGAACAGTGAAAACCATGTTGGGATAAATTTTGATTGTTAAAAGTGAGGTACTTACGTTTCTTCTTTTCCTAAGTGAATTCCCTGATCCTGCTTGACTGGTACCAGAAACAAGATCCAAACTTTCCTTGGCGTTGAGGTTAGAAGAATCCTGGGCATGTGTTTGTGGGGAAGAACCAGAGAGAGGACCATCTTGCCAAAGGTGAACCAAGTTGGTGGTACCACTTGGAAGAGTAAGCGTAGCATAAATGGTAACCTCACTATTCTGATAAGTAGCTGTCAAGCCTGAGTTAGGATAACTGATGTTTCCCTCTGCCAACTGGGTGGTGTAGCCAGAAATTGAGGAAGTATAGACTTTTGGGGCACCACTAGATTGTGGTATAACCACCAAAGCCTGTGCTCCAACCATAGCTTGACTAAGGTCACTGTTGGGATTGATAGCCCATGAAACCCACCTGTCTGTTGAGGTTATCCCAGTGTGTCTGAATGCTATTTCCAGTTTCCCTGTGGTCTGGTCATAGGTCCAGTGGAGGTACGAGGTTAAGTGTGGCAGATCACGGCATGAGGTGAAAACCTTGTTGTTTGTGAAGGTTTGTGTATTGCATGTTTGTGCCAAGGATGTCAGACACAGAGTGCTCAAGACAGAGATGGCCAACAGAATCCTCACCATCATCAACTTTTCAACCATGTTGGTAAAATCCTCTTCTACTCTCTCTTCCCTTCCTTGATCCTGAAAAAAAGGGTACTTGCTGATACCTAAGAAGAAGAAGAAGAAGAAAGAAGGAGATCTGTTAACAAATGGCTTTTGAGAAGTAAACTCAAAAAAAAGCTATTATGGTGGTGTTTGTTTGTCTCTTTCTTCAGCCAGCAAAACAAAACACTTTAGGTTGTGGGAGAGACAGAGAGAAGATGGGGGTTATTATAAGAGTGGGTGGGTTTAGGTAGTTGAGTGGTTGATGTACCACGATGACTAAAAGTCTTAGGACCTTTTTTATTTTTTATTTTTTAGAAAACTATAACAAAACAAAAACAAAAAATAAAAAAGGTTAAATTTTTAAGTAATCACCGAAAATTCAAGATGCTAAAATTCATGGAAAGTACGAATTTATTATATTTTCAGGTCTCATTAAATATAAATTTAAAAGCTATGATTATGAAATTATAAAGGGCTTGCTATTTCTGTGTCATGAGTCATGACACTGTCCACCCGCTCCATGAGAGGAAGGTTCCATTACGTGTGTAATGTTCACGCGATTTGATTTGATTTGTTCTACAAAAAATGGGAATTCCGACTTGTGCAGTTGGAACAAGTTTTTCTACCTTTCCGAAACAAACATCCATTTTCACACTTGTCTCTTTTGTATAGCTCCAGTCCACACTCACAAACATTTTCTTTTTCTTTTTTCTTTATCTTTTTTTTCCCACTTTTTGAACGGCCAATATGTAAGTGTTCACAAAAGTTGCAAACTTAAGATTTTGATGGGTGAGGGGGGTGAGTCATGGGAGAAGGAACATAAATTTGTTGGCCAGTTTAACCAAACAAATGCCATTTGTTATGTGGCCTGCAAGTTCTCCCCTAAGTTTTGGTTTTATTTGCGTTGCAATGTCGTCAGTCCCATGCCAAAGGGATTGACCGTATTTCTTCAAATCTCGTCATGACATATACGCAACTGGTAATCAATAGTATATACTTTATTCAATACACGTATTTTGTTAAAAAATTTAAGTTTAGTGTTAGGTCATGTTTGAATCTCAAGCTTGACTTCAATTTTAATATATATACTTTTCTGTGTACGGAATGAATTGTTCATAAAAAAAAATTATAAATCGTAATTCATAACTATCAATTCATTATGCTTAGGTATAATCTAAAAAAAAAATTCAATATAGAAATTTACCGTTTCTGACGGACGGTGTACTCTCGCAAGGTATAAGCGTAGTATGTGTGCACAATATGTGTACCTAAGGTTTTCAACCTTTATTTATAGTACTTACTTATTGGATTTGGGTCTTAACTTGTTTAGATAGGAATCTTATTCCATAATCTTCAAGTGTTTAGGTTGTTGAGATAAGGACCTTAAAGTTGTTACCAAGGCTAATTTGGTTATTTAGATAGGGATCTTAGCCCTTAATCTTCTAGAGCTTAGGTTATTAAGATAAGGACCAAATACCTCGATCCGTAACAATTTTAATTTTCAAATTAAAAAAGTTTAAACAATCAGGCGTTTAAATTTGAAATGTTAAATTTTATGAATTTTAAGCCGAACTTTTATGATATGCAGTCTGCTACATATAAGGTTTGCAGATTTAAAATGAATTAGCTCCGTTAGCAGAAAAAAAAAAAAGGGAAATATTATACTTACTACCTAATTTTTTTATTACTTGTTATTACCAAATCTTAACCGTTGATTTCCGTCAATCTAACGGTTGTAATTTATAGGATCATATTTATTAATTAATTATTAATTTACAATAAATTATAACTGTTAGATTGACGGAAATCAATGGTTAAGATTTGGTAGTAACAAGTAGTAAGAAAATTATATAGTAAGTATAATCTTTCCCAAAAATAAAATATTTTTATATATTCACCAAAAAAAAAAAATTTATATACATTACTAAATTTTGTATTACATATATATATAATGTACATGTCACATTAACCGTGGGAAATATTTTTAAACCTAGTTTGAGAAAAATAACTAGAAAAAGAAATCCCAAAACAAGTAATCATTAGACTTCCAATTTAAGTTTCTGTAATACTTTCTAAGGATTGATGGGGCAAAAAGGTGGCTTTATAGTTGGGATATCTTTACCATGTGACTGGAAATAAATTTTGCACGGATGATTGAGTAACTTGTAAAATTTGCATCTAAGAAGCTTGAATTGCGAAACATATATTGTTGGTCAAATACAATTTTACATAGTCAACGTTTGAGGATTCCTTATTTTTGTTTCTTTAAATTCTTATTATTTTAAGTAATTCATTGTGTAACACATTTTTACGTAAGCAGTTACCATTACCATGTTCCGAAAGTTTGGGTCGGAGTCAACTCTGACAAAGTGTTTAATGAGTAATTATTTGTTCTAATTTTCTAATATTGAGGCTGCTCCGTAATTGAGTCAGTCAGCAAACTTGGACATAGCACTCAAGTCAAGAAACGCAAGCGGAGTTAATGCAACCAAACCCATATTACCTTGTAATGTATGGGACTCAGTTTCCGATCATTAGCATTAGCAACCACCCAATAAAGCAATACCCACTACTATCGAGAAAAAGCCAATGGTCCAAGTTAGGTTGTTTCCATATCCCATGTTAGAGGAATAATGGTGCGTTTGTTTAACCCTTTTTTACCAACAAAACAAAAAAGTGCTTTTTTTCATTGAGTGAGATTTTAGAATGTTTGAGTCACACTGCGTTTGTTTGAAATATTTTAGAATGTTTGAGTGAGCTTTTATCGAAAAAAAGCAAATTACAAGTTTGTAATTTATTTTCAAAACCTCCAATGGGCACCTTCCCTTTGAGAGTTTTTTTTATTCACTTAATCAATCAGTGAGATAATGGCTTCCCCATAGATTTCCAAAATATATAAAATAAGATGTTTTTGTTTTCTGCTTATTTATTTTCTAAACTCTGATTCTATAGTTGTATCACAACTTTTTATTCGCACTACTAACAAACACTTCAATTTTTTATTGGGTGCAAGTTATATAATTGTTTTTAGAGGGAGATGGGTTGTTTGATTTTGTTCTATTTATTTTTATTTTTAAAACTGTTTTGTAAAATAGTTATGAAAATAGTTGTTTTTTATATTGTTTTCTTTTTGAAAGTTAAAAACCAAAACAGAAAACAAAATAACTCAGACATGTTCTCTAAATTTGATTATAAAAACAAAAAAATAGCTATAGTTTTTAAAACATTTTTACAAAACAGGTTTTACCAAACGAGTTTTTTTATTTTTTGTTTTGAAAACTAAAAAACTGTTTTTAAGAACAGTGATCAAACAGAGCCTATATTTACAACTTTTTTGTTTTACAACCTCTTATATCCATATCTTAAAACTTTTATTTCCGTCGATCAACAATTATCATTTATTATGAATTAATAATTAATTAATAAATTTAATTTGCGCAAAATCATAATCGTTGATTGACGAAAATCAACGGTATTAAAATATGATCGTAAGAGATTGTAAAAAAAATTGTAAAATAAACTATCTCTTATTATTATGGTTAAAACAATTAATAACGTGATAATGTATGATTTAATAATAGTAGAAAAATTCAGAGAATAAAAAATGAGTCGGTGAATGAAAGTTGCAAAGTGAACGCAGTGGAACGCGTCAAGCGGGTTCACATTTTCGTAATGGGACCCACAGATTGGGCGCCCCGCGCTCTACGCTGCCGCTCATGCCCAAGTCCTCGTGGTCACAGTCACCCATACACGCCATTCTTCTCTTCAAAGTCAACAAAAATAAAAATTTCACAACTAATGAATTAAAATTACTATTTTTTCCATTAAGGTTTAAGAAAGTTTTAATTTCTATAATTTTAATTAATTTTAATTGTGGTCTTTGCAATTTACTAAATTTATACAAAATCGTTTAACACACAAGCTCTACATAAATCATTATATTATAAAAAAATAATTGGTAGACGACCATTATATTATAATATTATTTGTATCGTATTAGACTTTAAATTTAAATTAATAAAATATGGTGCTAAAAGCAAATAACAATTAACCTCCTAGCTTCTAAGAAAATTTTCAAATCCGCCTATAACATTTTAATGTGATGTATACCATAATTGTTTTTAAAAATAACCTACAAAATAATTATTTCTTCTTTAAAAATTTCCTACACACACAATATTTTGTGGGGCCCACACATTTTAAAAGAAAAAAAGAAAAGAAAACAATATGGCACGCAAAACGAATTTCTATAACATTACACAATCATTTTTCCCACAACATAATAAATATAAAACCCAAATAATATATACAATTCTATTATTTTTTTATATATATATATATATGACTTACTTATCAGTATTTAATTTAAAGGAAAAAACTTATCACGACAGATTTTGAGGAAAGCATGCTGTAAGCAAAGAAAACTACTGAAAACATAACAAATCATTTAAAATAAAAACTGATAATAATCTACTATTATATGAGAAGGGTTTCATAATTTTCCATGTGGTACGTAGGGTTGGTTCCCTTAGCTTATAACGTAATATAGCAATATTTTAGTTAGTACTACTTATTTGTGTTACTGACGTTTTCCAGACTTCTGTGGTAAACGTTTGGAAAAAGGTTTGGATTATGTGAATTTCTTGTTAAAATGTCCATTTGACGCGTCAATTTGTGCCACGAGGTGCTTGTTTAATGGGTCAATTGTTTTACTTGCTTTCCTTTTACTTGTCCATGTTTACACGTCTTTTCTCTTTTCTGTAATTGTCATGGGGTGAAGTCAGATTTTACGCCGTTGCTGAACTGAAAATCCTATTTTGCCACTCCTTGTTTTCTCACCTATACATTTTAAGGAGGATTATTTGATGCTACAAGTGATATGTGTCATTGATTACGTGAAAAAAATGAGAATCATAAATAAATATTGGGTTTAATATGACAACAAATTTTTTTTTACACACAATACTTTGTGGGGCCCTCAGCAGAAAAAAAAAATTCCGGCACATAAAACAAATCTCTATAACATAACATAATCACTTTTCCTATAACATAACTTTTATAAAATCCATAAATATTTTGCTGATTAAGGATCCAAAATACGGACAGTATGTTTGTATTAAAAAATTAATATATAATTATTAATATAATATTCACCTAATATTATATATAATTATTAATATAATATTAACCTAATCAATGATCATAAATAAATATTTGGATAAGCTAGGCCAAGAAGATTTTGAAAAAAAGCTCTTTTTTTATAATGGAGAAAAAAGTTAAAAGCCAAAAGCTCTAAGAGGTGCTTTTTTTAAATTCTTATATAATTTTCTTGAGTTGTGTGCATTTTTTAAATAAAGAGCTATAGAGATGAAGAGACATTTTTTGAAATATGTATTTTTAAGTTAAAAATTTTATGTAGCCACCAAAGACCAAACAGCTTTGACTTTTTTTTTTGTAACTTTTTTTTTTGTAACTTAAAAAAAGAGAGGATCTAAACATGTTCTTATTCACCTCGTCGATCATATTCCACAAGCTAGGAACCCTCAGATTATTAACCTTGCTTCCTTACACTTCCTCTTAATTTTTTTAATTTTTTTTTTGGAAAGAATATGTAAAAAAATGTTAAGAATCCTCCATGGTTTTCCAGAGTTGGAGCTCTAATGGTGCAATTTATCTATGTTGCAAATCATGTATGTGAGTGTAAAATGTAAGACTCTTATCTCATTTTACACTCACATAAAAAGACGTGCCTCTTTTTTATTTTTTATTTCTTTTTTCAAAAATTAGTAGGCCCCACTTAATTTATCTCATAACATGAGATAACTTCTCTCGTACAACATGAGAGAAGTAAAACCCAAATATAATAGCATGAAATAAAGCATACAGTATAATGTTCAAAAGTTCTGCATTTTTTATTTCTTATTTTATTTTATTTTTGTAAATTACAAATTTCTTCCGACCAGCGATCTTGTCTTGTGTTTTGCAATGATAAAAAAAAAAAAAAAAAAAATTAATTCTCCCTAAACGTCAATTTTTGAATCAACTAGTTCATTTTCTTACCAATTTCGATGTTGAAATAAGTTGGTAGATCATAGGCGAAAGGCCTTACTTGACAATAAGTGCACTATTTGTCTATCATTTTTGTTATGCAGAGGTCTTCAATCTGGATTCGATGATTAATCTAGGATTCAGGTGTTTCTCTTTGGATACTTATGAATTATATATCTAGTGAGATCACGGATCACTAACATAGTACGATGGCTTTTGCCTTTGGGGTGTGTGTATGTGTCATTAAAATGAGTAGGGTTTTGTGTGTGTTACCTGTGGTTCTTACCTTCTTTATATAGTGTCTACCTTTGGGTTCACTTGGGTTGGGCCGCGTATGAACTGGGGCCTTATCCGGTCCAGAACAATTTTCAAATTAAAATTGCCATTAGTTTCAGGACCATTTACTATGTTTTCGTGTCAATCAAAGAACATGACCCAGTACCTGCTAGAAAACAACCATGCAGAGGTTCGAAGCTTCCCTCACCTTGTACAACCTTCTAGTCCATAGAAGCCCAATCAGAGGAAAATTTGGCAATGACAATTGTCTTTGGAAACGTATTTAGATTAAATAGTTTTAATGGGTGTTAAAGAAATTGGATCACATGGTGAGGAGGAGGAATTGGAAATTTTAAAGTAAAAATGGAGAACGAAGAAATTTTTGTGGTATACGGTTGAATATTTCACATTGGGAGATCTCCAAATTTGCTACTATAAATGGGGTCAAGTTGCTAATATGGTTACTTTTTAGGGTTGAAAATAATATTACACTAAAATGGAGAGCAATAAGTTGCAATAAAATTTTAGCCAACATGTCAAGTTTCAATTGGTTCTTCATTCGAAGCATGCGGGAAAAGTGATTGTGTTATCAAAGAATAATTTTTTTGTATATAATAATAGTAATGAGATTTTAACATATTCATCTTATTTAATTTTATGGCATTTTTGGTGTACAGGATAGATAAAGACGGATAAGATAAGAAAGTTGGATACAGATAGGAAAAAATATGGACTGGATAAGAATATATCATGCCCTATGTTTGATATGCACTGAATTAGCAGTCTTACAGAATTATGTTATCCTATCATGTATTTGAAGTTAGGGCTATTTGCGGTCTGGATTGGATTGGTTTTGTAAGTAAAAATCATCTGATCTAATCCCTTCGATTTAATTATCTAATCATTCATTCGATTAATTTTATTTTTTTCAAATCCGATCCGATACAATCCAATTTTATTTGGTTTGGACTGGATCAGTTTTAGGTTTTTTGAAAAGCCTAAGATTTATATGATGATTATTTGGAAAATAGCATATCTTTTATTTGTATCGGCTTTGTAAAGTTTGTATGATGATTATTGTGCAATCTGGAAGCATTGTATAACAAAAAGTTAAATTATCATCTTTTACTTTCAACAAAAAATTTATAATATGGTTGTCTGAGATACGAAGCAACCCAAATTTTCATCCTATAAAGGAGCTGCTGTACAACAATAACCTATGTAATAAAAATATATTATGTATCTTACCAAAAAAAAAAGCATAACATAAATCAAGCACAACACACTTTCTCCAACATGATGGGTTAACGGGTCTTGGATTTAGAATTTTGTTATATGGTTTTTGGGCTATGATCGGGGAAAGACCCAAGTAAGTAGATGGTAAGGTTGGAGAATAATTGGATCAGTTTTCACCAACCCCTCCAAAAATCGATCCAATCCAATTAAATTTTACGGGGTTTTTTTTTCGGTTAATTCGATTTTCGGTTTTTAGGTTGGGTCATCGCGGTTTGAATCGGTTAATAAACACTCCTATTTGAAGTGAATAAAGTATCATCATGATAGTATATAAATAGACTAAAATACCTTTATAATTTTTTTTGTAAAATCATAATGATAAAGTGTTCTTGATTAATATGGCTCTCTCATGCATGAAGCTGATTCTCCTTCCCAATCTCATAGATTATAATAAAATCAAAATACATTTTCTTATTTAAGTTTAGAACTTAATATTTAATATTAGGAGAGTCTTAATATTACTTTTTTTTTTTGATAACAATATTACATTTTTATCTCGTTCGTTTTATGTTAATAAGCAGCTGTTCAACTATACATACCATTCGTAATACCTGTAATATGAATTGGTACATGAGTCAGGACATGCAATATATATGTCATGGCAAGAAAAACACGCGTGACACTCGTATTATTCCGTTGCTGATACTTGATTTTTCCATTTACAAATTTATAATTTTTCAGATATCTGATTTCACTGCGAACGTAAACTATAAACTTTCAAAGTGGTGCATGTTATTCGTGTGTACGGTCAAAGAAAAATAACATACGGAATAGTGTACTAATATTCTCATTTTGTCATATATATCTTCATTTAATTATAATAGAGTGAAAATAAATTTCATCATTCGAGTTCAAAACATAATATTTAATAGTTGGAATGCCCAATGTCGCATTCATTTCTATCTCATTCGTTATATGTTACTTAGGAAATGTTCAACTAGATATATCGTTGATAATACATATGAAGTGCTATATGACATGTTATATATATCATGGAAAGAAAATTATGCACGTGTGACACCCATATTTGTTCTGTTCTTAATATTGGATTCTTCCGTTTCCAATCTTATATATTTGGTAGATAGGGGGAATGATCCATTTGTAAATTTTTTTAGAAATTTTTATAAATTACATTATGTACTCCCAAAAGTATACAGTATAACATAATGTACATCTAATTTATAAATAAAAATTTTATAAATACAACTCTCCCATGTCGATATGCGATTTTTTTTTTTTTTTGGTAAGTACGATATGCGACTTAATTGAGAACGTATTATTCTGTTGTTGATACTTGATTTTTCCATTTACAAATGGGAAAAGTGTGTATAATTTTAAAGGATGTAAAGTTGTGTCATTTTAATAGAGAGAAAGAGATAGATAAAGTTTTTCTTTTAGAGAGAGTTGACAAAAAAAGTAAAGGTTTACCTCTTATGAAAAGGATATAAGTTGTGTCATAAAGGATAATTTTTTACAAATTTATAATTTTTCAGATATCTGACTTCACTGCGAACTTAAACTATTAAACTTTCAAAGCGGTGCATGTTGATCGTCCGTACGGTCAAAGAAAAATAAGAGACGGAATAGTGTACTAATCTTACTCATTTTGTCACGTATATCTTCATTTAATTATAATACAGTCAAAATAAATTTCATCATTCGAGTTCAACACATAATATTTAATAGTTGGAATGCCCAATGTCTCATTCATTTCTATCTAATTTGTTATATGTTAATTAGGAAATGTTCAACTAGATATGTTTTGGATGGCCCAACAACACAACGATCCAATGGACCAGGCCCAGAATCCCTCACCCACATCCATGTCAGTCCTACCATCTTTCCAGATTCACATCCCCCAAGGCACTGCACTACTTAGGTGACACATGGAAATGTCTCACCTAGGGATTCAACCCCCTTATAAGACCGCCCAGATGCTAGAAGTAGAAATTACTCTACTGTCTTATGATGACAGTGCCAGACATGTCGCCAGACACAAGGGTTGTACCACTGTTATCATAGGAGTGATACAGTCCCCCCTCGGCTAATCCTAAGGAGGGTTGACTCCATCCTCACCAACTCACAAGGGAAGAGTCCCTCCATCCCCCTATAAATACTTCGTTAGCTCACACCAGAGAGGTATCTTATGTATCGTTATTCAACCCATTTACTTAGAGTCACACTTATACACACATCAACCCCTATCAATATCTGCTTGCATATACTTGGACCCGTGCCTCCTAGTTTGGTCTCTACCTTTGCTAGTGGTATAATCCATATAGTGACTTCATCCCTCACGGGAACATAGAGGTATCTATCGTTGATAATGCATATGAAGTGCTATATGACATGTTATATATCATGGAAAGAAAATTATGTACTGCGCAAGAACGCAAAAAGAGGGGTTGATCCGTATTATTGGAGATTGTTAGTTGATTTAGATATTAGATTGTTACCAAGTTTATTTCGTATTATCTTGACTTAGTTTCTTATTTCTCTAATTTTTTAAGAATATCGAGTCGGGTGACACCCATATTTGTTCCGTTCTTAATATTGAATTCTTCCGTTTTCCAATCTTATATATTTTGTAGATATGCGACGTAATTGAGAACGTAATTGTAAGACTAATAAATTTTCAAAGCCGTGCATGTTGATCGTACAATTAAAGAAAAATAATAATAGAAGACAGAGTTTTATGATCAATTTGAAGTCACGATGGTAAATGGTAATCGTTTGTTTGAAGTCAAGCAAAGCTATTAGAGTACTTGCAATTAAGGGTTGTGAGAGGGTAAAACTGGTGTAAAGTTGTGTACGTCAATTTTCTTTTTACAGACCGTTATAAAATATAATTAATGTAAATGTAATGAATTATCAATGGTTGTGCTAGGTATTCTCTCAAAGGTGACAAAATTATAATAATAAATTTTTCTTTTGAACTTAGAATTAGGTGATATTCTTACTACAAAATTTCTAATATAAAATTTTTGGATCAACCTTTTCACTTTTTTCAAAAAAAAATTAGCATTCTCTCTCTTTGATTCAGTGGTGATTAGATAGGTAGTAAGTTAATAGTAGAAAATTTTGGTAGTTAGAATATCCTTTCTCTATAATTATTTATAGGGGAATAATTATCTTATGTTGCCTAAGAAAATTATTTAATGCAATAAAGACAAGATGGTGGGGTTCACTACTTTAAAAAAAAATAGTGGACCCCACTATCTTATCTCTATTGCGTAAGATAATATAAGATAAATTTTAAATAGATCCCTTATTTATATGACAGAAAATCAAAAATAATGCTTACAACTGAAGATTTACGTAGATTTTGAAAGGGAGCGAAAATTAGACGTATGATCAAAAAATTAGAAAAAAAATGCTCTCTTATAAAGTCTATATAAATTTAGGGGTTTACATCTATCATGTCACATAACACCAAAAACTTTCCTACACACAACATTTTGTGGGGCCCACACTTTCTAAAGCAAAAAAAAAAAAAAATAATGCACGCAAAACGAATCTCTATAACATTACACAATCACTTTTCCTATAACATAATTCTTATAAAACCCATAAATTTAAGGGTCCCTCCCTTGCTTCATCCCTGTTAATTATGAAAATTTAAATTTAACTTTTGGTCATCTTACTTTTTTAATATGTACTTTTAATTCCAATGATAAATCAATCAAATTTAAGATATTAGTGTATTAAGTTTTTTTTAAGATATTAAGAGTTGGAGTTGCAACGTAGACATTCAAAAGTGTATTACAAGTATGAATATATATATCAATGCCTAGTCTATGAAATTTGACCTAATATATCTAATAAAATAAAATATGCTCAGGCCATAAAAAATAGATTGAAATAAATAGATTGTCATGCCAAAGTTCTGATTTATAAATATAGGTTGGACCTGTAATTTAATTAGTCTATAATATATCAACAGATCAAGCTTAAAACATTTTACATAAGTTTAACTTATTTAAGACAAAACCAAACCTAATCTAATACATTTACACCATGCACGCTAAGAATTCCCTCCTTTGATTTAATTTCAACTTTTCATAGTTTAGATGGATGTATTCCAGAATATTTGAACCCAACAAAAATAGAATGGAAATGTCTTTGGTTTATTTTATTTCTAACCGCAAAACAACATTGTTTGGGTTGGCAGAAGAAACACTTTCCTTATTCCAAGTAATCATTAAGGATTATTAATAGGGTTTTATAATTCTCATTCAACATTGAGAATTTCAATTTTCCTACACGTCCTTCGATTTTCGTGCTGACATGGGTTTTACATAAATTTTTTTCTAACACATGGGTACCAAATGCTTTTTATCTCTACAACATAAGATTTCAATTCTCCTTCGACATGATAATTATAAAACCCTTATTAATATGTAAATATGCTTATTTGTAATGATCATGCTCTAAACTTACGATATTTAAACAATATTTGGATTTAAACAAGATCCAAATTTTCCTTGGCGTTGAGGTTAGAAGAATCCTGAGCATGGGTTTGTGGGGAAGAACCAGAGAGAGGACCATCTTGCCAAAGGTGAACCAATTTGGTAGTACCACTTGGAAGAGTGAGTGTAGCATAAATGGTAACCTCACTATTCTGATAAGTTGCTGTCAAGCCTGAGTTAGGATAACTGATGTTTCCTTCTGCCAACTGGGTGCTGTAGCCAGAAATGGAGGAAGTATAAGCTCTTGGTGCACCACTAGATTGTGCTATAACCACCAAAGCCTGTGCTCCAATCATAGCTTGATTAAGGTTGCTGTCGGGATTGATAGCCCATGAAACCCACCTGTCTGTTGATGTGATCCCAGTGTGTCTGAATGCTATTTCCAGTTTCCCTGTGGTCTGGTTATAGGTCCAGTGGAGGTACGAGGTTAAGTGTGGAAGATCACGACATGAGGTGAAAACCTTGTTGTTTGTGAAGGTTTGTGTGTTGCATGTTTGTGCCGAGGATGTCAGAAACAGTGTGCTCAAGAAAGAGATGGCCAACACAATCCTCACCATCATCAACTTTTCAACCATGTTGGTAGATCTGTTAACAAATGGCTTTTGAGAAATAAACTCAAAAAAAAGCTATTATGGTGTGGTGTTTGTTTGTCTCTTTCTTCAGCCAGCAAAACAAAACACTTCAGGTTGTGGGAGAGAGAGAAAATGGGGGTTATTATAAGAGTGGGTGGGTTTAGGTAGTTGAGTGGTTGATGTACCACGATGACTAAAAGTCTCAGGACGATTTTTTTATTTTTATTTTTAGAAAACTCTAACAAAACCAAAAATAAAAGGTTAAATTTTTAAGTAATCACCGAAAATTCTAGATGCTAAAATTCATCGAAAATAAGAATTATTATATTTTCAGGACTCATTAAATATCAATATAAAAGCTATAATTATGAAATTATAAAGGGCTTGTTATTTCTGTGTCATGAGTCATGATGACAGTGTCCACCCGCTCTATGAGAGGAAGGTTCCATTACGTGTGTAATGTTCACGCAATTTGATTTGTTCTACCAAAAATGGGAATTCCGACTTGTGCAGTTGGACAAGTTTTTCTACCTTTCCGAAACAAACACCCTCACATTTGTCTCTTTGTATAGCTCCAGTCCACACTTCACAAAATGGGTTTCCTAATCGCCTTTATGTAGGCTCTATAAGTCTGATCGAAAATAAAAGGAAATAAAATTAAATAATGGATTTGGGTCTCATATACATTGGGTTCTCAATTATAAATTTAAAGTCAATTAATTAACTAAAACTCCAGCAACTTGTGTCTGTCTTTGGCTCCAATTTCGACCATCTTCTTGTCCGAATTTGGCTTTCACGTCTGATAACATTTGTAGCTATTTGAATCATTTGCAAAAATAGGACAAGAACAACATTAATCGAATACATAGAATAAAAGTTATGCTCATAATATTGCAATAAATATGGATTTTTAGCTTAAAAATGAATTAAACTCAATTAAAAGCCCAACATCTAATTTAACCCATTATTACACACTAAATAATCCAAAAATCACTAATCAAGAGTAACAAATAAGTGTAATAAATATCAATTATCAGCTTACCAAAAAAATAAAAAAAAAATATAAATTATCAAATCTCCCCTCACACTAATCCTTTTGTACTCCTGAGCAAAATTAAAAATTGAAACAAAACTAAAGAAATAATAAAACAAAAATAAAGACTAAGGATAAACCAACCCCCTCTAACAATTGCCAAGAATGCAAAGATTTGAACAAGGAACACAAAGCTTCAAAAGATCAACCAATAAAGACAAAATTCCTTTATCTCAAATTACAAAACATGGTAATCTCATTGGTAATGCTAATTACGCAAAATGGTCTCTCAATGGATGCTCTCAATCAATCTTTCAAGTGTATGGGATAAACAAGTGTATTACTCAAATTTCAGTCAAGAAAAATGCTCTACCATAGACTTGCTCAATTTCTACTTCTTCACTACTCATAACATATACATGCACAAATCAAGAAGACTTTTTGTTCAAGGTTGTATTGGGGCTAGGGTGAATGAATGAAATAGTATGGAAATGAGAGGCTAAGCACCCAAGAAATTTAAAAGAGCACTAGTTAGGAATTAAACTAAAGAAACAAATATAAGAACTAAAATAAAACAAAGGTAAAACAAATATAAAGACTAATCAAGAACATAAAGTCAGTATATATTTCCTTTTTATTTCTCTTTTTTGTTTTTTTTCTTTCTATTAAACTTGAAACAATTAAAGGTGAATTCAACCTTATTCAATTATGGGGATTACTTCTCTCATGTTAAAAGATGGAATAAGCAGTGTTCGTCCCCACCACATTTGGGAGAAAAAAAAAATCCTGACAAATTTTTCGATTAGTTGCGAGTGACAATGAGAGATCAAATATGTGACAAAAAAAAAAAGGTGAATTCAACCTTCCTTCAATTAAATGTGAAACATTTAAAGGCGGAGAAGTGAACGTATATGGGGTGCGTAAGCGAAAATGAGTTACGAGCGGTAGAGTCAGGGCTATGCTTCTTTGGCCGTGTGGGCTGTTCCTCAACAACACACACCTTTGAGAAGAGAGAGAGGTGAGCGTGTGCAGTTCCCAAATCTAGAGAGAGGAGAGAACGAGAGAGTAAAACATTATGATTATAGGAGATAATTATGAGTCATTAGATTTAAAAGTAATCTAACGATAATTAGATTAGTTGTAAAGGTGATAAACTTACCTGGTGATAAGTATAACCTCTCCCGAGCTTATATTACTACAAAGATATTTTTACGTTTAAAGAATTGGACTCGTTAATTATCTTCTTTGTTGTTGTATTAATCAAACTATTTTAATGATTTAAAAAATCAAATGATAGTGCATATACTGCATACAAGTTACATGCTATAAATTAACATTGAAATGTTAATAACTAAATAATAACAACATTTGAAAGAAAAAGCAAAATTAAAAACCAAATGAAGGAATATTTGGTAAAAATATAGAAACTATGGTAATTTAAAAATTAATTTTAGAGCTGAGCAGGTGATGGTGAAAGCATGTGTTTGATTCTCTCCAATACTGTCTTTGGGAGGTGTTTAAAGTTTTAATTTTAGGACCCGTCCCGAACCGGACTAGTCGCTGCGCAAAGCGATGAACCGATTGGAATATCTCAAAAAGAAAAAGCAAAAAAGTGTGAATTGATCCCTCGACGCGTGACCTAAACTTTTGACGAGTAATCTACCGTATCAAACACATTGTAAGAAACGATTTATGTGTAAGGGATTATTGTGTATCCATAATTGTGGGGTTAAAACATGTGATTTAATAAAAGGGTTAAAAAATTTATTCAAAAAAAATAAAAGGATTAAAAAGTTATTTCAACCAAACTCATTTGGCAGAGATGGCAAAGAGTCTGGGCCCCTTAACCATAGGTCTCCAGTTCGAGGTCTGGGAATGGAAAAAAGGATTTGGGAGAGCCACCCCAAAAGGGTCCGACGGTGCTCGATGGGAAATAGTCTTCGATTACGGCTGGAGGATACCTTTAAATTTAGTAAAAAAAAAATTATTTCAATGTGAATGGGGAAGGAATTTTGAGTTTCCTCAAATTATTCTCATAACAGTCAAAGATTAATTCTTTCGAGACATAGAGTTCAGTGAATACCGAATGGGAAGGGATTCTTGAACCACTTGGAGGAAGTGATTATCTAATGGATAAGGGCAGTTAATCAAGGATGAGTGCACAGCTTTAAATGGAATAGAAAAACTCAAAGAAATTGTGCTTCTTCTCTGCATTAAGGAACTCTTGAAGCATCCATCAAAGAGATACATAACAGCTTTCAAAGAATCAAATAAAGGATATAGAAATATTGTTCTGCTTTATACAAAAAGGTTACTACTTTAGTTTACCAATAAAAAAGTTTACTACTTTAATGGATATGAAAATTATGAATTCCCAATTTATTTTGTACATGGAGCTCATTTGGGTAGGCTTTTTCTTCAAATTAAAAGCTATTTTTTTAAGAAAAAAATAATTTTCAAAAAAATTTGTTTGGACGCCTCCTTTTGAAAAAAAACATAAATCATAAAAAAAAGTCAAAAACCATTCTTCTTTTTTTGAAACTAAAAATTTTAACTTTAAAAAAAATAAGTGAAAAGTCACATATTTTTTTCAAAAATCAAATATATTTTTAAAATTCTAAATAACTTTTAACTTTTGTCAAAAATACTTTTAAAATAAGAAAAGTATAAAAAGAATTTTTTTTGAGAAATCAATACAAACGGCTCATATGGATAAACTCACACATCTCAATTGTACATCATGATAGTTCTAGATCTGCATTCATAGCAAATACAAATAAGCTGCTTTCATAAACACTTAGAAACGGTTTCTAGATTCTTATTAAAGACTTATCTTCCTAAAGAAACCATACCATGTGAGGCGTAGAACCAATGAGAGGACCATCTTGCCAAAGGTGGACGAAGGAGCTTGTACCCTTTGGAAGAGTGAGAGAAGCAAAAATGGTAACCTCATTATTGTGACAGGTGGCCTTCAATTTTGTGTGAGGATAACTGATATTTCCCTCTTCCAAATGGGTGTTGTAGTTAGAAACGACGGAAGTATAGACTCTTAGGGCACCCCCAGAATCTGGGATAGCCAAGAGAGCTTGTGCTCCAACTTTAGCATTATTATTCAAGTTATTCTTGTTGGGATTGATAGCCAACCCACCTATTGTTTGAGCAAAAACCTTGTTGTTAGGGAAAGTGTACCCTTTCCATGTCTGAGCTGATGATTTCAGAAGCACACAGCATAAAACAGATAAGGCCAACACCGACCTTAATGTTGAGATATATAGTCCCACATTGGTTGTATGTGCAACTAATGTGGAGTTTATAAGGCCTTGGGCACTCCCACTCTTTGAGCTAGCTTTTGGGTGGTGTATCACAAGGTTCTTTACATGGTATCAAAGCCTCGCTGTCCCCCACTTTCTCTTGTGGATTCTCTTAGCACAGGTAAGTTGGGCCTGTTGCATCATCCATCTCTTCAAGCCCAATGGGCTCTCATGTGAGGGGGCGTGTTGAGATATATAGTCTCACATTGGTTGTATGTGCAACTAATGTGGCCTTTATAAGGCCTTGGTCACTCCCACCCTTTGAGCTAGCTTTTGGATGGTGTATCCCAGGTTCTTTACACTTAACATGTTTGAGAAGATTTATGGTATTGTTTCTTTCTTTCTTTCTTTTTGCTGCCAACGAATACTTTAAGTTGAATAAAACAGAGCAGGTTGTGGCAAGAGGGATAGTAGAGGAGGATTTATATAAGAATTTGCGGATTTTGATAGTTGAGTTATGCATGATTCTTTAAAAGAATAATTATTCGATTTATTAGTATTTTACATTAGCAATTTATTAATACCTTCCTCGGAAATCAACCCTGAGTGGCATGAGTATTGCTACATTCCATGCAGTTAACTTGCATGCTCAAGCTTACCACACAAAAAAAAAACTTGCATGCTCAATATTAAAATCCAAATTTTTTGAGAGTCTTGCTACATTCCTTGTCAACTTTTTTTTTTAAATTTTTTTTTAAAATATAATGTTCTCAATGTAAGATTATAGAGAAGTTTTTTTCTTACACAATTAATAAACACATTTGAAGAAGTGATCACTGCAGGTAGCGATACTCACTGCCACACAATCTCACAGTAGACTTACAAGTTACGAAGATTTTTATTAGATATACACAAAATGGATTTCTATTTTTATTTGTTATCCCCTCAAATGAGTGGCCCTTGATGTCCAAAGCACTACTAACACTTCAATAAGAGGTATAGAAATCCGTATCTTTTTTTTTTTCCAACAATCGTAGACAAAGTTGGCTTAAGGGTTTGATCCATATGCACCTGGCCTCAAATCTCATCCCTGACCCTAGTGGGATACGAGTGTCTAACCTCACTTAAATTTCTTCTTCTAAAAAAAATCTGTATCTTTTTTCAATATTTTACACAAAAATGAGTAATATTTGCACAATATCTCGAGTTACAAGTGTCAAAATTTATATCTAGAACTGAGTGTGACTCAATTTAATAAAATTTATTGGTGATGCTATTAATCGAGCATTACTAATCAGAGGTAAACCCGTGTAGCAAAGGATCAGAGTCATCTTTTTTTTACTTTTTTTTTTGTGTTGAAAAAAATGTCCCTACAAATTCAGAATAAGAAAGCCAATTAATGTTGTGGTTGCGCTGTGACCTTAACTATTATTATCAATTTATTACGTACTATGTATTATGCAAATGTATACGTGTGCCATTTTTATTTTTATTTTTTTATGGTACGCGTGACTTTGGTCTTTGAGTTAGGCTGGTGTATTAAAATTGCCATGCATGAACTAGTGTAGTGTCAGCTGGGGAACGAGAAGAAATTAAAATGACTTCTATAAAAATTATTGCAGTTAAACACTTAAATGAGTAAGGTACACTTACTTTTATATAAAGTACGTACATTAGACGCATATTTGAGTTTTTCACCAGATTATAAAAATAGACCAGTTAATATAGGAATATATAAGATCAAGCTGCCTGAGACACCAAACTATATTTCCTCTAAGAAACGAGTGTATGAGTATACAATTTCTTAATAGATTATGTTCCCTCGCTATTATAATTATGAAATTATATTTTTATCGAGTATATTTTACAAATTTGATTTTCGAAGGACAATTTGAACGAAATGTAACATTAATATTTTTATTTGTTAAAAGTATAATATAAAACTTATTTTTTTCGTCATCCAAGGAAGGACTTAAGTTTTTGGCAGAGTTAATTGGGTGGCATTATTTAACTAATATAATAAACTATTATTTTAATAATATTTTGAGTGATGCTTGATGTAGAGGCTTGTAAGTTGTAATAATCTATTGAGAAATAATATTCCGCTGAAGAAATTTTGAAAAGAAACAAAAAAAAATCACGTGACTTAGAATTGGAATTTGGAAGGAAACGGAAAAACCAAAATCGTCTCCTGTCTCCCATTGTGATGTTTCCATGTTGTCTTTCTCTCATCTTGACAAATTGAATCCACGTACAATCAAATCAGTGATAGTCTTATAAAAATCGACCCGACACAATTGGTGAACCAGTCATGAATTTTTATTTTTATTTTTATCGATTTTGTGTAATCTTAGAAAAAATAATTGGAAAATAACACTAATAGGATTTTAACTTAGATAATGTGGATTGTAACTTGTAACATTTACCACTAAACTAACCCTACTTCCTAGTTATAATATTTTTAATTTTATATTTATTATATTTATTTAATTCAAGAGATTGAAATTTAGTGACTCACTCGTCGATGACTTGTTATTTAACCCATTATCTTGAGCGAGTTTATAACCGATTCGAGTTTAATAACACCGGCTACAACTAATAATTTAACTTTAAAATAAATAAGTTATGTGAATTTTTACATAACATGTAGAAGGTCTTTTTTTTATTATGTACAATTTAACTAATACTGTAACGGACCATATCTACATAGTTGGCCCAAGATACACCAGGCCCACTATGGCAAGGAACCGACCCAAGCACCATGTGGCATTATGGGCTACGATATGTTGAGCCCTATTCTGGAAGACATCAGCTTTTTATGTTTTTTAATAATTTTAACATGTTTCTTATGTTTTGCTTGCTAATATATGGGAAGTTATAAATCATCAAAAAAAAATTTCACTTCTTATAATTAATTTTGTTATCGTTGGATTAAAATCAAATCAATGGTTATAAAATGACATAAGTAAGAGTTATTGATTTGATTTTAATCCAATAATAATAAAATTAGTTGTAAGAGATGATAAAGAAAAAAAAATAGTAAGTATAACATATCTCATTATATTTGAATTTGAAAGTTTATTGTGAACTCCGTGATAAATAGTCCAGAATAGAAATGAAGAAAATATCACGGAGTTTGGATAATTCTCTCACTCTTCTTTCTTTCTTGATGACCTATTCTTGTACAAATGCAAAATGAAACTAAATTGATGTAGATTATTAATACTATCATCCCTACAAGACCTATTAATTATCATGAAGAGAATAAAAGGACTTATCCGTGAACCTATTTTATTCCGAGTGCACATGACTGCATTATGGGTCATTCAGCTTAATTTGGGTTCGGCTAACTTTTTAAGTGCCACTTGTATGATCAATTGATGTGCATATGCACCGGAAAGAAGAGAAACCAATTCAGCATATAGATGTAGTAATTTAAAAATCTCATGAGAGGGTTTTACATGATCAAGGTAAGTGAAAAGGAGGATAGACACCAGTAGCAAAATTAGAGCCATTTTGTTCGAGTCTAAATGGTATTTTACAGTGCATTGGAATGAAAAAGTGTTGGGGATCTTTCTCTATATTCCGGGGTCAGTACCTTACATAGCACCTAAGTAGGTTCATCCTTGACAGGCACAATAAGGATATTGTTATAGGGATGGACACAATAAGTCCTCACGTGTAGTTTTGTTAGAGATCAAAACCATGTTTTGATCAATTGGTGGTAGCTCAATTGGTAGCAAAAGAGTTAAGTAAGTGAAAAGGAAAATGTTTCTGTTCGATTCTCACATGTCACATTTGGGAAGAGTTTAAATATAGTTATTTCTGACTCGTTCTGCACTCCGAATTAGTCCCATAATCAGTTCAACGAAACATGTGGGGATACCGGAAGAAACTAACTCACCTCAAAGATGGAATTATTATTGGATTAACTAAAAAAAAAAAATCATGCTTCACATGGATTTGTACCCCTTCTTCTTTTCACTATTTTTGGGGTTATGTATTCTATTTAACGTAGCAAAAATGAAAGAAACGAAGCCGTTTATCCTGACAAAATATAAAAGCCCAATAGTACTGCATAAAAAACTACAATTTCAGACAAGCTCAATTTGGACCACACACAATTCTGGTGTGAAACTCATGGATCTTAACTGTGGTGGTCCATTTCTAAAAACGACCAGGAACAGAGCCCAGCATGGTCCAAATGTCCAATCAATTTTTCATCTTTAACAGAATCGATATAATGGTGGGTGGGCCCATATGACAGCTTTAATTATAGCTTATGTTGATGGGCCAGAGCAAAGCATTTGAAAGGGAGCTAAGCCTAAGGAAATCATTCCATAATAAATAAATCTATATCTCCCTAACAAATTCTCTTAAGATCATTTTAATGAATTCTTTTAATAATATTTTTATATACTTAAAGAAAAATATTACATATTTTAGAGTTCCTATCTTAATCGAAAGGTCTATGTTTCAATTCTCACTTTATGACTATGATCTATCATAACACCCCATGATTCAAATGTGTCTTTGAAAACGAAAAAAGGTTGGCTTCACAAAGTCTCCCATCAATTGTATTAATCTCTGCTCTCCCTTTTTTCTTATGATGAAGGTCACACAACTGAAGAGACAAATAATGATGTGATAGTCTCAGTTTAAACAAATTTGCTTCCCGTAAATAATATAGGGTTTTATAATTTTTATGTTAAGGAAAAATTGAAATCTCATGATGTAGAGATAAAAAACATGTGTGACCCATGTGTTAGAAAAAATTATATGTAGGACCCATGTCAGCACGGAAATCGAAGGGTGTGTAGGAAAATTTGAATTATCATGTTGAATGAAAATTATAAAACCCAATAATATATGTGATTAATAATAAAAAATAAATAAATAAATATTTGTTTTATTTCTACCACAGGAGTTAGGCCCACACTGTAGTTGTTCCTCATGGGACATGGATTTTGTTCTGCTTGTGCGATGTGTCTGTCGTTTTGGACTTTTTGTTATACCCCTAGAATTTTAGGGGCTAAAGAACAACTCATAGATGTACCTTTAACATCTGTTTGTTGCATGTATATAAAATGGGTTTTATTAGTATCATGTTACATGACGCAAGAAAATTTTCCTACACATACAATTAAGAGGTGAGGTTCACATGTTTTTTTTTTCTTTCATTATTCCATTTTTTTTCTCTTCTTTATTGTGAGGGTAGGAAAATATTCTTCTATCATGTAACATTATACTCATTAAACCCATATAAATAAAGGGTTTTATATCTGGGTTTTATTAATCTCATGTTAAAGGAGATAAGTTATCTCATGTTATAGAGACAAATTTGTGGGCTCCACCACCTAAAAACATAAAAAGAAAAGAAAAGAAAAATGTGACACAGTTATCGAAGGGTGTGTATGAGGAAAAACTTATCTCATATAACATTAGAATAGTTTATCCCTTTATATCTTTTTTGTGGCAAGAGAAGAGAGCATTTTACAGTTAAGAAAAATTTAGTTAGCCCTATCAAATTAAATGAAAAAAGGGCACATTTTACAATCTAAAAGTAGCAGGAGAAGTTAATTTTTGCAGTGAAAAGAAAAGATATACCGCCATAAATAAATTTATCATTGAATTTAAGGAACACTATTAACTTATATTAAAAAAAAAAACTATATTTGATACGGATTTATGTGTAAGTAATAATCTATTGTTATTCTCTATGTACGTAGTAAGACCACACAATCTCAGTATATAAATGAGAATAAAAACCTTTTTTTATGACAAACAATATGGATTAATTTATCTATTATGAAAAACCTATCAGAAGGCATATGAACCTAAGCTAACCAATAAACGCTCCACAATATTCAACTTTCAATTAATTTGAGCAGTGTCGGCTATTAATTTCTAAAATTTAGAGAAATGGTTGGAATTACCTTGGGAGGTAGAATGAAGAAATATTTTAGTTCAAAATGTTTTTTTAAAAAAGGCAATGAAGCTCATCAGTCTTATCTAATGGCTGGAATACGAGCATTTTTTTGCCAATGGAACATTTAGTTTTTTGCATGTTCTCAGAAAAAATAATCAATGTGTAAATTGGTTAGCAAATTATTTCTTGATGCATTTGGATTTAAGACTCACTTTTCTGATTCTCCATCAAGAATATGGTGTCATCTACATGTTGATTGTAGGGGTGTGGTATTCGCTAGGCATGTCCTGACTCGCTCGGAGCTCTCTTGTTCTATTTCATGTCCATTTTTTTGTCTATTATTTCAATGTATTGAAAAAAAAATTAAACACTAATAAAAATGCAACTTCATGATTACGAGATGTATACAAATAAACTAACAATTCTATTTAGTATAAAAAATTAAGTGAATCCAAAGAACAATACGCATCAGATAAAGATTTGGGTGTAGAAAGCATATTATTTCTATTCTGTATGCTCAATAAAACTGCACGATTTAATAAATTAACTAATGGTAATTAGAAAATTTAAGGTGAAAATAATAAATCTTTGTGACTAATAAATTAAATGGATTAATTTACTCATTATAAAATCCACAAACCTAACACAATTTACATAAATCTAAATGCTTATAATAATAATAAAAACGCGATTACATAGATCAATAGTTATTGGTTCAAGTAATAAAAAGTTTGTTTCCCTTAGCTACAAGTTTTGAGTTTAAGTCCTGGAAACTAAAAAAATAATATTGCAAGTTATGCACTTATAGTTGACTCATTGCAGATGACTCAACCATTGATTCAAGAAGCTTGGAGTCAACTAGAGTTGTGGCTTAATTGCTAAAAGAAACAGTAATTCAAAATATAACAAATTGCGATCAAATTCAAGTGCAAATAAAACAACAAATATGATTGTGATTTGTTTAGCAAGAAAAGAAAAGTAACACATTTAACATGATTTGAGATCTAAGATTTAGGACGTGTTTTGAATGATTTAATTATAATTGTTTATTTATTTTTAGAAGTTAATTAACATTATATTTATTTTTAAGAATTTTTCTTGTTTTTAGGATTTTAGATTTTGAATTTTAAATCGATTTGTAATTAGTCTATAAAAGGGCGCTTAAAACGCTTATTGTAGGTGTTGAATATTATTATTTTGTTAATAGAAGTTGAGAATCGGAGGGTGAAAATCCTAACCTTTTGTTAATGAGTGGGGATATTCTAACTACCAAAACTTCTCACTACTAACTTACTACCCATCACATCACCATTGGATCAAAGAGAGAGAATGTTAAAAAAAATTGAAGAGAGAGAAAATGTTAATCAAATTGTGATTAGATAGGTAATAAGTTGATAGTTAAAAAATTTAGTAGTAAGAATATCCTTTATTAATTAGTATATAAAAAGACAAGCTCGCTGGAATTGCTCACTCAAACGAGCAAGCCAACGAGGTAGGGCTTTTCGTTTCTTAATTTTCTTTAATTTTGGCTTGATTATTTACTTCTTCAACTTCATTAATCCATCAAAATTGTAATTTAGCATTTTAAACCTGAAAATAATATAAAAAGAAGTCAGAATTATATCTAGACATTAAAACCTCAATTCTTTTGCATTTAATTATGTAAACTATACTCTTGATCATATTTGTCATTATTTAATCTATTTTTAATACTAGAAATATAAGGTCATTGACACTTATCATTTACACAAATGCTCATAAATTATGGATGAAACTTGAATCCATGATTTAAAAGAAGACACCACACAACAAAACACAATTGACAATTGGTACGCTAACTTGTAAAGTTAGAATACAGGATGAAGAAAATATGATTGAGCACTTAAATACCTAAAAAAAGAAGTTGTGAATCAGTTAACTAAAATTAATATGAAGATTTATGACGAATTGCAAATTCTCAACTCGTTGTTTGAGAGCTGGGATATCTTAATTGTGAGTTAAGCGTAGACTCTGTTTGACCATAAATATTTGAATAAGTAATCATAAATATTTGTCAAGATGCCTACTAACAACACATAAATACCGTAATTACTTTGAGACGGTCACATAACTGTTTTATTGCTAGCCTTTTGTTAAAGTCAATAGTGTTCTGTCTTTTTTTCAATTTTTGTAACAATGCTTTGTTAAAGCTCTTTCATTGACAACTTTAACTTTTTTCGCATTTTCATTATTGTTCACAATCTGTATCTTACTTTCTAACTAGTTGATGTTTCTATTTTACTTACCCCCAAGAGATTACTTGTTTGCTAACTCTCAGTAATTTGACGTTATGAAAATTTACTTGTAAATTGTGGCTGTCAAGTAGTGTCGGTGAGATCGAAAATTGAGCCAAGGACACCGTTCTTTTGAACTCGGTTGGTACGCTTATCTTGTACGGAATTAAATGCCTTAAATCCTACATTATCCTTTGTTAAGGTCCAATTCACAAGTGATGTGAAAGTGAGCTAGATTACTTGAAGTTATAATAAAGAACAACATACTCACTATATTTGTTCTTGAATTCATTTGATATTATATCCTTGGTTTAATTATTTTATTGTTGGATTCGGGAAAGGGAAAAAGCAAGAACTAATATAATGTAATTGTAATCTGGATGGAGCGCGTGCAACACTGATAAAGCCAAAAGAAGAGTTAGACGTATTTAAGAGGTTTCAGTGTTTCACACAGTAAAGTACGGCTATTGCACTATTTTAAAGCTATTCTTAGGTGTTTACCAAAAAAAAAAAAAAAAGAAAGCTATTCTTAGGTCAATAGTGCTGACCGAGGCAACTATTTTTGGGGTGTTCAGGTCAAACCTTTCTTTCTAATTCTTGGATATGTATATTGTTTTAGACAGAGTATATATAAAGATTTATTAAGGACAGCTTGTTGATAAGGCATGTTCTATTATTTATTAGTAGGGATAGGATCCCTTTACAATTTTTTTTTTTTACAAATTATATTAAGTACGACCGATCATATACTGAATGATTAAAATATGACCGGTCGTACTTAGTATAGTTTGTAAGCATTCATAAACAAAAAAAAGTTTGTAAATATAAGATGTACCTTGTTTGTAACGTATTTATCCTTCAGTGTTAAAGACTGTCTTAATTGTTATAAAAAAAAGACTGTCTTAATTGCAATTTTAAAAGCTCTTAACACTAACATTTACGTAAAAAATCAAAAGGGGCAAGGGCTACAAATAAATAAAATAAACTTATTATAACCTCTCGCCTCAAGGGATCCACTGTAAAAATCTCTAGTTGAACTAAAGAATGGTGAAAAGAAGGTAAAAGAAAACGACCGGCCCATGCCATTCCTCACATTCATTTGCAATCATAATGCTCAAACTTTTTGAATGGTTAGCGGTGATCCATATAAAATGAAGCTGTAGGTCATGGATATGCTTCCCCCACGTGGGTTGATAGCAAAAGGTTTTGAATAACATTGTAGGGTCATTAATTCTGTGATAAACTAGTAATAATGCGTGGTCAACAAAGCTTCATTGTCCATCTCAAATGGCTCATTCGCGCTATCCCTCGTTTTGAAATATGTTACATCATTAAGTCTACATATTATCGTGTGTCCCACCTTTTATTGTAATTATATTCCAAAAGGTCCATTTATGTGGTTTGACATGTGTTTTGTTGTAGGGTTTGATTTTTCTCGTTAGAAGATAAAATTATCTCTTACAATATAAAAGACATTATGCCCTTTGTTTTATTCCAAAACAATCATTTCCCTATAGTTAGTTACTATTCTTATCATGACATCTCAATTAACAATAAGAAAATATGGTAAATGGTTTAAACCAATGTGACAATTATTTTACTTATACGCACGATTTTTTCTCTCGCAAAACATAGTCAAGTGACTTGCTATACGCAAAAATAAATTGCTACATTTATTTATTAATTACTATCTTAGCATTAGATTAGCGCAAGTTCAACAATCCAAAAGAATAGTTAACAATTCAAGTAAATTATAATAAAAAATAATTATAAATTTATAACTCAAACGAATAAAAGCATAGGAACTATAGCAAAAAAAACTTCAATTTAATAATCAAAATCTATCGAGTATAAATATAGTTCTAATATATACGTATATATTTAATCATAATTTTTTTATTATATGCAAATATTGTTCACGTTCAAAATTCAATATAAATGAATGGAACATTCAAGATGTAAGATGCAAAATATAGCTGAATGGGGCAGTGCACAAATGTAGTGATCTACATCACCAATAAGAGTCCTATTCGTAGGTTCCTTATCATACTTCGCCACAAGTTTCTTATGTACCATATTTACTAACGTCCTACCACAAAGAAGCTAAGTGTGCACAGCCATCATTATGCTCATAATTACAGAGAAGATAAAAGCTCAAAAAGTAACTTGGTTGTGGATACAAGATAATCTTTCCTTTTTAATGATCTTCCTATGAATCCCACTCTTCGTGATCTCACTTCCTTGCGTGTCACAAGTCCCCAATTCTCTAACAAACACTTTGCAGTTCTTTTGATTGCATCAGTTGGTGGCTAGCTGATATTTTTAGTCAAATACGCGTAAAAGTGGAGGACAGTCGTTTGATAAACTAATTAAACTCAGATTTGTTTTTATTATCTAAGCCAAATATATAATTTTTTTGGTTCAAGTATCAGCTTTCATAATTACGTCTAATTTGTATGTTTTGGATCTTTTAATTAGAACTTAAGCAAGTGCTATATGCCATCCTTATAATAAATAAATGGATATATTTGAATATTGCAATTCTGTCACTTTGCTACACATCAGCATATGCATAGCAATAAAAATAAAAAATATATAACTTATAAAAAATAAGCAATCATGTATATAATTAATAATAATGCCAACTGCGAAATTGCATTGTTGATGGAATTGCTAATATAATTAGCTATATAATAAATCACCTTGACACCTTCTACATCGGCAAGATGTTGGTCTCTTACATATTCAATTTGCACTGCTTGTCATTTGGGCAAGTTGTTCATAGGCAATCAAATTGTTTTTTTCATTAATTATTTTCAGTATTGTTTCGGCCTTAATCTCTTACATATGACAATCAAAATACCGAAACCCTGCAAAATGTGAACGAAACCTATATTCTCGATCTTGTAAGACTATAGTTAGGGTTGTGGACAACTCAGAATGCTACATCCTTACGGAACAAAAGAATTAAACTATTACATTTAATTCATGAACAATAATACCAACTACGCACTGCAAGTACTTTTATCGTTTACAAGATTTGCACCCATAAGAGGTAGACACGATAATATTTATTGTGTTTTTTCTAGTCTCAGTGTACATTAATTTTACGCGCAAAATCATTTACTTAGCAATTACCTTCTGTGAACCCAGCAAAACTATGATAGCTTTTCGCCCATAGATGATTGAATAGAATACAACCTTCTGTTTATATTTTTTCTATTCCTTTTGATGAAATTAAAATATATTATTTTGTAAGGGTTTTCGTTTTGTCCTTTAACATGACACAACAAAGTTTCCTACATACAACATTTTGTGGGCCCACGCTTTTTAAAACAAAAAAATAAATAAAAATGAAGGCACACAAAACTAATATCTATAACATTATACAATCATTTTTCCTATAATATAACTCTTATAAAATCAAATTTTTAAACTTGTTATGGAAGGCCCATTATCACTAAGTCGAATAAGAGATAATTCAAATATAAATCTGATATAATTAATGAGAGATATTATCAATTCTAATATGACAGCAGTACATATACGCTTGGACTACTACGAAAGGCATATAATGTCCATATCCAATATCACATGTAAATTCTATAAATAAGAGGTAAAACTTACAAATTTGACTACTCTCTCTTACTTCTCTTACTGTTATGCTGTCGCAGTGCACATACACCATTCATTTAGCGAAAGTTATGCTGTCACAGTACACACACAACCCATTTGGCGAAAATTGTTTATTATTCTTCTGTGCACGCTGATCTATTTGACTTAAAGATATTTAATTCGAGAATACTTAAATATAAAAGTAAGATATTAGTTTATTAGATTAGACATATCTGTGTCTTCATAACATAACAAAACTTTATTCGTGTTCTATTTTATTTGGGTTTGTCATCTATCATTTAACATAACCACAAAAAATTTCCTGTACACACAACATTTTTTGGGGCCCGCACCAAAAAAAAAAAAAAAACTCTGGCACGCAAAACGAATCTCTATAACATAACACAATCATTTTTCCTATAACATAACTCTTATAATACCCATTTTATTTATACTACTATGTTATGCTATGTTTGTTTTTTTTGGTAATATAACTCCTATGTTATGTTTGTTCTTGGTCAAATACGTCTACCAAACACTATTTTCATACTAGCTTGAAACCCTTCTCCTTTTTTTCACAACTTTGTTTTTTTTTTGGTGAAATTTCACAACTTTTCTTTATTTACTAAGATATGAGCATTATTAATTATAAATATTTGAATATTTTTCATGTGGCTTTCATTAATAAATATTTCATATATTCAAATTATTCTTCACTGGAATAAAAATAATTTAAACATAAATTCTTTTATTTCTTAGTTATTAAACAAATTCATGATTAAAAATTAAGATTTACAAAATTAACTTATTTTTTATTGAAATTTACTTTTTGAGATTATTTCTTAAAAACGAATTAATCTCAAACTTTTAAAATCAAGCAGCATCATGTAATTATTTTTTTTCTATAATTAAAAGGGGAGGGTTATATGTATAAATTTTTTATTCACAAACTCTTACAAATTACACTATATACTCCCGAAAGAATACTAAGTTACACTAAATTTTTCTGAGAATACATAATATAATATAATTTGAAAATATTTATAAATTTTTTTTATTAACGAATACTTTCTTTTAAGACAGTATAGAAGCTTCCACCAAATTTGAGCAAATAAAATGCATTTGCTGCCAGTCTGCCACCTATGTAGCACCGATAATGACACGAGACACATGACACGATACGATACTCGACACGTTAATTCTAAAAAATGTTAGATTTTGATACGTTCGGACACGTTTTGATATTAAATATTTTTTTAATTTATGTAGTATTTATTATGTTTAATATTCAACAATTTAACAAAAAAATGAATCTAAACTTATAATATTCATAAATTTTGCAAAGAAACATAAGATATCCCAAATATTTATATTAAATTATATAAAATGAAAATCATAATCTAACGAATCTAATAGTTCAAATTAATAACTCAACGTAACGCAACACAGTCTTTGAATTTTTTTTTTTAATTTCTATAATACGTGTTAAAATATTTAAAAATATCAAAATATCCGAAAGTATTTAAAAGTGTTAGAGACCACACATCAATTGTTTTTTGAAATGTTCGGTGCTTGATTGGCTAGGACAACCCGAGAGGCACACGATATCCAATTGAATATCGGTGAATGCGTTCGGTGAGTGCATTTTGAAATTTAACTTTGACTTAACAGTGAGTACTTACGCTTCATAATTGCAACTTACTATTGTTTGTCCAGCAAAACGTGTCGACGTGTTCAATTTATATAGTGTTAATTAAGGTCTGATTTGCAGGTTAAAATGTCATATGAAATATGGATTCGAAGATATTATTTTTGTAGCAAGTTTAATATGATATTATTTTGGGACAGAAACTATGATTTTTTATAATTTTAATTTATTTAAGTGTTATGATAATTTTTATATTCATAATTTTTTAAGATTTTAATAACAAAAACTATCATTTTAAGAATAAATGTAAATAATTTATCTGCATTAAGTGCAGAAATATTTTTTCCCATCAATTATATGTTTTTATACACCGGTCAAAAATTAAAATTGATATAATATTTTGATAGGGTCGTAGGTTGACATGAAAAATTAAAAAAAGAATTATTTCTTTTAATAAAATAACAAGAAAAACTAAATAAATTATGTGGACTGATACATGACTTGCAATAAATTATGTGACCCCTTAACCCACTTTAAAACAGTATAGATTGATAATTTTAAGGGATTTACATTTATCATTTAATTTAACATGACATAACAAATTTTCCTACGGACACAATATTTTGTGGGCCCACTATTTTTAAAGAAAAAAAAATCACGGCACGTAAAATGAATCTCTATAACATTACACAATCACTTTTCATACCTAATAATTTTTATAAAACCTTATTTTTAATCCATCATTTAGTAGTAAACAAGGGATTAACCAGTTCTGCCCGTTTTTTACGGGTTAAAAGTGAATCGGGACAGTTTGACCTCTTTTGCCACATCGGGACCACCACAAAAGAGAACTCACTCTGAGATACAATTAACTTTCTTTTGTTTTTAATATCGAACGGATATAATTGGAGCTTGAAATCTTCAGATGACCAGGCTGTCGCCGAGGGAACAGTCACCATTATAACACATTCCCTCATAAATTTATCTAAATGCTACATTTTTGAATTAATTTTTCAAACTGTCACAGGCAGGAAAGATTCTTCGTAGCAATAACGAATTATGCATGATGATGTGTCAGGAAGTTGGTGGTGTCAGAGTTCGCTTCTGACACAGGCGACTGCCACATTTTTGAACTAATTTTTCAAACTGTCACACGCAGACAAGATCACTTGTAGCAATAACGAACTATGCATGATGATGTATCAAGAAGCTGGTGGTGTCAGAATTCATTTCTGACACATGCGACTTCTATTTTTAACTAAGTTTACATATCATGTAAGCGACCTTCATTTTTTTCCCCAGATTGGAAAATAATAGTGTTCAAGTGATATGATATTTCGGTAAAAAAATTACTTAACCGTATCATTTTGTTCAGTTACCCGAGGCCGAGACCCAAGGCCAAAGACCATCATCCTAACAAGAAAAGGTAAACCAATGTCATATTTGACACAGATCGGACGGCGCAGATTAGAGATTACGGTAAAGTGCAAAACAGAGGTCTCGTAACACAACCACGTGTCATTCATTCATGGTGTTAAGAGTGTTAGTCCCACATTGTGTGTGTCTCATTGTGTTAAGAGTGTTAGTCCCACATTGTGTGTGTCTCATTGTATTCTTCAATTGATTTGCTATATAATAGAACCAATGTTGTGTAATTTAACACAACAAGGATTACTATCAATTCCTCTTGTATCTTGATATTTAACATGGTATCAGAGCATCGTCGTCCCCCACTTTCTCTTGTGGACTCTCTTAGCACAGGTAGATTGGGCCTGTTGCATCATCCACTCTTCAAGCCCAATGGGCTCTCGTGTGAGGGGGCGTGTTGAGATGTATAGTCCCACATTGGTTGTATGTGCAACTAATGTGGCCTTTATAAGGCCCTGGGCACTCCCACCCTTTGAGCTAGCTTTTGGGGTGGTGTATCCCAAGGTTCTTTACATGGTATCAAAGGGTGGGAGTGCCCAGGGCCTTATAAAGGTCACATTAGTTGCACATACAACCAATGTGGGACTATACATCTCAACACATGGGACTTGACAACTGTAATTGAGTCTTTCTTTTTTTGAAGTAAACTGTAATTGAGTATTTTCGTACACCTCCAAGCACCAGGATCTTCTCCTGTCACCAAATCAGACGTTATAAATAAAGTGTACTAAAAAATTTCGCACGAGGACAGTTCAGTAATTTGAGACAGACACGAAGTGAAATTGAGAAAGGTCGCGCAAAACGACGACGGTTCAGGTCCACCCCGACGACCCCACATAAGATTATCCCAATCCCATCCCCTCAGTTCGTTCACATTCCTACACCTCTCCGACCGTCGATTCTCCCCACAAATAACCGGGTCCCACCTTATCACCACCGACAGTCACCAATACGAATCTGAACGCCCTGTGATTGTAGCCCACCCCGGATACCAAAGCCACCACTCACAGCAAAAACCAGCCATAATAATAATAATTAATAGTTAATAATAAATAAACTCTTAATCTTCTTCTTCTTCTTTATTATTAGTCGTCATCTCCAATTTGGCGCAGCCTTCACTCACTTTACTACTATGAAACTCCCCTGAGAGTTCAGAAAAATCAAAATATCAAATCCACAACCTCTGCACGTGGAAGCTTCGAGAATGGTTTCGTTAGAGGATTCTCGCTCCAATTCTAACCGTTTCCCCTTATCGCGAAGCTATCAGTATTTTTCACCCAAAACGCAGCGACATACCGGAAGGTCCATGCGCACAATACGCTCCAATTTCTTCCAAGACGACAATAGCAGCTGCTCTTTCACCGTCACCGAGAAATCCATGTGTCTATCGGAAAACCTCACCGACTCCGTCGTCGACCTCCGTCTCGGCGAGCTCGCATCCAAGAGCAACAAATCAGTCAAGCACACCGCCGCGGAGGAGGACCTCCTCGATCTTTCTCAGGCCTTCAGTGATTTCTCCGCCTGCAGCAGCGACATCTCCGGCGAGCTGCAGAGGCTGGCGTGCTTGCCTTCGCCGGAAAATGTGCAGAAGAGCCACACCGGCGACGATGTCGAGAAGGAACCGGAACCGGAGCCTTGCATGGGGTTCCTGCAGAGGGAAAATTTCTCCACGGAGATTATTGAGAGTATTTCGCCGGAGGATCTTCAGCCGACGGTGAAGCTTTGCATCGACGGGCTCCAGTCGCCATCGGTCGCCGTTAAGCGATCTGCGGCGGCGAAGCTGAGGCTGTTGGCGAAGAACCGCGCCGATAACCGAGTTCTGATAGGTGAGTCCGGTGCTGTTCCTGTTTTGGTTCCTCTGCTTCGGTGCAGTGATCCGTGGACGCAGGAACACGCGGTGACGGCGCTGTTGAATCTCTCTCTGCATGAAGACAACAAGATGCTGATAACCAATGCTGGAGCCGTGAAGTCGCTGATTTATGTGCTGAAGACTGGGACAGAGACTTCGAAGCAGAACGCGGCGTGCGCGCTGTTGAGCCTTGCGTTGGTGGAAGAAAACAGGAGCTCGATCGGTGCTTCTGGTGCGATACCCCCTCTGGTTTCGCTTCTGTTGAACGGTTCCAACAGAGGGAAGAAGGACGCTCTGACGACTCTGTATAAGCTGTGTTCCGTGAAGCAGAACAAGGAGAGGGCGGTGAGTGCTGGGGCGGTGAAGCCGCTGGTGGAGCTGGTGGCGGAGCAAGGGACGGGTATGGCGGAGAAGGCAATGGTGGTGTTGAACAGCTTGGCGGCGATTCAGGAAGGAAAGGATGCGATTGTGGAAGAAGGTGGAGTAGCTGCTCTTGTGGAAGCGATTGAAGATGGGTCAGTGAAGGGAAAGGAGTTTGCTGTTTTGACGCTTCTCCAGCTCTGTGCTGACAGTGTGAGGAACAGAGGGTTTCTTGTGAGGGAGGGTGGGATACCTCCTCTGGTTGCTCTTTCCCAGTCTGGTAGTGTTCGAGCTAAGCACAAGGTCAGTCCCTAGCAATTTCTAAACTCAACTCTAAAGTCTTGCTTCGTCGTATTGGACTCAAAAAAATTGCTGTAAATATTTATATTGTAGTCTGGTTCTGATATTTTTACTCCTTAATTGTGACTCTCTTATTCCTCTCCTCATATGCATTTACACATCAAAGGGTTGTATGTAATAAACCGTGACAAGGGTCTTCTTCTGTTAGCCAATGTTTGAATGTCAATTAGCTTGCCTAGATAACTGTCCTGTTAGTTGGAACATCTGGGACTGGGGATCATAGGAAACTTCACTTAAAGATACGTAATCTTTCTTAAAGAATTTGTCTAAAATACTAATTTGAATGAAAAGTTGAAGTCATTAACCCTTGATTCTTTCCTTTGTCATTATTATGCATGCCCTGTAAATAATTTTCAATGATGGGGTGCTGCATGTTTTAAATTTTCTTTTTCTTTCATTGCATTTATTGATTTACCTTAAAGAACGGACCTGGACACTGCATAGTTGGAAGAGAATTAATATCTTACTCTCTATATTTTCTCTTCCTTTCCGCCTTCCTTTTGTTAAAGCTTCTGGTTTGTTTTGCAGGCTGAAACTCTCCTTCGATATTTGAGAGAATCAAGACAAGAAGCATCATCTTCAAGTTCTTAGAGAAGTAATTACGTTACTAAGTAGGAAGGTAATTATACAATGTAATTGGTTATTGTATATATAATGTTTTTTCTGATTTGTATAGTGTGGCCTAGATAGTTGGAAGGATGTTTATTGAAGTTAGAAGCTACCGAGCTATAGACTGACCCTTAGATGGATCGATATAGCTAGGTTTGGGATTTTGCTTTCCCTTTTTTCAATTGGTTATGGTTACCAGTTACATGGTTGTCTTTGAGTTTTGGGTTGATTAGGTTTTTAAATTTCTTTTCTTTAGATGACCCTAGTTTTGTGAAAAGGGTTTCTGATTGTATCTTTGTTAATTTTCCTGCTCGTAGCGAAAGTACGGAGCCTGTACCACACTACTACTTGTAATATGTTTGTGTCCATAATTTCATTTTGGTCAAAACGTAGCTTGAGTTTCGTATATTTGATACCCCAGATTGTTTAGTGTTGCATGGGCAATTAAATCGACTCCGTCTGTTTCCATTGGATTTCCCTTTGGCTTAATTATCACGTGGATATAAAGTTCAACTGAAGTGTGGTGTTTTTTACGGTTCAACTGTTACTCTGCAAACGTACACATTTTTTATACTCAGGGAAGGATTCTTCATTCGATTTCCACCAATGCTATTTTAGGGAAGGATATAAAATCTTAATCTTTAATTCGTTCCGCATTTGGGAGTAGATCCATAATCAGCTAAAGTTTGTGGAGGTAACTGGGGGAGTCTACTCAAATTAAAAGATAATTAGGGTTAATGTAAAAAGAAAAGGAAATTTCTTATTTCATACTACTTCGCCATGAAATTTTGGAATATGATTAGCTGGAAGGTTGTGAAAGAAAGTATGGAATATGTTCTTGCTAAAGTTTGCAGAGGTAGGTAAACCAGCAACTTGTATGGTATCGAGAATTCTCTGTAACGTGGCGATATTCAAACAATTTCTTACCAGACAATTGAAATTTGTAAGAATTCTGAAAAAAGACAAAGGAGTATTCAAAAAAGTCTGATAAATTCATTTAAGATGGGCCTTGTAAGATTAGAGTTCCCCTTTTATCTTTTTCCAGCTGGTGAAGGACTGTTTAGATTGTGCACGTTATCTTAGTGGAAGATCTTCATCCAGATCAAGAGAAATGTTGGTAGGTGTAAAATTGGGTATAGGGGACATGTTTAGGCGGGTGTTTATATGAATAAATGGGACGATGATGCTGTAGGTCCCTCGGATTGCATGCTAGGTTCCAAGTTGTGCACCTGTATAGAAAATCAGAGCCCCACCTTTCAGGTTAACTCCACCACATATTGCATCATTGTTGTAGTACAAATTTCCTTATCAAGTATCTTACATCTTTATTTTTATTTTCTTTTCCCCTTTCAAATCTTCTTGTCGCTTATAATAATCATCAATTAGCTGGCACAGCAGGTAAGTTTTGTCCTGCTGTTTGTTTGTTTGGAGAGTTGCACTTTCAAATCGTAAGTTGTGAATTACCAGGTGTCGGTGTTCTCATATTTCGTTCATTTAAAAGTTTAATATATATGGAGAGGATTTTCTGAGTCGTTTTACTCTCTATTTTAATCTGATTATAATTTATTAGGGATTAATAATTAATTAATAAATATAATTTGATAAATTACCCCCGTCATACGTATAGAAATTAATAGTTGAGTAATAAATTTTTTTATTCTTATACGGAAATGAAAAGATTATTCCTTTACATATATGCACTATCAAAAGGCGAGATAGCTGGATGCTAAAGTATGAAGCTTCTTGGGACAAAGAGATACTCACAAAGGTTGTTGAATTCTCACGTCTTCTATAACAGTGCAGCTACCTCTAAAGAATTTTGCTGAACTTCTACTCCAAGTTCAGACTAGTAATTTCTACATCTACATAATAACAGAGAGAGAGAGAAAAAAAAACCTAGTAGTTAGAAGAGAATCAGACTATAAGTATTTAGCCATAGTTTTGGACACCATGAACAATATTTAATTCTTGACTTGTTCGATTTTTTTAGCATTTAATAATACTCATAAATTAGTTCTATTTACGGAAATGTATATTAACTAAGTTTTCCACTAATTCTACCACTGTTTTATATTAAGAGGATGCTTAAGAATGATTAATTTTCTTGAAGAAATTTTTTAGTTGTTTTTAGTAAATTACTTTGTTTAGAACTATCGTTTGAAATTAACTGGGAATCATTTATCATACAGTGAAAAATTACTTCTTTAAAAGCTGGGATTTGAACATTCTATTTATAATATGATTATTTCATGGGTAGGAGATATTTATCCCAATTAAATAAATCTTTCAATTAATAAATGTCTGTTTTGATAATCTAATACATAAAAATAATTTTTATAAAAATAAAACAAAACTCTACATTTTAAAACAGATTATGAATTGACATATTTAGTATCAAAAAAATGAATTGACATCTAAACAAAAATTGTTTTTCATATAATCATTTTTTTAAAGAAAAATTATATATATATATATAACCAATTTTTTAACATGATCAAATTCTTATTGACACTTATACAAATTATCGAAAGTAAAAACATATAATAAATTTTGGCTCAGCCATTAGGCCTACTTTCACACTGATAATTCTTTTCCCCTCTGAGTGATAGTTACGGAGAGGGGGTTTCCTTCAATATAAATAATAGGTGATATAATAATTGGGTCAAATTATTTTACCCACAATCAAAGAGATCAGATAATTTGTTGCCCTCTTCATGGGCTAAATTTGATATATGATTACAATCAATCAAATCCCCTATTTCATTATCATTTCTCATGCATGAGAGGATGTGTTAAAGAATAATATAAACCATAAAAATGCTCTCACCCAACATCTTAAGATTTTGGATTAAAATAGTTCTTTATAGTTAGATTTTTCATTACCTGGCATATGTGAATGGATGGAACAGTTTGTTCTATTTAAGGTTTGTGTCTGATATATTTTTGAATGCTGAGGTTCCCTTTTCGTGCTTGGTCTATTGGGTGTCTTGGATTAAGGAGTGGCATGCAAAATTGTCAATGCTAAAAATACGTGTCTCTGATTATTATTTTATGCATGTGTTGAACAATCAAATTAAAATTTCATTGTCATTTCTCTTGATCACTAGGTTTTGAGCAATGAAATCCCCAAATTTATCTCCTCTGATATCTTCAACACTCTCCCTCCAAGTTAAGGCAAAGATGTCAATCAAGCTTGGCTTGGTAATGATGTTTTCAAATAAGTTCTTATGAAGAGCCTTTTTGAACAGGTCTGCTAATTGGTCTTCACTTCAAATATATGATGTCTCAGTTATCTTAGCTTGAACCTTTACTCGAACAAAATGACAGTCCACTTCAATATGTTTAGTTCTCTCGAGAAACACTGGATTTGATGCAATATGAATTGCTGCTTGGTCATAGCAGTGTAACTTAATAGAAAACTTCATTTTTTTCAAGGTAAGATCAAACAAGAGATCTTTGAGCCAAATAAGCTCACTGGTGACTGAGGCTATAGCAAGATATTTAGCTTCTTCACTAGAATGAGCTGCCACACTTTGTCTTTTACTTTTTCAAGTAACAAGGTTGCGCCCAACAAATGTGCAGAAACCTGAGGGCTACTAGCCCGATCAACATCAATATACCTACAGTATCAGTGAGGTTGTTCCTTTTCAACCATATGCCTTTTCCTGGACAGGACTTCAAGTATCTAAGTATCCTATATGCTAAAGTCATGTGATCTCGTGTTGGTTTATGTAGGAATTGACTAGCGTAGCTTACCGGATAGGACACCTTCGGTCTGGTTATAGTGAGATAAATCAACTTGTCAATAAGTCTTGGGCCAGGTAGAGGAGTGGGGTCTTTTTCAAACTTACTGTTATATACTATTGGAGTATCAACCGGTTTAGATGCCAACTTACCAATCTCCTTCAAAAGATCCAGTACATATTTCCTTTGTGAGATAAACAACCCTTTATTGGATTCAGCAATTTTAACTCCTAGGAAATACTTGAAGCGTCTCAAGTCTTTAATGTCAAAGGTCATATTGAGATACTTCTGTAATTTATCAATCTAAATCATATTCCTTCCGGAGATAACTATTTCATCTACATAAATAAGGACAACAATAGTGTTTCCAGTCCAGTGTTTAATAAATAAGGCGTAATCTAATTTGCTTTTGAAGAACTTGAAAGATGTGAGTGCCTTGCTCAACTTTTCATATCAGGCATGAGGAGATTGCTTTAAACCATAGATTCCTTGCTTTAGTTTGCAGACTTTGCCAGGATGAGAATCAAGAGGATGACCTGGAAGTATGTCCATATAAACCTCTTCTTCAAGTTCTCCATACAATAACTAGGCCAAATTATTTTGTCCACAATCAAAGAGATCAGACAATTTGTTACCCTCTTCATAGGCTATATTTCATATTTGATTACAATCAATCAAATTCCCTAAGTTATCTCCTCTGATATCTTCAACACAAATACTTACTACGTTTTTCACTAATTTTTCCCTAAAAGAAAAGAAGATGAAACTAAGAAAACAAATGTTAGTAATAGAATTCTCCGACCTTCTCTTTTCAACTCTCTTTACTTTTAAGTAAAACTTTTGTGGATTCTATTAAATAATATAAGTTGACTTTGATTTAATGATACTGGTATGAAATGTTGTAGTATTATAGAATGTTGAAGAAAGATAGTATTAACTAGCATTCTTAAACACTAATTGATCATAGCACTAAGTCATGTCTTGCTCTTTTCCTTTGTTATTCTTTTTTTCCTTGTTAAATAAGAAAGGTTTGAAACCCTTCTGAAGTAATTTCTTGTCCTCCTCCAACTCAATGTCTTTGATTTCAAGCGTTAAGGAGTTAATGGCCACAAACTCAATCAAGGAGAACCCTGCAAAGAGAAGGAATGTTCTAGAAAACCCTAAAGTCATTGTCATGATTAAGAATAACTCATCAACAATGATATTAGTACACACCAATTGAAAACTGCTAATATACCTCCACCTAGACCTCTAAACCTTAATGGGTAAATCTCAAAGTTCAGAACCCAAGGTATTGTTCCCATTCCGAGAAAGTATACTATGATATACAATATAAGGATTACAACTGCAAGGATTCCAATTCAACTTGGATAACCGTCAGAAAAGCAAACATGATTTTGTGCATGACACAAATTTGGGATACCCTTTTCTGCTGCCAAGCATGCTCCCGAAAAAAATTGTATGAAAGATGGAGAGAAAGATAAATTAACTTGCTTAATCAAGGCGAGCATTATTTGGACAAAGTTTAGGTTATTACATATTCTTAAGTAAGAATGAGACATATAAGACAATATGAGTACCTTAATTATTGAAACTACTATAACATTGGTCATGATTGCTGCTAGTTTTGTACATGATAAAAGCTAAAAGTGGCATGTAGAGAAATTTAGTAGAACTTTCTTTACTCTCGCTGCTGGCATAAGGTACAGTCTAAATGAAAGCATTGCATATAATCCCATAAGGAGAAAATTGAGGCCTTTGTGTAAGCCTAGAATGTAGAATTTGCTCGAAAGCTAAGGGTGTCCTGGTTACTAATGGTGGGAACATGATGAATTTCCTGGTTAAATGTAACACTTAACATTAGGATGCTAACAATGATGCTAATCATGGAGATGAGCATCAACTTTCTCCTTCCACTTTTATCAATGAAAACCATGCTCAAGATAGAAACAACAATATTCAGACTAGAAGCAAACCACAGAAAGTTCAAGAGGTATGGAGTTGGAGGCAATTCTAGCAAACTGAACGATTGTTGGGCTCTAATACATGACAGTGATAATACCAACAAATTGTCGAGTAACTTGGGCAGGAAGGGTGTTTATCAACTGATCCAAATCAATTCAAATCGCAGTAATCGAAGCAAAAAAATGATAACCGAAAATTGAAAAATTGAAAATGGAAAAAAATATCGCAAAATTTAATTAGATTTGGTCGAATTTTAATTTCGTTGATGAAAATCGATTCAATCCAAACCGATCCAATGATTTCTTAACCTTACCCTCTACCTACTTGGGCCTTTCCCATATCATAGCCCAAAAATCATAAAGCAAAATTCTAAACCCAAGACTCATTAACCCATCAGGTTGGAGAAAGTGGGTTATGCTTGATCTATATTATGCTTTTTTTTGGGTAAGATGCATCATATATTTTTATTGTATGGGTTGTTGTTGTACAACAGCTTCTTAATAGAATGAAAATTTGGGTTACTCTGTATGTCAGGCAACCACATTGTAAATTTTTTGTTGGAGGTAAAAGATGGTAATTTAACTTTTTGATGTACTATATTTAAAATTAGATTATCGTTTACTGATACTTCTAGATTGCACAATAATCATCATACATACTTTACAAAGCCGATACATACAAAAGATATGTTATTTGCATAAAAATCATCATACAAATTTTAGAATTTTCAAAGAATCGAAAATCAATCTAATCCAAAAAGAATAAAATTGGATTGGATAGGATTGGGTCAAATTTAAATTAAAAAATCCAAATCGAATGAGTAATTACATGATCAAACTGAAGGAATTTGGATCAGATGATTTTTACTTCCAAAATCGATCCAATCCAGACCGTGAACACTCTTGTATAGTGATACCAACGTATAACGTTTTTCAAATTACATCATTAGACATTAGCCGAGGCACCCCTTAGTTTTTGTGTAAGATATGCTCAATCAATCATTTCTTTGCCTTCTCAGTTTCAACATGGTTCTTGTGTAGTTCTCGTTCCCTTTTACCGTGAGAGGATGAGTCATATTGAGGGTATAACAATTAGGTTAATTTGGGTCATAATGCTAAAAGGAAGGCTTTTTTTTTCTATATTTTTCTTTTTAACTTTTATTATTATTATTCTTTTTAACTTTTATTATTATTATTATGGATTCGCTTTTTTTACTGTCAATGTAAATAACTTATCTACAGTGAGCTCAAAACAACGTCATTTTTGGAGCGAATGTAGATAACTTATCTACATTCACTTTAGAAACATTAAAGCATATTATTATTGAGGCATGTTATATTTATAAAAAAATTTGTTTACAAACTCTTATAAACTACACTAAGTACGACCGGTCGTACTTTAATCATGTAGTGTACGACTGGTCGTACTTAATGTAATTTGTAAAAAAAAAATATATAAACGGATCATATCCCATTATTATTACTAGTACTACTATTATAATGGACCGCATCAAAACAGGCATTCACAATAATGGATTTTAGCATAAGGCAAGCGCACATAATGACAGATCTAACACAACAAGGTCTAACAAAAGACCTTTTTCGAAAAAAAGAATTAGCAAGACAAGAAGACGGTCACTATAATCCAATTATATTTGTCCAACGATGTTCTTAAGGAATGAAGTGTTCTCAGAAAATATGATAGTATGTTTATGGTTGAGACTGGAAAGCTTGTATCTTATAAAGTCTACAATAAATTAGCTTTGGATAAAGCAACAATTGTGTACATTATGCTTGAAGGAAGACATCTCGATCCAATCTCATATTGTTGAATTTAATTTCATAGATAATGACCTTCCTAAAATGAAAAATAAAGTTGAAGATGTAGACTTGTCCATGATATTGTTATGCTAGTTAACCTCTTATTATAGTCATTTTCATAATACAATGATATATGGGAAAAAAGCAAAGGATTTTAACGTCCTCCCGTGAATGAGTTATTCATAAATATTGGGTGTTTTGTTCATGTTTGCTCCATAAAAATTATTGGGAAATGCATTTACATAACAAATGAATAGTTGTTATGCTAAGAAAAAGACAAATTATATAGTATTAAAAAAATGAGAGGACATATTATTCAATGAATTTATTTTATCTTTTTCTCAACATAATAATTATTCATTTGTCATGTAATATGATACATGTATTTCCCAAAATCATTTTAACATGTTTGGAGGACTGGTCTATATGTGACGTTGCTGGCTTATATCTCAAAAAAACGTGGGAATCAATTTTCTTTCAATTAGCTAGTGGGACTCTGAAAATTGTAAAACAACTATTGATTGGTGGAGTTGTAAAAGTCACATTAAGCTTAATGGTTCTTGCAAAAGGAAGGAAGTGTGGAAAATTATATTGTTTTGGATGGGAGTACATCCTCTAGGCCCAAAATCAAAAAGAAAAATTGAAAGTTTTGTTAAGTGACAAGCGCTTTCACATTGTCTCTTTCGCAATTGGTGCAGAGACAAGAGTAATTAGTTTCCAAGATGCAAACAATGACAAGAAAAAATTACATGCAATGTAGAGGATTGTTTGAGATCCCTCTCTAGTGTTGATTACATGATCAATGGGCTTGAAGCTATGCATAAGCATTGGCCAATTTGAACTAGATGAAAGAAGAATCATGTTTCTGATTGAATTATTTGTAACTAGTATTTTTTATTTTTTTTTACCAATGGATCCCCTTGTTCATGGTGGATCTCACATGGTTTGAAAGATGAAGATTTGCAAGGGGTTTACTGCTCATGCGATGACGTCACCTCATTAGTGCATGATAGAACAATTTAATGAGATTACTAATGAAGCATTAAATGCATTAATGCGCATTTAAAGCGAATGATAGCTTTCCAGATTTATATGACATAATTGATTAATTAAAGGTTGAAGGTTATATTCACTAGGATTGAAATGACATAATTCTTGAATTGATGGTGGATGATAATACCCCCTATCATTAATTTCTTCCATGGTCAACAATAGATTTAAATCTTCTTACGTTTAAAAGTGGTGATGTGATCATATTATTTAATTATAACTATATATTGAAAATTACACATTTTTCTCTCTTGAGAGAGGGTGAATAAAATCTGGTTGGGTGGGATCAATCAATGATATTAAGTAATTGTGAACAAATAATATAACCACTTTTAAGAATAAAAGGATGCGCATCCGTCAAAAATAGTTTGAGAGAGGGTGAATAAATTCTGGTTGGGTGGGATACATTCAGGATATTCAAGTGTATATGAGTTTTGGTATAACTTGTAGTGTATACTTGTAATTTTTGAATTTATGATATAGCAAATTTGGTGAAGAAATAATTATTATTATTTATTTTTTTGCCGGAATGAATTTTTTGATATCTGAAACTGATTTATTCCAAAAAAGGTTGAGTTTCTTGTGTTTGATATTGCTGATCGCTGAATGTATTGCATAGGCTATGAAATCAACTCCATTTGTTTTATTGAATTTACCTTTAGCTTAATTACCACCAGGGATGTAACACTATACTGAAGTGTGGTGTTTTTGATGATTCAAATGAAACTTTGCAAATGTACACGTTTTTCATAGCGAGGAATTCCTTGTTTCTCGTTATTTTCCTGTGAAATTTTGGAATATGATTTGCTAGAAAGTTGAGAAAGAAAATATGAAATATATTCTTGCCAAAGTTAACATAAGCGGGTAAACAAGTAACTTGTGTATGGCATCTAGAATTCTCTGTAAGGACCAAGTTGGTGAAACAATTTCTAAGCATACAACTGAAAATTATAAGAATTCTGAAAAAGGCAAAGGAATCTTTTAAAAAACTCTTCTAATATAAATGTTCTAAAAAAGAGTAAAGCACAAGTCTGATAAATTCAATTAAGAAGGGCCTCGTAAGATTAATTGGAGTTCCCCTTTTATTTTCCAAATGCAGAAAGATCATTTACATTATGTACGTTATCTTAGTGCAATATTTTAATCCAGATCAAGAGAAATGTTCGGTACGTGTAAAATTGTAAGGTACGTTAACTTTTTGTAGCAAAAATTTCCTTATCAAGCATCATACAATAAAAGCTGGAATTTGAACTTTCTATTTATAACATGATTATTTCACGGCCCAATTAAATAACTTCTTCAATTAATCATATATCATTTGATAACTCAATACATAAAAAATAACTTTTTATACAGTACAAACAAAACTCCTCTTCTTAAAACACATTATGAATTAACAAATTATGAAGTAATTTTTTTATGGGAAAAGTGTGTATCATTTTAAATGATCTAAAGTTGTATCATTTTAAGTGATGAAAAAGATAGATAAAAGAGAAAGAGAGACAAAAAAATATAAAGGTAATATATTTTTTTAAATTTTGGATATAAGTTTTCTTTTCTAAGGACAAACAATTTTCCTTTTTCCGGAAAAAATCAAGTACCCTTTAAAAGGACACAAGCTTGTGTCTTTTTCTTTTAGGTGATTTACACAAAATCTGACCGATTAGACTTTATATAAATAAAGAAAAGTTGTTTTTTTTCTCACCCCACATTAACTAGAATTCACAATGACAAATGATCATAACATTAAGCCAAGCCTTGCTCTTTCCCTTTGTTATCCTCATTTTTTTTTTGTTAAATGGGGAAGGTTTGAAGCCCTCATGAAATAATTTCTCAACCTCCTCGAAATGAAGAAGGCCTTTGGTTTCAGGCACTAAGGCATAAATGGCCACGAGCCCAATAAAGAATCCAGCAAATAGGAGGAATGTGCCATAAGATCAGCCTAAAAAGTCTTTGTCATGTTTAAGAATGACTCACTGCCAATGAGACTAGTACATCAAGGAATTCCCTTTTTCAAAATTGCTCTGATACCATAAAATGTAACGCCCCGTCTGCAGCCGGTTAATTAACATTCATATGATAGTAAGCGCAGCATGCTCAACTTAATTAATGCGGAAGCTAACTAAATAAATTTTATCTTTTTCCTTATGTATTGCAACCTTTTTACTTCAATGGCCAAAATAAAACGGACAGCATTTCCTCTATATTTGGACTACTGGGGATAATTCCCTCTATGATAACTTCCACCTGATTGATAGTTTAATATAATCCAGACATATACAATATTACCCAGCCATCCATGGCATAGGCTATCTCAATATCACACTGTCTCAAAATAATGTTCATGATGTTACTTATATAATTACATCAAATAAACAAAAGAGATGCAATTAAGTAAGTAACATAGACCTGAAGCATGCATAACTAACAACATATACAAACTATCGACATGGCATAGACATCTCCTATGCTCTCAAAAAATACATGGCATGTACAACTCAAAATATGGTATGTCAGGTACAAATCTAAGTATCCACAAGATCCTGACAATCATGTCAAGTAATATCTCTCATCTGGCCTCTTGCCACGCGATGCCTCGGCACCATCAGCTCCTGTACCTGAAATGGTGATCCCCATAACACGGGGTGAGATAATATAATTACCTCAGTAAGCTAGGGACCCTTGGAGGGCTCCTCCACCCCTAAGCTCACTTCTGGTATAATCACAGTGTAAAAATCCATGCATGCATCAGAATATGTATGACAATGCAGTGTGCAATAATATAATCCTACTGGCCAGAGAATATAACAAGTATGTATTACGCAAGGAAACACCGTCTTGCAACATACCGTATGAGGAAACACCGTCTCATACTATGCATAAGGAAACACCGTCTTATGCCTCACACAAGGAAACACCGTCTTGTGTGGCACACAAACATACATACATACACGTGCAACATATAACAATTTATTTTCAACATACCATATCAAACTACCATCCTCCCTTGGAGTCTGGTGGAACAAACGGGGGATTAACCCCAAGGACCAAAAGCTTACCTCGCGAGCAAAGTCCTTCAATAATTCTCGAGTCCAGAGATTCACAACCACGATCACAACCTAGTTCCAAAAATGTGAATACAATTAGCATATCACTAATCTATCACAATCCTTAAACATTCTCTTTGTTTATTCACTTGATTTATGCCTTAATCAATTTCTTAATGGTCCACATTGATTTCTTAGGGTTTCCCTATCTTAGGGAACGTCCCACAACTCGTCTAAAGTGGTTCCAACTCTAAATTAGTACGAAAACTCATTTTTCGGCAACTTATCCTACACTTGGAATAATAAAAATACATATTTTCTCCAAAGGCTTGATCCCAAGGATGCTCATCCATTAATATTTCACTTGACTCCATACTACATCAATAACCACACATAGAACCATAATAAAATTTCCACTCAAAGCCTTAAATCATGAAATTCCCACACTTTGTTCATGAGTCAAAACTTCAACTTAGTTAAAGTGGTGGTTTCTATGCTTTTTCTCTATTAAGAACATTCTCCTAACATAATTTGTGAAGATATTTAAGTTCATTTTCACAACTACTCTTCCAACCATGAAAACCCTCTTTGAATAACCTAAAATACAATAATTATTCATGAAACTACTAAGGGTTTGGATCCCATTACCTTTGGAACTTCAAATAAGGTTGAGAGAGATGATTTTCAAGCTTCAAAGCCTTTTTCTATGACCACCCATGAAGAAATCCGAAAATGGGGGTTGCTTGGGTGAGTTCTTTTCTTCAAATCTCTTAACTCCAACTAAAGCCCATGAAGATGTAAGGAAAATGTAGAAGAATGAGTGTTTGTTCAAGCTTCTTGAGTATTGAGAGGAAAAGAAATGGTGAGGTAGCAAGGAGAGAAGAAAACAAAACAAAAAAAGAACCCTAGGTTGGAGAAGAGGAGCTACGGATGAAATGAGAGAGAATGAGAAGAATTGAAGTGTTTTAGTGTTTTAAGTCACATGTACTCATCATGTGGGTACACACTTATCTACCTCACTCACTTAACTCTCAATCCAACTTTAGATATTGGTTTCCAATATTTTTATGGTAATATTTTCATATTTACTTTCACTTTTCGAGTAACTTTATCTACCCGCATTTTTACCCCTTAACTGTCATTTTAACTCTTTTTTCACCAAAGATGACTTTATTTCTTTTTCTCTTATCTTCCTTATAATTATTCTTCAATATAATGATTAATATCATTAATTTATAATTAAATCCAACACTACATGTGAGGGTTATTATAGGTATGGACTGGCTTTCTAAAAATTGTGCAGTGATTGACTGCTGTGGTAAGAAACTAGTGATGTTATCTGAGGAGTCTGCTACTAGTTCCTCTCCTTGTATATCAATACATCAGGCTAGACGGGCCTTGGTGGAGGGAGCATTAGGCTATATATGGTTGGGAAGATTAGTGAGCAGTAGTACTCAGGATAAGATTGCTGATATCCCAATCGTAAATGAATTTATGGATGTATTTCCGGATGAGATTCCAAATCTTCCACCAGAGAGAGAAATAGAGTTCTCTATTGAATTGTTGCCTGGTGTGGGGCCCATTTCTATGGCTCCATATCGGATGTCTCCTCTGGAATTGGCTGAATTGAAGAAACATATTGAGGACTTGTTGGATAAGCAGTTCATCCGACCTAGTGTGTCCCCGTGGGGAGCCCCGGTCTTATTTGTTAAGAAGAAGGATGGAACCATGAGACTTGTGACTGACTACAGGCAATTAAATAAAGTGACTGTAAAGAACAAGTATCCTCTCCCTCGCATAGATGATTTGCTTGATCAGTTGAGGGGTGCTTGTGTCTTCTCAAAAATTGATTTGAGGTCAGGTTATCATCAGATCCGAGTTAAATCGGATGATATTCCGAAGACTGCATTCAGATCTAGATACGGACATTATGAGTACCAAGTAATTCCTTTTGGTCTCACTAATGCTCCGGCAGTGTTTATGGACTATATGAATCGTTTGTTCAAGCCATATTTGGATAAATTTGTAGTTGTGTTCATAGATGATATTTTGATCTATTCTAAGAATAACAATGAGCATGTAGACCACCTCAGGATTGTTCTACAAGTACTAAAGGATAATCAATTGTATGCCAAGTTTTCCAAGTGTGAATTCTGGTTGTCAAAGGTTCAGTTTTTGGGTCATGTCATATCTGCTGATGGTGTGGCAGTGGACCCTAGTAAAATAGAGGTCGTAATGGATTGGGAAAGACCTAAGACTGTTTCTGAAGTTCGAAGTTTTCTGGGACTAGGCGGTTATTATCGAAGATTTATCGAGGGATTTTCTACAATGGTTTTACCATTGACCCGCTTGACTAGAAAGGAGATCCCATTCGTGTGGACTCAGGAGTGCGAAGATTGTTTTCATGCACTAAAAGAAAAGTTGACGACTGCTCCAATATTGACCCTTCCCGATCCTGAGCGTACTTTCGAGGTCTATTGTGATGCCTCAGGGAAAGGTTTGGGATGTGTCCTAATGCAAGATAGGAAAGTTGTTGCGTATGCTTCTAGGCAGTTGAAACCTCATGAGGAGAATTACCCTACACATGATTTAGAGCTAGCAGCCATAGTGTTTGCCCTGAAAATATGGCGACACTTTCTATATGGTGCTAATTTCTTAGTGTATAGCGATCACAAAAGTCTGAAGTATCTGTTTGACCAGAAAGAGTTGAACATGAGGCAGAGGAGATGGATGGAGTTCCTAAAGGACTATGAATTTGAACTGAAATATCATCCGGGTAAGGCTAATGTTGTAGCTGATGCCTTGAGCAGGAAATCTGTTGTGATTGCAAATCTGATGATTGAAGAATATCAGTTGATTGAAAACTTTAGAAATCTGAATGTGGTGGTCAGTAAAGGCGATGGTAGCTTAGAAGTTGAGAGAGTTTCCATTCAGAATGCATTGTTAGAGAGAATCTTAGAGGCTCAACGGTTTGATAAGGACATTGTGGCCATGACAGGTCAGAAAGATGTGTCTGTTGATGGTCAGGGCTTCAAACGTTATCAGGAAAGGATAATCGTGCCCAAGGGTCAGTTAGTGGATGATGTGTTGACTGAAGCACACAAAGGTCAATACTCTATTCATCCAGGAGCTACTAAAATGTATCATGACTTAAAAGAAAATTTCTGGTGGCCGGGTATGAAGAATGACATTGCTAAGTTTGTTGCAAAGTGTCTTGTCTGTCAGAAAGTCAAAATTGAACACCAGAGACCTGGTGGTTTGCTTCAACCTCTGGATATTCCGGTATGGAAATGGGATTGCATCTCCATGGATTTTGTTGTTGGGTTGCCCAGGACTCAGACTGGATACGATTCTATATGGGTTATTGTTGATAGACTTACAAAGTCTGCCCATTTTCTGCCAGTGAAGGTGACTTTTACTACAGAGCAGTTGGCTCGACTCTATTTGAAGGAGATTGTGAGACTTCACGGGGTGCCTGAGAGCATTGTGAGCGATCGGGACCCGAAGTTCACATCTCGCTTCTGGGGAGCACTGCAGCAGGCTTTCGGGACTCAGTTGAGACTGAGCACGGCTTATCATCCTCAGACTGATGGTCAGACAGAGAGAACTATTCAAACCCTGGAGGATATGTTGAGAGCTTGTGCCCTGGAACAGGGTAAGACATGGGATAGGTACCTTCCATTGGTAGAGTTCTCGTACAATAATAGTTTCCATTCCAGTTTGGGCATGGCACCTTATGAGGCTTTGTATGGCCGGCGATGTAGATCACCTACTTGTTGGACTGAGGTTGGAGAGAGGCAAATGATTGGGCCAGACTTGGTACAGGACACTTCTAATCAAATAAAATTGATCAGGGATAAATTGAAACAGGCACAGAGTCGCCAGAAGAGCTATTATGATCATAAGCATCGACCTCTGGAGTTTGCAGAGGGTGAACATGTCTTTGTGAGGTTGTCACCTGTGACAGGTGTGGGGCGTGCTCTTGGAGTAAGGAAATTGAGTCCTAGGTTCATTGGTCCCTATCAGATAATAAAAAGGGTGGGACCGGTTGCTTATCAGCTTGCCTTGCCTCCACAGTTATCCGGTATTCATGATGTATTCCACGTGTCGCAGCTTCGGAGATATATTCGGGATGAATCCCATGTTGTACAGCCTGATGAGGTTCAAATAAAGGAAAATCTAAAAACTCCCGTTGGGCCGTGGAAAATTCTTGATAGAGATGAAAGAAAACTGAGAAATAAGTCAATTCCTATGATCAAAATTCAATGGGAAGGCAGGACGCCTGAGGAGGCTACTTGGGAGCGTGAGGATGAGATCCTCCGGCTATATCCTGAGTTTGTTTCCAGGTATGATCCTAATTTTGCGGACAAAATCCTAAAAAGGTGGGGTGAGTATAATAACCCTCACATGTAGTGTTGGATTTAATTATAAATTAATGATATTAATCATAATATTGAAGAATAATTATAAGGAAGATAAGAGAAAAAGAAATAAAGTCATCTTTGGTGAAAAATGAGTTAAAATGACAGTTAAGGGGTAAAAATGCGGGTAGATAAAGTTACTCGAAAAGTGAAAGTAAATATGAAAATATTACCATAAAAATATTGGAAACCAATATCTAAAGTTGGATTGAGAGTTAAGTGAGTGAGGTAGATAAGTGTGTACCCACATGATGAGTACATGTGACTTAAAACACTAAAACACTTCAATTCTTCCCATTCTCTCTCATTTCATCCGTAGCTCCTCTTCTCCAACCTAGGGTTCTTTTTTTGTTTTGTTTTCTTCTCTCCTTGCTACCTCACCATTTCTTTTCCTCTCAATACTCAAGAAGCTTGAACAAACACTCATTCTTCTACATTTTCCTTACATCTTCATGGGCTTTAGTTGGAGTTAAGAGATTTGAAGAAAAGAACTCACCCAAGCAACCCCCATTTTCGGATTTCTTCATGGGTGGTCATAGAAAAAGGCTTTGAAGCTTGAAAATCATCTCTCTCAACCTTATTTGAAGTTCCAAAGGTAATGGGATCCAAACCCTTAGTAGTTTCATGAATAATTATTGTATTTTAGGTTATTCAAAGAGGGTTTTCATGGTTGGAAGAGTAGTTGTGAAAATGAACTTAAATATCTTCACAAACTATGTTAGGAGAATGTTCTTAATAGAGAAAAAGCATAGAAACCACCACTTTAACTAAGTTGAAGTTTTGACTCATGAACAAAGTGTGGGAATTTCATGATTTAAGGCTTTGAGTGGAAATTTTATTATGGTTCTATGTGTGGTTATTGATGTAGTATGGAGTCAAGTGAAATATTAATGGATGAGCATCCTTGGGATCAAGCCTTTGGAGAAAATATGTATTTTTATTATTCCAAGTGTAGGATAAGTTGCCGAAAAATGAGTTTTCGTACTAATTTAGAGTTGGAACCACTTTAGACGAGTTGTGGGACGTTCCCTAAGATATGGAAACCCTAAGAAATCAATGTGGACCATTAAGAAATTGATTAAGGCATAAATCAAGTGAATAAACAAAGAGAATGTTTAAGGACTGTGATAGATTAGTGATATGCTAATTGTATTCACATTTTTGGAACTAGGTTGTGATCGTGGTTGTGAATCTCTGGACCCGAGAATTATTGAAGGACTTTGCTCGCGAGGTAAGCTTTTGGTCCTTGGGGTTAATCCCCCGTTTGTTCCACCAGACTCCAAGGGAGGATGGTAGTTTGATATGGTATGTTGAAAATAAATTGTTATATGTTGCACGTGTATGTATGTATGTTTGTGTGCCACACAAGACGGTGTTTCCTTGTGTGAGGCATAAGACGGTGTTTCCTTATGCATAGTATGAGACGGTGTTTCCTCATACGGTATGTTGCAAGACGGTGTTTCCTTGCGTAATACATACTTGTTATATTCTCTGGCCAGTAGGATTATATTATTGCACACTGCATTGTCATACATATTCTGATGCATGCATGGATTTTTACACTGTGATTATACCAGAAGTGAGCTTAGGGGTGGAGGAGCCCTCCAAGGGTCCCTAGCTTACTGAGGTAATTATATTATCTCACCCCGTGTTATGGGGATCACCATTTCAGGTACAGGAGCTGATGGTGCCGAGGCATCGCGTGGCAAGAGGCCAGATGAGAGATATTACTTGACATGATTGTCAGGATCTTGTGGATACTTAGATTTGTACCTGACATACCATATTTTGAGTTGTACATGCCATGTATTTTTTGAGAGCATAGGAGATGTCTATGCCATGTCGATAGTTTGTATATGTTGTTAGTTATGCATGCTTCAGGTCTATGTTACTTACTTAATTGCATCTCTTTTGTTTATTTGATGTAATTATATAAGTAACATCATGAACATTATTTTGAGACAGTGTGATATTGAGATAGCCTATGCCATGGATGGCTGGACAATATGGTATATGTCTGGATTATATTAAACTATCAATCAGGTGGAAGTTATCATAGAGGGAATTATCCCCAGTAGTCCAAATATAGAGGAAATGCTGTCCGTTTTATTTTGGCCATTGAAGTAAAAAGGTTGCAATACATAAGGAAAAAGATAAAATTTATTTAGTTAGCTTCCGCATTAATTAAGTTGAGCATGCTGCGCTTACTATCATATGAATGTTAATTAACCGGCTGCAGACGGGGCGTTACAAACTGGATGATAGATAGGGAGAAAGATAGAGTTAAATCCTGCTTAAAAAGTTCAAGTTCTTACATATTCTAAGGAAATGATGAGACATATAGGAGAATTTAGTACCTTAATTATTGAAATTACTTAGCATTGATAATGATTATAAAAGCTATAAGAGGCACGTAGAGTAATTTAATAGAACTTACTTCACTTTATCTGCTCCTACAAAAGGCACAATCTACATGCAAGCATTGCATACAGTCCCATGAGGAGAAATTCTGGGCCTTTCTGTAACCTTGGTATGTAGAGTTTGCACCAAAGCTAAGGGTTTCCTTGTTACTAATGATAGGAGCATGATGAGCTGCATGGTTGAATGTAGCACTTAACATTAGGAGGCAAACAACAATGCCAATCATGGAGATAAGCATTAACTTTCTCCTTCCAAATCTATCAATGAGAATCATGCTCAAGACAGAGCCAAAACAATTCAGACCAGAAGTAACCAGAGAAAAAGTGCAAGACTGTATTAATACCAACAAATTGTTGAGCAACTTGGACAGTGATACCTGCATAGAGTGCTCTTCTAAGTTCTAATTACATCATTAGCCAATGCACCCCTTAGTTTCTGTGCAAGACTATGCCCAATCAAGCCTTCCTCTGCCGTCTCAGTTTCAATGGATTCTTGCATGGCTCTCATTTCCTCTTCAATTTCACCTGAATGGTAGATTTTTGACAGAATGTTCTTTGCCTCCTCTTCCTTATTCTGGGGAAGTGAAAAATAATAGTTGACATGAAATTGGCTCCAAAAAAAAAAATTTTTTTTATTACGTAGGTAGCAGATGAGTCAAATAAGCCATGAAGTTGATTAAAGGAATAGAATACCCTCACATGTTTCCCACTTCATTAATGAAAAATCAAGATGTTACTCCCATCATTCACAAATGCAGACAAGAAATAAAAAATATTCTATCCAAAGAGTCAAGTTTTATAGTAAAAAGCTAAGAATATTTATGAGGAATCTTAGAAAGGTTTTTTTTTTTTTTGTCTCAGTCGCATTTCAGCTCAACTACTGACCTTAAAAAAAAAATCAATTATTTATCAGAAACTAATCTTGTAAATTTTTCTTTCATGCAGAGAAAGAGAAAAAATAAAAAAATAAAAAGAGAGAAAAAAAGACATTAAAATAAATATGATTTGCATTAATTCGCCAAACATAATCCCTCCACCTAAAGGGTATTTTATAGACTAGTGTTGATTTGATGGAATCAAACAAAATAAGGACCTTCCAAAGTGTCTATATCCACTTCTTATTTTCTCGAAAGAAAGATCAAGATTTGGGATCAATGCTGCAATGTAGGAAAACATCGTGGCAGGAAATGTAGCCATGGACCGTCAACCGCCTTTTCAAAAGTAAGTCACAACAATTTCATTAGAAAATGGAGAGCCCACATCGGGAGTTTTGGACAAAACAAAGAAGTATTTATAACCAAGCGTTGATTGAAAGAGTACGACCTTACTTGAACAGGATCTGTTCTATAGGCTCGTACCTCTGTATCCTTGAGTTCTAAGGAGACAGGAACCTAAGTCTGGTGGATGACCCCAGCACCGTTTGATCTGAGCGTGATTAATGGCCTTGTGATTCCGTCTAAAGAGGGAATCATATTCGGTTGTAGAGGATCGTTCCCAGCTGGCGTAACGCTCGGTTGGGTGGATCATTCGGTTGTCTGACAGACTACAAATTTTTTTCTCATTCTTCAATATCATAGAAAACAGACCTCCTCCAAACAGTTTTGTCACTACAATTTATTATAAAACAGATTTCAGAAAAAGAAAAATTAACATTTTTTTATGGGAAATACTATTCTCATTTTACATAAGATAGTTATCTCATTTTATCTCATTTCGAAAATCGCACCTCCTCTTTTTTCTTTTTCTTTTTTGCTTTTTAATGGTGGACCCCATTTAGATTCTCTCTATAGAATAAGATAGCTACTCTCATGTAACATAAGATTAATATTTCCCTTCTTTTATTTCAAGACCTCCAATGTCATCAGACAAAGCAAGTCGCATGATGTAATTGTAATTTGCATGGTGATTCAGTTGTTCTATGCCAGCATTGTCTATTGTCTGAACTCTGTCTTATCTTCTGTCACGTGACTCCCTTCCATCTTGGTAAACTTTCCTATTCCAAGATATTCATTCACAACCCTATTTATAAGTAGTATGAAATGATCTTTGGAGTTTAAAATTTAGAAATGTTCTTTAGATGCATGAAAGTGACTTAAAATCAAAAAGGTTACTTATAAAACTACGGAAGAGAGTGGTTTTCAAGTAAAATTAGTGATTTTAAAATGTACATAAATGACCTAAACTTCTCTAAATCAAGTAAAATGGTTTGCATGCATTAGCGAAATCATGGGGGAAAAAAAACATGAGTGGGAGCTTCACTTTATGACTTATTGTAACAAAAGAAAACTCCATTGAATTTATATAATGACTATAAAATGAAAAATAAAAATCCAAAATTAAATTGTGTTGGACCCGCATGACATCTGGATGTGTTGATGTAACGACCAAATATTTAATTGAAAAAATAAAAATGACTTGAATTTATAGTGCATTGGGAGGTTTGAACCCCTATTTTTTCCCCCCTTACATTTGTATTTACTAACCCCTATATTCCTATTTTCATTATTCAGCTTGTTATGATTATCTCATTCATTGTATGGCTTGTTTATGTATTTAAATTGTTTGTAGGAATTGCGAGGATGGCCACATGTAAGACACTCACTAAGAAGGGGAAAAGGAATAAGAAAAAAAAAAACATAATTCGATGCGTGGTTAAGAGATCAAACCCCAATTCATCTTTTCTCTCTGGCACTCAATTTTGTTGTCTCTCTCAACTAAACATTGAAGTCTTAACCTGAACCCTCGTTTTCTCCTCCTTCTCACTCTACATACAATTTGAACTGTTGTAGGAAAAGTTTTTTTAGAAGTGAAATTAATAAAAATAGGCATAAAACAAGAGCAAGCTTATGGTGTGCTTTTCCTGACATATAAGCCAGCTGTACATGAATTGTTAAATAGGAATCTTTTAAATGATTAGCTGAAAAAGGTTCTTAAAAGTTTCTCTCTTCTGTGAGCTGGCACGCTCTTTAATTCAATCAGGAATATTAAATAAAAAACGAAATAATATGTCAAGAATGGGATTCGAACCCATGCCCTTTCGGACCAGTACCTGAAACTGGCGCCTTAGACCAACTCGGCCATCTTGACTACTGGTTAAAATCAGCGTAAGAAATAATATATAATTATTACGGAAATAGCTGTTATTTCCATACACTCGATGAACTCTTCTTTGGTATATACTCTGCTTTAATCTTGATGCAAAAGTCTTAATTTTTGTTGTTGTTCCTTCAAACTTCAAGACAATGATCTTCACTGAATTTAAATTTTTCGAAGTCTTTTAAATATTGTCCATCGTAAAAAATACATTTTTACTTTTCTTTTTTGGGTTTTACACGAAGTGATCACATCTTTGGAATATATGAGACTAATTCTTCCTTGACATTTGATGGCATAACTCTACATTAAAATTTATTTAATTATTACGTTAATATTTTTAATTTAAATTTTGCCTCTGAAATTATTTAATTCAATGATATAATCAATATCCGCATTCAAACATATATAAATAAAATAGTAATCTTTTGTTTTAATTCGTTGAATTACATATATATTAAAAAAGTTTTTTTTATAAATTTGAACGAATTATTTTGTGCATTGCAGAAAAAACACACAGATGATAAACCAATGAAAAAACTTATAACAGAAAAAAAAAAAACCATAATTGAAGTAGGAGGCCAATGGTTCAATCCTAGGAAGCACCGACGCTTCAAAATCTCTGACGTATTATTTCCGACATTTCCCGACAAATTTGCAATAAAGGTTCAAAGGTCACATTGCATTGCATTTTGAGCTCGAACCATTAGATTCGTTGGATTACGATTATTATTTTATTTAATTTAATATAAACATTTGATATGTCTTATATTTCTTTTCAAAATTGATGGATATTATAAGTTTAGCTTTAATTTTTTTTTTTAAATTTTTGAATATTAAATATAACATACACTACATAAATTGAAAATATTATATAATATCAAAACGTGTCCTAACGTATCAAAATTTAACATTTTTTAAAATTAACGTGTGAGAGTATCATGTTGTGTCATATATCCGATATCCCGTATCGATTGTCGGTGCAACATAAGTCGAATCTAATCAAGGCCGTCAGCTTTAGAAAATTGCAATAACTCAACCTTATCTTCAACCTCTCCCTTTTTGAGAGGGCATATCAACATCAACATCACCTTTATATCCCAAATTAATTGGTGATGTGTAAGAATTGTAATGTGTAAGAATTTTCTCTCAAATTAATTATACTTTTATCTAACAAAATAAAAACCTATATAAAATAACAATGATATTGTTACAAGTCCCACATTGGTTGTATAGGAAGCTAATGTGGGGTTTATAAAGCCTTGGGCACTCCCACCCTTTCACTCACCTAACAATTGGTGCTTTCATTGAGAGTTGAGGCTACGGAAAGGGCTACCTATAGGCTAGATTAAGGTGTCTTTGGGCACTGAATACTGATAGGGGAGTGAGAGAACAAAGGGCTACCGTCGGGTCAGTGTCGAAAAATTGGACGTCGGCCCTTAAAGGGGGTGGCAATGTTACAAGTCCCACATTGGTTGTATAGGAAGCTAATGTGGGGTATTAATCCAATTGTGATTGGGGTGGTGATCTCAAGGTTCGTAACAGATATTGTTCTGGATTGGAACTTGGATACTGTCCCAGGATTCAAATTAATTACATCGACTATCGCTACAAGAAGATATGATTAGGATTTAGGACAAGATGGATCTCATATCAGTTCAAATATATATATAAACTCAAATATCCTCTCATGCTCAATCACTTATTATGATTTAATTTGAATGTTGTTTCTGTCAGGGCCTAATCATTTTCTTTAACAAACCAGATAACTGTCAGAAATAAATAAACAGAACATTTACTCGGTATGACAATGATGTTGATTTTCGTTCTTCGACTAAGACATTTTTCCTTTTCTTATATCCAAGTGATTCATGCCTCATGCTTATACTTCCAAAGGGAGAAAAAAAATGATAACTACCATTTTCACATACCATAGATCACAGCCCCTTTTGCCAGTTATATATAATAGAGTAAATGAATACTTGAGAAAAAAAAATCCCTCTCAGGAAACTAACGCATACCATTTCAGTGATGATGGAATCATTTTAATTTTGAAAATATAAGTACCACATTCAAGCTATTGTCTAAAATAGAAATGTCATCTTGGATCAATTCCAAAGACACTATTATAGGAAAGGAATAATTATTTTAACATATATGTCAGGTTGGAATAAAAGCAGAAGATCAATCATACACAATTCATAAATGAAGCTTATACCAGCACAAGAAGAAGAAAAAAATTGTATTTGTGTAGAAGATGAGTCAGCTATTATTTTATGGATCCTAGATGACCATCCAATGATAATATCACAGAGAAATCAACCGTGTATCTCTCAACACTCAACAGACTGAAAAAGCAAAATACTGAAAAGGAGATAAATAACAAAAAAAGAAAGGGAAACTATGCTTGTTTTGTATATTGCTCTGTCATTAGAGGTGTTCATCATATGACATTTCTGACAAACTCCATAACCTGATTATAAGTCTCTTAATCCCAAAGAAAGAAAACCTATATTCCACTCAAGCTTAACCTTTAAAGTAAAAGCCCTTGTAAGTGCTATGTATTCAACACAGCCAAACCAACTATCTCTAATGAAATTTTAGAAGCACTGAAGTTTCTCGAAACAATAAAACTTATGCTTTCCACATTCATCCACCACCTGCACTAGACATACTTCATTGAAACATCAGAACATTCATGGCATAACCTTCCTAGGCAGCAATTCCTGAAACAAAACATGTTCAAAATTACATTAATACATGCAAGCTTTGTATTGCCATATTTTCTGATTCAAATAAAAGAACATACGTAATTAATCACACGCAGTAAATTAATTGGAAATGAAAGGAAGTAAGCAATACTAGTCAATTACAATTTGAATTCTAGACTCCATAACACCTCATCCCACCCCCACCCCCTTCTTTTGTGGTAAGTTCTATCTTTATAGGTTGCAATGTGAAGCACATTGTTAGAGAATATAATATAAATCATTAAAAAGGCCCTTACCTACTACCTTAAAGTTTTGGGTGAAATGGTTCTTTAACACACATGCTCAGACAAACAACTCAATTACAATTCAAACTACAATGCTAACATGGCTAAATATCTATCACAGAACCAGCAATTTTTAAACATGTTCTAATGAAACTAATAAATTCACCAGGATCACAATATATCCACACACACACACACACACATATATATATATATGCTAGAATCACTGACACGATTCTAGAAGACACAACCACAACCTGTGAGGTGAATATATAACAAAGAATCTTCTTTTATTATAATCTTAACGTTTTGAGATTTAATCACATTTCAAATCTAGGCATGAATTAATTTAGATATACCAAGGTATGTACAGAACCTTAAACAATGATGAATTTTTTTATATTTTCAAGTGTAATATAAGAGAAACACATTCTACCTCTATTTGATTGTCTATTAGCAACAGTATAAGCCCCAATGTGACCAGCAGAGCTTTTGCTCATTAAATCTGAAAAAGCATTTTCAAGATCAAAAGTAAGAGAGCCAGAATCCTCTAGTTCTGAAGTTGATGATCTCCAAGCATGGTCACAATAAAATGACCCAGCTTCATAAGTATCTTTGTGTGCCTCATCATAACTGCCATTTGATAAAGCGAATGATGAAGCTGATGCAATAATGCTGTCATTGCTTTTTCCATAACCTATTGTTTTTGACCCCAAAATCACATCTCCAGACCTATAATTAAGATTGCCCTTACCATATCCAGAGCCAATAGTTCCAGCTTGATCAATACCAAGGGAGGAACTCCAAAGTGATCCAATACTACCTAAAGAACCCATGCTCGAATTTTCACTTCCATAACCAACAAAACCATCAGAGCTTGTAGGGTTAGTAACATAGTTGAGATTCCTATTCCCCCACAAATTCTGACTTATTGAACTTATGGTTGAATTGTTGCTAGCGTTTGTACCAGCATACCTCATGGCATTATTGTACCTGCTAGGACTTCCACTATACGAATAGTTCAATGCCCGTTCTATGACAAAGTTAGATGCAAAGTTTGCATTTTCATTTTGGCTCAATGGTGGCTCAAAATTGAGTCCTGTACCATAACTAGGACTCAAAAGAGGATATCCACTACGGCCAACAGCAAGAGGACTCAATCTAGCATCTATTCTAAGCCCTCCAACCAGGCTTGGATTATAACCTGGAATGCAACCATTAGGAAAGCTACTAACTCTACTCATACCATAACTATATCCACCTAACTGGCCTCTGCTTGGACCTGGAGATAATTCCTTTGGAACAGCCCTCTTAACCTCAACCATTTTACCATTCAATTCATGAAAGGTCTTGCATAGCACTTTATCAACTCCTTCCTCAGAATCATACGTGATAAATCCAAAACCTCTAGGCCTTTGGGTGTTGTGGTCATACATCACGACAACATCTGTAATTGTTCCAAATTGATCAAAGTACTTCTTAAAGTCACTCTCAGTAACTGTGGATGCTAGACCTCCAACAAATATCTTCTTAGTGCGTGTAGGAGCAGGACCAGGCGACCCATGAGTGCTGCTGTTGCTTCTGTTCAGAACATTCAGATCATCTCTGGGGACAGCCTTTTTTGCTTCAACCTGCATGTGGAATGCATGACAAGAAAACTCAATTTAACACCTTCTTTGACTAAATTATAAATATGCGGGGCACTACAGAAATAATACGCATATAGAGAAATATCACTGGTCAGGAGTTGGAGTAAAAGGATTTTGTTGTGTTAGGAAGACGCAAATTATTCATTAAAAACTTGGACTATTAGAGAATTGAGACTCAAATTATATGCTTCTTCTTCATATTAATCCCTACCCCCCCAAAAAAGGAGCTAACAGGCTACTTCAGTTATACTTATAAGTATTGAGCTTTTGATATGGAGGAGAAAGGAAAGAAAAAACTTTAACTGACTCACTGTCTGCTTTCCTCAAATCTATATACCCCACTATTTTCGCGCTAAAATTTCTCACAAAATGATTCAACAGCTCAAATATATCACCTTTGACTAGGAGTAACACGGAAAGCATATCTTCAATGAAGATTTTGCTGTAGCTATCAGCCTACAAAAACATAACATAAATAACACTCAACCCCTTCCCCGGTCCAAATGCTACACAGCACACATTTTCCAATACAATATTTGATTTGGCATTGCTAGTGTAGCAAGAAGTGCCATATAATTCCATAAATCTTCTAGCATCAATTATTTTTCTCTAACACATTTGTCTAGTCATTGCAATCATGCCAACTATGGTTTGGAATTGCCTCAATGATTAAAAACATTTAAACTTGCATCACCATGAACACATTATATTGAATCACATTCCTATATTTAATGCTCAAATTGTATCATGCAAGCAAACCATAACTTTGAAAACAAATAAAATTTCAACCTTCCTGAATCAATATTGCATTTAGAATCTCTTATTCTAAAACTGAAGTCGCATCCTAATGCACCAAAGATTACAATAAAATGCAACTTAATCTTCTAATGAAATAATAAATTCACCTGCATCAATCTATTTTATTGGGGGAGGGTGCATCTTGATACATCTCCAAAGCAATATAAATATATAATCAGAGATGGGAAAACTTACAGTTCTACCATCTATGACATGCTTTTCCATAACAACTTGCTCAGCAACAGAAGGATCAGCAAAAACAATGAATCCGAAACCACGGGCACGCCCAGTGTTGCGATCCTTCATTATCACAGCTTCTACTACATCTCCAAAATTCTGGAAATATTGTCTGAGTCGGTCTTCATTTGTGTCCCAGGAAATCCCGCCAATGAAAAGTTTGCCAGGGTCCATTTCCATTCTGCACTTCCACACCCTCCAATCAATTCTATTTCTAACCATAAGTTACATAAAAAAATGAATCTTAAAAATGCATAGTTCTTCTCCAACAACGATTGAAAGTATACCAAAAGTAGAAACAACAAACAAACAAACAAATATATATATATGATCCAGTCAGTAACTCATATAATCTCCGTACAAAAAACAAAACCTCTATTAGTTTCCCAACTGGTGAGAGAATGTAAAATTCAATGAAACAACAAGCATCAAACACGTAACATAGTAATGCTGATTGAACCACGGAGATATAAAACATGCAGAAAACTAAATCTAACTTTTTCAGATAATTTTTACAAAAAACGAGGATGTTCTAGACGTCAGATAAGAGACAATTGTAATAGGATGGGAGCTTTCATGAATCCATAGAGGATCAACTCAACCCGTAATACAAAATTGCAAAAAGCATCCAACTTCAACATGGAAAGAGTTCAAAACCAAAGTCCAAAAACCATGTGAGATGAAAAGAAAAGCAAAGCATTAGGAGAGAAAGCTTACCAAATGAAGACAACCCAGATGAGAAATAGATGAAATCTAAGATCAGAAAGAAGACATAATAAGCAGAGAGAGGGCGAGAGGCCCTCTTTTTTCCTTTGTTTCTTTTGTTTTACAATTACGGTTCATTCAAGCAGATAAATATATATATATATAATGAACGAAAGCTCTGTATCACACAGAGCAAAAGCAATAGATATGTATGGAAAAAAAAAAAAAAAGAAAAAAAGAAAAAGAATTTGAAAATATATATATATATATATATATATATATATATATATATATATATATATCTATAATTGTATATAGATTTTTATATTTATTTAGAGAGAGAGAGAGAGATAGATTTATCTGTCTATCCTCTTTGTAAGAAAATTACACAAAGGGAGAGAAGACGGTGACTGTCCAATTGGCCATTTGCTCAAGTTTGTTTTTTTATTTCAGACAGAAAAAAGAAAAATTGTTTTACCCTTTTCTTTTTCTTTTAAATTGCACTCATGTAGTTAAAATTCGATTTAAATCTGCATTTTTATGATTGTACCATTTTTTTTAATCAAAATAATTTTATCAAAATTTCAAATGCTTTTACGTTTTTACGATTTTTTTCTTCTCTACATTTTATGATTTTAAATAAAATTTCGATTTTAACTATCATGATTGCACTTCCTATTATTTTGGGGGTAATTCTCCAATAGCCATTGACCCATTAACAAAAATCAAAACTTTCTTGGGAGCTTCTTGTTAAGTGTGAAGTTCCTTGCTATTGTCGAAATCCAAATAGTATCTTCTTCAAATGATTTATTATAGGCTTGGCAATAATTTAGTCTCCAGTCAAAAAAAAAGAAAAAAGTCAGCGTTTAATAGTTTGTTTTAAGTCTCTATTACTTAATGCAAATGAGGTATAGAGAGATTCTGTTACCCTTGCTTGAGCTCAAAGAAACCAAAAATTAGATGAACTAGACGATGGTGATATGATGTAATATAATGGACAATAAGAGTATGATAAATTGGGTTATTTTGGGAATGTCATAAATTTCGAGGTGAACCGGCAAAATCAAGCGGCTAGCTAGGTGGAATGGGCACAAATATTAATATAAAAATGAGTGGTTGCTATACAAAAACACCTTTATATCAACTTTTAAATATAAAAAAAAAATAAAAAATAAGTAGGGTTGTGACTTGTGTGCGAATGACAGAAAGGATTGCTTGTGCACCCACTCATCCGAAGAATAACAACAGGTAGATGAAGCAAAACATATATATATATATATATATATATATATATATATATATATATATATATATATATATATATATATATATATGTGCATACATAATGCATTAGCATAACCTTATCGCTTTACAATTTGATCACCACATCATCTGATATTATCATTCTCGTTTTTGTTTATTCACTTTATTTTATTCTATTTTATTTTCCAGTGTCAATAGAATTAATTTGTCTCTGATTTTTAATTTATCCATCATTAATCTCATAACAAATTAAAGATAAGAATTTTTATACCTTATCCGACAAATAAATGTGCAATGCAACTTGCGTAAATTAATATACCTTATCACTCTATCGTGATAAAATATCAAAGATGTTTTATTGAATGGTGGTCAGAAAGAGCAATGAAACAAAAGCAAGTACGATATCAACCTGTTGATATCAGAAAAAAAATGATATGACGAAATTTACCTCATTTATCTATAGTATAGGGCAAAGTCTCAAAGGCAATTCTTACCTTTTTTTAAAAAAAAATCTCAAGGGCAATGAGGGCTGAAATGCTCAATTATTATTATGGTAAGAAAAAATTTAAATCGTGGGAGAGTTTTGTCATGTTCTTCCCAACTCGAGCGGATTTATTAAATAATCAATGAATAAGTGAAAATTTAAAAAAAATATAAAATTAAGCTTGGTAGTTCTCCTAATTATGGTAATAACATAGCAATAATTTTCTATTTCGATGCTTGTTTTATTTCTTTTAATTAAAAATGTAGATGGGTCAGCGACTTTTGTTAACACGTTCCGGTGGTAAATGCTTTGACACGTTCCGGTACATGCAGTTAACGGTGAACGTTTATGCAAATTCAAATTTTATTTTATTCTATCCTTTTAATTAAATATAAAAAATTAATTCATAAATTAAATATTTTCTGTTATGGAATTTGACATTAAAATTTAATAAAGAATGAAAAATTATTTTTACTTTATTTATGTTATGAAATTTAAATATTTGATGAATTATTATGGGTTACTGCATATATTAAAGGCAAATTATATTATATATATTAAAAATATTATTTAATATCAAAATATATTTTAACATGTCAAAAATTAACATTTTTTAGAATTAATATATCAGAATGTCGTGTCGTATTGTGTCGCGAGACAATATCGATGCAACGGTGCTTATGACTTGGCCTAGATCTACAAGTTGTGCCTTTATTCTGGGTTATTTTGGTAACTCGCTAAGAATAAGTCACAGATATGGTCCATATCTTTTCTGTAATAGTCTTTCACTGACAGTAAAAAAATCCCAACAGAGATTTTCTGCACTCACCTAATAACATATACCTTAATTGTTAGGGTTTATATATCTTCAGACTTTGAAGACCATTTACATCGATTGACTTTTGTATCATCAGGCATGATTAGATCATTAAGAATATTTTTACTACTTACAACATCAGGTCTGACTTAATATATTCAATAAAATAGATCATGCTCAAATTTTTTTAAATATTTATTTTAATTAAAATAAAAGAAGATAAATATTTTAATTAAAAAAATAATATTAATTTGTTTGTTTTTTCTAATTCTCAGTAGATATTGAAATTTTAATAGACTTAAATAAACTAATAAGTCTAGGCTAAGTCTTTTGATTTTTTAATATAGGTCCGGTGAAACGTATATTTAGATTATACCAGTCAGACTAAAAATATTTGGGTTTATCATCTATCATTTAATATGACCACAAAAAATTTCCTACCCACACAATATTTTGTGGGATCCACATCAAAAAAAAAATATTCCGGCATGCAAAACAAATCTCTATAACATTACACACTCACTTTTCCTACTACATAACTCTTATAAAACCCAAAATATTTATCATAAATCTGATTTATTTAGACTGAACTTACTCAATCTATTTACATTCACACTTTTGACCGTTTCTGTTTAAAAATTGAACAATTATTGTAAAACGAACAAATTAACCAAGGACAAAGCAAAACAATCTGCGAAATGGAAGGAATTGAAGGATTTGGTGAAATTTTAGTAATTAATGATGAATGAGGTTCGGCGCAATTTTATGACTTAAATGAAATAAAGGAGAAAAAAGGGTTGGAGAGAATAGGTTAGACTTCTACGAATTGCGAAAGGGTAGGTCTTTATTTCATGGTAGACCTCAGTTTTGCCTTGTAAAAATGGGCTATATATTTTGACTTTCTAGTTCGTCCGTTATTTTTTAAGCCAAAGAAACGAAGGAAAACACCTCTTTTGATTTATTTTATATGTATAAAAGAAGGATTTTATAATTCTCATGTTGAAAGAGAATTGAAATTTCATGTTGTAGAGATAAAAAATATGTGGAACCATGTGTTAGGAAAAATTATATATAGGATCCATGTCAGTACGGAAATCGAAGGGTGTGTAGAAAAATTATAATTCTCATGTTAATTGCGAATTATAAAACCCATAAAAGAACAAGTTTTAATCCCAAAAAGGAAATTGAAAAACTCACTACTTAAATTAACCAAACAATGGATCATTCAGGCTGGACGATTGAAATCGTATCATTAGTATTTTCTAGAAAGATTAGCAGAGAATATAATAAATATGAAAATAAATTTTAATGTTAAATTTTCATGACACTGTCATATGAAAATTTTATTCATAAATGTTTACAAATTTTAACAGAATCTTTTCGATTTTATGTTTATTAAAAAAATTAATTACTTTTGTCATGTGAAAAAAATGTAACGTGAGAAGTTTCATTTCCAAATATAAGGATTGAGTTTATTTTATTAGGGCAGCTTTCCTACCTAACACAGTACCAACCGCCTGCAATTTCAACTTTGATGTCGTATAATTTCAGCTGTTTGATTTTATATGAGAATTGAATTTTTATGTTATGACTCAACTAATAATAGTGGGTCTCACATTTATTAAAAAAGAGAAAAGGAAAAAAAAAATTTACATGCAAATCAAAGGATAACAACATAAGAATTAAATTCTCATGCAAAATGAGAAAATATTTTTCAATAATTTTAACACCTCTTTTGAATTATTGTACAGGCAATTCTTTTTGCCTATAGTTTTGGTAAGGAATAAGGAGGGTGGAGAAGGTTGTTTCAATGGTGATTGGTGACGGGTGAGAGATGCAGTAAAGTTGTATACTGATGTTATAATCTTAATCTTTACACTTTAACACCAGAAGGGGACATGTTCCTTTCAAGCCAAAATATGAAAGGAAAAAAAACAAAGACACATTTGATACGCCAAAATTGATGTTGAAGTATATTCCAAATGAAGCTTACCTCATGAATAGATAAAATTGCCTTGGTAAAATGGGTGGTTGCTAAGGTTTGGAATTAATTTTGCATTATTGGTTTCTTTTTCCAGCTATAGAGATTTTTGTGTAATTGACTCCCACGTGCCGGGTAATAATGTAGGATGGGGTCAAATGTCTTCTTGATTCCAAGCTTTGTGATAAGTTGGATGCTTAGTCTTGGCATATGAATGTTAACCAAATTAAATAGCAATAACTAAAATGGTACTTAGAGATATATTATAATATGGGATCAATGATTGGAAACAGCCATAAGCCAACCATGATGACAATCCATCCCATTAACACCAATGCTAGAAGAAGTTGGAGATAACGTTGTGCATAGCTGAAATGAATCAAATGATGTTATTAAAATAAGTATGGTCCATTATACCAAAATAAAAATAAAAATAAGTATGGTCCATTTCATTTTTATTTTTATTTTCAATTTATTATCTTTCTCTCTCCATTTATTTAGCATATATTACTTACCATATTTCTCGAGCTCCCAATTATATAGATGAATTATAATTTAGTTAGTTTCCCTATTTGATATTTAAGTCATGACAACGGTATATTTTATTGTAAATGATTACAACGGTATTGGAATGGAGATAACCTTCTTTCGTACTAAAATTTTTATCTATAAAAAACACAATAATGACACATTTTACTTTTAATTTAGCATTATTATTTTTTACTGGCTATAATTTTTAAAAAATTAAAATAATATTTGAATAAACTTATTTATATATAAACAAACACCCACTTATTAGAAAAGAATTTTGGTCATCCTGAACCACCATTGATTCAGTGGTCCAAACCAATCAGGATGAGACAACTATTGAAGAGAGAGGAGAGAGAAAAAAATAAAATATAAATTTTTGTACAAGTGTCATTCATTGATTGGAAGGACCACGTGGGGCCTGGAGCACTAAATATTTTTCCCACTTATTACCTACTGAGAGATAGTTTTGCAAGCAATAAACTATATGATAAAATTATACATTATACCTTCTTCTAAAAAATATTAAAATAGGCCGGTCATTAACTCATTGTTGTTATCTTTTCCTTCTCCCAATTCATTTTTATACATTTTTTATTCTTGATTTTATATTTACAAGAAATTTTTAAGTATTTTATTAATGATTAATTAAATTTAATTAACGGAAATACACTTCTCCATCAACATGAGAAGTGTATTCTCATGTCACTCACCCATCAATTTTTGTGTCTGATTAAAATGTGTGTCTCACTCTTCCTTAACTAAAATGTGAGTCTCACTCTTCCTTGTCTTTATAGGAATCTTTGTATTTCTCCTGTAACAGGATAAATATAAAATCTTTTAATTAAACCTTTAACTAATATATTTAAAAGAAATTACATTGAACCTACTAAAATTTAATGCAATTACACCTGACGCACCCTTGTTGTTTCAAAAATCATAACAGCTTCCATAGAGATTTATGTAATATTTACACAAACTTTTTTTTTTTTTTTTTGTCATCAAGCTATTATCCTCAAAAAGTGACAGTATAAATAGCACATGCATTGCATGTTCTTCTTAATGGCCAGCTTGTTATTTCTTGAACTCCTATTATGCACAATGAATTGAACGCTGTTGTAAAGAAGTGCAAGAAATGAGCACAAGTAGCTCAAGGAAAAAGAATGATTGAGAAAGAGTTGTACAAGCTAAAAAAGCAAATGATAATGATTCAAGTCACAATGGATCATTAAAGTTGCTGCGGTCTTGCCTTCTTTTGTTGTTAGTGTGGTGTTCGCTTTTCTGCTTATTTTTGCAATTGTACTTAAGTAAAGCTTCTTAAGTTTGAGATCACTTTTTTTTTTTTTTAAGAGCTTTGCTTTTAAGTTTAAGCTAAATAATCTTTGATGTTATGTAAAGAACCATTCTATTTGTATCCTTTGTTTATAGAGTTTTATAATTCTCATTCAACATGAGAATTCAAATTTTCCTACACTCCCTTCGATTTCCGTGTTGACATGGATCCTACATATAATTTTTTCTAACACATGGATCCCACATGTTTTTTATCTCTACAATATAAGATTTCAATTCTCCTTCAACTTCAACATGAGAATTATAAAACCCTTCTTTATATATTGATATGGTTCTATTTGGTATTGCTATGTATTGTGTTGCGTGGGATAAATTCCTAACATGTTCACTAATATCATACTCTAATTCTTAATAACCATTATGTAACATGCGAAGATTGTAATAAAAATTGGAAAGTTAAAAATGCCATAGAAAAAATATAACCAAAAACTCTAAACCAGAAATGCAAATAAAAAAAAACTAATTTTAAAAATATCATCACTAATTTATATAGAAATCAAATTAGAAATCTTTTAAATTTATCGATATGTTATTTAGATACAAAGCAATCCTCAACTAGAGGAATCAAATATCATCGTTTTCTTTTTAAATTATTTTTTTTAAATAAATTCAAAGTGGTCGTAACCGAAGACTAATCCTCATTGAGCACTGTCAGTCCCAGGACTCGAACTCGAGACCTATGATTAAGGGGACCAGACTCCTTACCACTTGCCAAAAGAGTCTGTTCTTTTTACAAATTTACAAATTATACTATATCATTGATAAGACTTCACTCACAAATATTTTAAAATACATGTCCAATATGTAAGGTGTGCAAGTACCAATTGTACTTACCAGTAACCACAAAATTGGATAAAGAAAAAAAGGAACTAATATGCTTCAAGCCTTCAACTAATGTCTGATAATTTTTACCTTTACCAGCGTCACCCAAATTTTCCCTCCAAGTCCAAGTGAAACCCTCGCAAAATTGCATAAATGCCCAAATTTCTGACTCTGTTCCTGAAAAGTTGCAAAACCCTTAAACCCCTATCCCTGCAAACATTCATAGTTATTTTTTCTACTCGTAAAATGAAGTTCATCTTAAACCCAAAGTTTTCAGCTTTATCTCCCAATCTTCCAAAAACCTCACCTTTTGCTATGTTTTCTCGGCCTTCCGAATCTATGATCCGTTTCTGCAACAACCCTGTTAGAATTCCCAATTATCTTCGCCTTAAGCGAACACCCTTTTCATCCAATAACTTCATTTGCTGTTGCACAACTCAAAATCGAAGCTTGCAAACCGAGGCATCTCGTTCTCCATCGGGTGAGATTCACGTCATAGTGGGCCCCATGTTCGCCGGAAAAACCACCTCACTCCTTCGTCGGATTCAATCGGAGACCACCAACGGAAGGTGAACAACTCATCTACTCTTTTTATCTTTAATTTCATGATTCTAAATCCCTTTTAGTTAACAAGGCTTTTTATTTATTTATATATTTATTCATTTATTTTTGTTTTGATTATCTTCAAGTGTGGAATTTCTCTGCTTGAATAAATTGACTGTTGAGTGTAATTTGTCATGGTTTATGTGCTTGAAAATTAGAAATTACTAGTGGTGCAAAAGCATTGATGTCGAAAATCATTATATGTTTTGTACTTTGATTCTGCATGGGAAAGACTTTTGCTTTGGAATGCCATGGTTGCAATCTTCACTGGTAAGATATTCTCAGATTTCAGGTCAAGCCTTGCAAAAATGACCCCGACTTGGATAAAGTCTTGAGAGGTCTGTGTATATCTGGAAGGTTGACTGAGGCAATCGGGCTCTTGTGCCACACAGGATTGCCGGTGCACCCAAGAACCTATTCCTTGATGCTTCAGGAATGTATATTCTGGAAACATTATAAGATGGCCAGAAGAATCCATGCGCACATGATTGTTGTTGGATATGTTCCCAATGAATATTTGAAGACCAAATTGTTAATATTATATGCAAAATCTGGATGTCTTGAAACTGCGCACTTCCTATTTAATAACTTGGTCGAGAAGGGCTTAATTTCATGGAATGCAATCATTGCTGGCTATGTTCAAAAGGGCCTTGAAGAAGTCGGATTGAACCTTTTTTATGGGATGAGACAGGCTGGTTTGAGACCAGATCAGTATACCTTTGCATCAGTGTTTAGAGCCTGTGCAACTTTGGCAGCTTTAGAACCTGGTAAGCAAGCCCATGGTGTAATGATTAAGAGTCAAATTAAGGACAACGTTGTAGTCAACAGTGCCCTAATAGACATGTATTTTAAATGCAGTTGTATTTGTGATGGGCGGCAGCTGTTTGATAAATGTTTGAGTAGAAATACTATTACTTGGACTACTCTAATATCTGGATATGGTCAGCATGGAAGAGTAGTGGAGGTTTTAGAATCATTTCATAGAATGCTAGCTGAAGATTTTAGACCAAATTATGTTACTTTTCTTGCGGTTTTGGTTGCTTGTAGCCATGGGGGTTTGGTTGATGAAGGGCATAAATATTTTCAAGCAATGATAAGAGAGTATGAAATTATGCCACAAGGAAAACATTATGCAGCAATGGTTGACCTTTTGGGGCGTGCTGGGATGTTAAAAGAGGCATATGAATTTATTTTGAAGTCACCTTATGAAGAGCACTCAGTGGTATGGGGGGCCTTGCTTGGGGCTTGTAAGATTCATGGTGACGTAGAACTGTTAAAAATTGCATCTACGAAATATTTTGAATGTGAACATGTAAATGCTGGAAAGTATGTTGTCTTGGCAAATGCTTATGCCTCTTCTGGGTTGTGGGACAATGTTGAGGAGGTTAGGGCTACATTGAGGGAATCGGGGATGACAAAGGAGCCTGGTTATAGCAGGATTGAGGTACAAAAGGAGGTTTCTTTCTTCTTTAAAGGTGATAAATCTCACCGACAAGCTGATGAGATTTATCAGGTAATTAGAGAGATTACCTCGATTTTAAAGGATGCGGGCTATATTCCTGATTTTAGTGGAAACTGATAAAATACATGCCTTATGCGATGGAAAGCATGGGGTATTAGGATTCTGCTGCTTAAAATTTTGTTTGCAGTGCATACAATTTGGATTGTCCTTGATGAATTAGACATGATGTTTTACAAATTTAAAAAATGTTCTGCTTTGCAATTAAAGCTGCTGAATTACAGGTTCTAGATTTGAAGTGGAACAGTGAAATATGTGGGACACTGTGCTGTACTAGTGTGTACATTTTTCATTTACATTGCCTTTGATGTTAGCATTTGGCGAGCTGATGGGTGATAGCCAACTAGTGAGTTTTTTTCTTTCTGGAAATTAGTATACATAAATTGACATAAGTAAACATGATAGTCAGTATGACCCAGCTCTCTTATGCTCAGAATTGTTCTTGATATTTATTGGAGCACAATAAGTCTATACTCTCTTACAAACATGCCTAGTTGACATATGTTCTGTTTTTAGCTAGCTGATTTTCTTGCTTAATGTTCAAATGCTGGTTCCTTTGCATGTTATTAAGCAAACATTATGCCTCTTCCGATACCGTTGCAGAGTCAGTTGAATAATATGCTTAAATTGATACATGTTCGAAACGAGTTCTTGGGAATCCTGTCTGTTTTTAGTTATCGCCCATGGAGAAAATTCCCAGAAATAATTCTTGAGATGGTTGTCTGTTTTCAGTCATAGATATTTAAGATGGTTTATAATTCTTCAGAAATAATTTACTTTTTTTTTTCATTAAGATCTATTTTTCATAAAACTCGTGTATTTTTATAATATCTATTAGTAAAAAGTTGGCTGTCTAAAAGGTTTTAGGTTATTCATATGTAACATATCCTTGACACATATAATGAAATGTTTGCATACTTGATGAAAAAGTCCAATCTACTATTTTACATAAATGCATTTCTTTGTTTTGCTCCACAAATGTTTGCATTTATTCATATGCTCCGCAATTTTATTTTATTTTCAGTTTTCCCTTGTTTAACTATGATTTTTATCTAAATTTTGGCTGTTGTAGAAGATTTTCTGTACCCTAGAAAGAAAGAAAGAAAAAGAAAACAATGATATAGCAATTCCCTTATGGAAGCAAGTAGTTTTAATTTTTGGTAACACCTAGAGGTGCCCTTTGGGTATAAGACTACTCTCTCTTAGAGCATTGGAGTGTTGGCTTGGCCCTAACCATAAGTAGCTTCCATTGGGTTTTAAACTCCTGTACTGTATGTAAAGTTTGCCCACGTGGACCTCTTTTTTCCAATTGAACCACACCTAGTGATTAGAAACAGGTGGTTTTATCTGTTACGAAAAAAAGGAAACGTATTTCTGGATGGTAATACTGATAGAATGATTACAGCGTTCTTTATGGGTGTATCCTATATTTTTTTGGATCTTATGTTGGTGTGACCACTCTGTGGATGTATAGAAATTTCCTGATTGTGGTTTATCTTTTAGGAAAGTTACTAGATTATTAGCTATAGCCTGATTTATGTGGTACATGATTTACATTTTATTGATACAGAAATGTGGCAATAATTAAATCAAGCAAGGATACTAGATATGGATTAGATTCAATTGTTACACATGATGGTGAGAAATTACCATGTTGGGCACTGACAAACTTATCATCGTTCAAGCAGAAGTTTGGAGTTCATGCATATAAGCAGGTATCGTATTTGAAGTTTTGTTATTTCTTTTAATTATTTATACTGCTGAAAATTCAGACTGATTGACCATCTTGCACCGTTTTAATAAAAAAATTATCACTTTATCTCTCTTTTCGGACTCTAAACCAATTTATCCCTTTTATCAAGCTATATACCAATTTGTCCTTGTTTGACCAAAGTTTGACTCACACTTACCTGAATAAATCAGGTAAATGATTTACCTACCAAAGATTAGGGTTTGGTCAAATAGAGGCAGATTGGTATATAGTTTGAGAAAATAGACAAAGTGGTAAATTGATTTTAAAAGAGGGGTAACATAGTCAATCAGCCGAAAATTATGTGTGTACATGCATTAGAATTAGCTACTCTTTGTTAGAAATTCTTCGTCAGTCTGATTTGTATATTTTTTTTTTAAATAGTTTTACTCCAAAATTAATTTATATGGTTGGCTTGTGTAATGCTGTTGATAATTTTGTTTTTCCATCCTCTTCCAAGGCTTACCAGTTTACTGCCAGGATTTTGTTTGACTCTCACAACTGATAAATGATGACAGCTTGACGTGATTGGTATTGATGAAGCTCAGTTCTTTGAAGATCTTTATGACTTCTGCCGTGAAGCTGCTGATCATGATGGAAAAACAGTAATAGTTGCAGGACTAGATGGTAACTATATGAGGTATTATTTCTTATAATTTGAGGTTTGAAAATTTCCTTTTGTTTTAATAGGGCTGCAATGAAGCCAAACCCCCAGATGTTTTGTGATCATGTGACAAATTAGTATCAGTTTGTTTGCCTTTAAGATTTATATCATAAGTTTTAAACTTCCATGTTGAATTTCATCATTAATTGACAGTAACACACCCTGCAAATCAGTAAGCCAGGTGGCAGCTGACAAGAACCCCATAAAGTGAATATTAATTCTTTCCAGGCCATCCAAATTGTCTATTTGATAATGGTCATGGCTATAAGTTCCTTTAGAAGAAAATACACACCATAACGACCAGAATCCATACGTGACCTAAATACTTTATTTATTTCTATCAGATTTCAAGCCAGAACTAAAACCAAAAGAAAACTATGCATGAAATCGAAAGGAAAATCATTTTTAGCATTTTAGCCTGTTGAGATATATAGTCCCACATTGGTTGAATAAGCAACTAATGTGGCCTTTATAAGGCCTTGGGCACTCCCACCCTTTGAGCTAGCTTTTGGGGTGGTGTATCCCAAGGTTCTTTACATGGTATCAAAGCCTTAGTGTTCGATCCTCGCCGCCCCCACTTTCTCTTGTGGAATTTCTTAGCACAGGTAGGTTGGGCCTGTTGCATCATCCACTCTTCAAGCCCAATGGGATCTTGTGTGAGGGGGCGTGTTGAGATATATAGTCTCACATTGGTTGTATGAGCAACTAATGTGGAGTTTATAAGGCCTTGGACACTCTCACCCTTGGAGCTAGCTTTTGGGGTGGTGTATTCCAAGGTTTTATAAACTCCACATTAGTTGCTCATACAACCAATGTGAGACTATATATCTCAACATAGCCACGTAACTAAGTACTGGGTAGAATGAAAGTGGCTGAGCTAAATTATTTTTGTTATACCTATATTTATAGCTCTTGGAATGTGGGGAGTAGGACTTGGCGGTGCAACTAGATTCTTGATTTCCTGTGACTTGCTTATTTTTATTCTGGAAAAAGAATGGTGACAGCCATGTGATCACCAGACTTTATTTAGACTTGAGTAGAGCCACTCTACTGCAAAGTCGAGCACAAGCTTGAGCTGTTCAATAGATGCTCTATTTGTTTGTACCTCTATTTAGACTTCAACAAGTCCTATATTACCTGGGGTTTTATCAGTAGCTTATGGATGAAATTTACAGTATCAAGTCCATGCTGATGGTGTTTCTATTTACTGGCAGGAGGAGCTTTGGTTCTGTCCTTGATATAATTCCCCTTGCTGATTCTGTAACCAAGTTAACTGCTCGTTGTGAAATCTGTGGGAAGCGTGCATTCTTTACCCTGAGGAAGACACAGGAGACGCAGGTTGAGTTGATTGGTGGAGTTGATGTCTACATGCCAGTTTGTCGGCAGCACTATGTTAGTGGACAGGTAGCCATGGAAGCAGCAAGACTTGTCCTGGAATCGCAGAAGGTTGAATGTGGCTCTCGTACATAAATAGGTTCATGTTTCTTGGCAGCTGCACTGCTAGTTTTCTGCCACTTGTAACCTGCTTAGTGTTCAACCATGGCTGTGTCCATTTTATATATTATAAAGAACTATCAAGTGAGTAGGATCTTTTTTCAATTATGCATGTATATATTATTTTTAAATCAAAAGCTGGTATTAAACTTGCTTCATCCAATGAAAGTGGATTTCAAACAGTTCACAGAAATTGTTCATGGCCTTCTTTCCCGTTATTCTTGAAGATAAAACCATTGATGTATGTTGTGTGTTAGATTGGGAGGTTGGTGCAGAATGGGACTATATAATTGTGGACTAGTCAGTTTGAATCAATATACTTATTATGTATTATAGGTTATATAACATTACAAGATGAAAATTTTCAATACAATGTAATGATGTTTCAATTACCTTCGCAAGATTAATCAGATTCAAATCAATTCATGAGGCTCCAACTGTGTAAGAAAGGGCCTGTTAATTCATAAGTCAGCAACAGACATTCCAGTTATTTGTATAGTTAGCTTGGCATTTCGCATTAATGAGTATACTGGTAATTCTACTCTGATAATGCAGCATTTATAAATCAAAATCTTGTGGGAAGATACTAATGAATGAAATAAATGGTAATCTGAAATGTTAGCTAAAATAATCTTGTGCACTACATAAATTAATAGACATTTGCAAGTAAAAATAACTTCAACGATTGATACATGAGGAACCTATAACTTCAACAAATTGACAAGTTCATATGCTTCTTAAAAAATTGTACAAATTCTATTATGTCCAATCATAGATCTAACTTTGTGTTTTGTCTAGTTATATTTCATCGTCCTACGCCCTCCCCGTGCTTAGGAACCATATATGAAATTGAATATTTTGATCCGCTTATTAAAATCTGCTTTATCGTCATCAAGCCCTGAAAAAATAGACCATTTAAAGCTGAGAGCAGATGGTCTCCAAGAATCAAGGCAATTCTCAATGTGTATATATATATAAAAGGAAATAGAAAGGAACCATTAGGTGGGGGTTAAATAAATGGGTTCTATGTTTATTATGTTGTAGGAAGAATGATAATGTAATGTTATAGAGATTCGTTTTGCGTACCATATTTTCTTTTCTTTTTTCTTTTTTTTCTTTTAAAATATGTGGACCCCACAAAATATTGTGTGTAGGAAAATTTGTTGTGTTATGTTAAACAAAGTCAATAGAAACATAAGCACATTTGAAAGTACTCATAAAAAAAACGTGGGACTAAAACAGAACAACAAATTGAAGAAATAGAATCACAAATCTAAGAAAAAGCAATATTGACATGCAACATCACTAGCGTAGATGCATGAAATAAATCTTTATTGAAATAAATCTTTATTAAAATAAATCACAAAAGAAGGGGCAATGAAAATCAAACAAAATTTGCATACAAGCCTCAGAATTGCAGAATAACAGCAAGGCATAGAAATGCCATTCAGTCCCGAAAGATGGTATTTGGTAACTGATATCATCATTGGCTAAGTACTGTTCAGAATGACATAAAAAATATCACAGAAAAATTAATGAGCATTGATTCATTGTGAATCCGCTGCTTTCTAATTTCTACGGAAAGTTTCAGAACACAGAGGCGGCGACATATCCCCAACGTCAAAACTAGGTTTAAGGTTTCTCTTAGTTAATTTGGTATGTGGGCTAAAAAAAATTAGACACAATAGGAGAGAGTACTTTTGGCCCAGAATGGTTTCAAAACTCAGAAGGAAAAATAAAATGCTTTCATTGAGAGTTGAACTCAAGACCTCCCGCTTACTAAACGGGTGCTCTAACCAACTGAGCTATGAAAGCTTATTGTTAAGTAGCGGTGCACAAACATTCATAATAAATAATAACAACTTTAACTAAATAATTAAGTTATAATATTTTTTCGATAATAATTAAGTTATAATTTAAATTTAAAGGGATATGATCGAAGAACCTAAATGTGAAAGGATTATGTATAAAAATTGAAATTGTTTTTAGTTTTTTGCATGATAAAATAATGAGTCAATACAAGACTAGCTTTTAAAATTTACAATAGAGAATATATCAACCAAACCAATCATGTCTAGTTTTTAAATTACGTTATGTTGAAGAACACAAAAAAAACATCATACTCAAGCAATTGCAGAGTCAGAAAATTTTGTTTGGGAGGAGGAGGATGCAAGAATTTCAAAATTCACATTAACTTAAATCGTACAACATATGTTATTAGATTTGAAGAATTCTCAAAATTTTCTTCGCACATAAGAAATAATAAGGACAAAGGGGAACAAACTTATATCACATAACCATTCGTTTATGTGTGAATGTAGTCAAAAATACTGGTTTGATGCATTTCCTATATTGTGGACTCCACTGTTGTAACCAGGTCTCTTTCTTACTTGGTTTGCCTTGCCTGGGAGTCAACTTCATGTTGAAGAAAAATGAAGTTATTTTTTATTTAATGGTTTTTCTTATTTGTTAATACAATTACGACTTTTTAAACACAAATCATTATCGAAGAATTTGAACTTATAACAGGAATTCAACTATTCAAGTATAAGGTTGTTTGAGTTGTTTAAAAAAAAACAATACAAAAAAAATTGTACCTTGTTTGATTATTCAAATAGTTTAAGGAAAAAACGTTTATCATTTTAAATGACACAACTTATATCCTTTCACTCTCACAAAGGAGTGAGACCCACACCTTTATTTTTTTTTTGTCAACTCTCTCTCCTCCTTTATCTATCTCTTTCTCTCTTTTAAAATGACACAACCTTACATCCTTTAAAATGACACACACTTTACCCATAGTTTAAACACGAGATAAAAGGTAGTTAAAATGAAAGCTATTAGGATTAGGTGAAGGATTTGGATAGTCTATATTAGATTATGTGTGTGAGGTATCACTGGATCCGGAATGTGGTGGAAGATGGAGAGCTCGAACTCGTCAAAGTGCACACTGACCAAAATTGGTCCGACATGATGACGAAGCCGGTTCTCACCTCCTCTATATATTCATTAATTGTGGGTGGAGGCTAGGTTAGATGATTTGAGAGACTTTTGAGTGAAACTTGAAAGATTTGTGAGCAAAGCTTTGAGCTTTGCATTTGAGAGACCTTTAGAGAGAGTTTGAGTGAAACATCTCTAAGGAAGTTTGACTACCACCATTGTTGAAGAAGTTGAGTGAACCACCTCTTTGTTGAAACTTGATTCTTTGTATTAATTATTATCATAGTGGACGTTTGAACTGGACTAAATCCTGTGGGTTTTTACTTCTTCATATTGAGGAAAGTTTTCCCACGTTAAACATATTTGTGTGTGATTTTCTTTCTCTATCTCCTTCGTATTTTTGCATTTTCTGTTTTAGGGTTTAGGGTCGACTTGGTGAAGTTCAGGCCGAGTTCAAATTGCCAAGATCTAGGATCTTGTTGACAGACTTCTGCAATAAGGCTTTAGAAGCCGAGTTGAGGGACTGACTTGTCCTAAACGAGATAGAGGGAACCGAGTTTCCAACAATGTGTTCAATTCTCACCATTGTATTAAAAAAAATGATAGTTAAAATGATAATAGAAATCTCTAAACTTTTGTTAGTCCATAAATTACAAAATCTTGTTCATACCACGAAAGAGTAAAAGACCAGTATAACCCTTTCATTACGCAAATCTTAACAAGTAACAATGCATAACAGAAATAGAATTCTAAATAAATTTAATTTTATTTAATTCATGTATATTACAAATTTTTTAGTTCTATCTGTTGATAATCAAACAACTAACAACACATCCGTGGGGATGTTATGTGTAGTATTTCAGGTTGAGGGAAGAATTAGGGAGAGAGAAGAGGAAATTGAGAATAAGAGAGAGAAAGATATCTCAATTTTTCATCCCCTTTACTTCTCATCCTTCCATACTTATAACAAACAAACAGAAAGAAATCACACCGTCCATGCCTAACAAACCAACAAAAAGTAATAGCAATAACAGAAAGGTACTAACAAACTTTGGTACAATGACCATACTATCCCTATATCAATAACAAACTTTTAGGCTCCCTCTTCTTTTTAACCCACCACATAATCTTTCAAATAAGTGGGCTGGGCCTTCTTTTTTTTATTCTTCTCTGTGCTGCGTATTGGGCTCCGCCGGCCCATTACATTGCCTTCCCTTGAGACAAGCGACTTGTCCTCAAGTCGTGGCTTGGGCTCCACGAAGTTAAATGGCCCAAATGCATTGGGCTCCGTCTGGGAAGCTCGCATGGGAAAGCGGACAAAGTGGTTGGTGAGTGGATCAGGGATCAACGGTGTAGATGGCACCGACAACGAAGGCAACATCTGGACCTCCCCTTTTGATTGCGTAGTGGAAGCCAGCTGTAAGTCACTGAGGCAAAGCAACGGCTGTGATTTTGCCTACACTGGAGAGACAATCGCAGCCCTTGAACGTGGAGAGGCTCGCGTTAAACTCGAAGGGTTTTCACTTTTCTTCTCATATCCTGCAAAGTGCTTCACTATCCTTCCAGACTCTTCCCTCTCAGCTCTATCTTTCCCAACTTCGGAAACTTCCAGCATACCCTCCATACCCACAGAAACCTCTTTGTCCTGTAAGGTTGCTGGCGGTCCTCTTTCACGGTTAGTTGGAGGCAAAACCAAAGCTTTATCCTCCCAGGTAGAGTCCTCGGGTGGAAGTCCTTGCCACTGAACCAGGACTTGAGGAATGAGCTTGCCTCGTCTCCATACTTGGCGAGAGCTAACTATGGCACACGGTGTGTGGAGCAGTGGCTTGTCGGTATCTGCAAACGGAAGTGGATGGACCTTATACCCCTGGTTCGAATGAAAAGGTCGAAGGACTGAGACATGGAAGACGGGATGAACTTTCGCCGTGGCTGGAAGCTTCAGGCGATAAGCTACGGGTCCGATCTTCTCTTCGACTTGGAAAGGCCCATAGAAACGCAGTGCTAGCTTCTGGGATGAACGTCGAGCCACTGAAAGCTGGCGATAAGGTTGCAGACGGACCAGGACGAACTCTCCAACGGTAAAGGACCAATCTTTTCTCTTTTTGTCAGCTTGTGCCTTCATAACCTGTTGAGCTTTAAATAACTTTTCTTTTAACGTACTGATAATGAACATGCGGTCGCTGAGTGTGGAATCTACTGCTTCATTGGAGGAGGATCCCAAGCAATAAGCCAGCAAGTTAGGCGGGTTACGGCCGAACATGACCTGGAAATGGGTGGTGCCGCGGATGCATGGAACGAGGTGTTGTAGTGATATTCCGCTAAGCTCAAAAACTTGGACCAGTTTGTCGGGTGTGCATGCGAAAAAGCTCGAAGGTAATTTTCTAAGCATCGATTAACCCTCTCTGTTTGACCATCTGACTGTGGATGGTAGTTAGAACTAAAATGAAGTTTGGTTCCCTGCAGTTTAAAAAGGGAACGCCAAAAATCATTCAAAAAAATCGGATCGCGATCGGACACGATAGATTCCGGCATCCCATGGAGTTTGCCAACGAAATCCCAAAAGAGTTGGGCAACCATAGTGGCTGAGTACGAGGCAGGTAGAGCAACAAAATGAGGAGCCTTAGAAAACCTATCAACCACCACCAGGATCGCTGTATGGCCCCCAGATCTTGGTAAGTGCGTAATAAAGTCCATGCTTAAGTGTGCCCAAATAGAGCCTGAAATCTGTAATGGTTGTAACAACCCAAGAGGAGGGTGATTAGATGCTTTCAATTTCTGACATATTTCACAATTTTTAATATACTCTTTTACATCTTTGCGTATCCCTTTCCAGGTGAAATTTCGTTGGATGCGATGTAGGCATGCCTGGACCCCGGAGTGTCCCCCCTGGACGGAAGTATGATAATCATAGAGGATGTGGCTCACCAACTTTGACTCAGCTGGGATGAAAATTCGACCCCGATGGAAGAGTATTCCATTGTGCAGACGCCAGTCAGCTATATTGAGAGGGTTACTTTGTAATTGCTGTAGAATTTATGTAGAGTAGGCATCTGATTTGTATTCGGATTGTAATTGACTGGTATAACTAAGAACTGGGCCCGAGATGGCCATGAGGTGGGGTGATTGGTCCGCGGTCCCCCCTAAATGCAGTCGAGAGAGACTGTCGGCCACTGTGTTGGTCTTACCGGACTTATACTCTATGGTATAAGTGAACCCCAACAATTTAGACAAAAATTGTTGCTGTTCTGGCGTTTGAATGACCTGTTGCATCAGGTTGTGCAAACTTTTATGATCCGTACGTATAGTAAATGGTGATCCTAACAGATACTGGCGCCATTTACTAACAGCAGACGTAATAGCAAACATCTCACGGACGTAAACCGATTGGCGTTGCATAGCAGGCGATAGCTTACGGCTAAAAAACGCGATGGGTTTCTCCTTTTGTAAAAGAACCGCACCAATACCCACACCCGAAGCATCCGTTTCCACAACAAACGGTTCATTGAAATTGGGTAAAGCTAAAATAGGAGCTGAAACCAGTAGAGTTTTCAATGTTTCAAAAGCTTGTCGTGCTTGCTCAGACCAGTTGAACCCATACTTAGACAACAAATCAGTAAGTGGGGCTGCAACCGTACAATACTTGTGAATAAATTTTCTGTAATAACCAGAAAGGCCTAGAAAAGCGCGTACCTGGATAACAGACATGGGACATGGCCAATTCAAAATAGCCGTTATTTTATCAGGATCAGGAGATACACCATACCCAGATATAATATGACCTAAATAAGGAATTTGCAATTGAGCAAAAGCACACTTCTCTTTCTTTGCGAACAAGGAATGAGAGCGCATCATGTCAAACACAGCCGTGAGGTGAGTTACATGGAGCTCTGATGTGGTACTGTAAATAAGTATATCATCAAAGAAAATAACAACAAATTTCCTCAAAAAATCAGCAAAAATAGTGTTCATAGTAGATTGAAATGTGGATGGGGCATTGGAAAGACTGAAAGGCATCACCACAAACTCAAAATGCCCATGGTGCGTCCGAAACGCGATCTTGTGAATGTCGGCAGGGTTCATCTTGACCTGATGATACCCTGACCTTAAATCCAATTTAGAGAAAATAGTAGCCCCATGAAGTTCATCCAGTAACTCATCAATAGTTGGAATAGGAAATTTATCTTGGACAATAATAGCATTTAGGGCTCGATAATCCACACAAAATCTCCAAGTGCCATCTTTTTTTTTACCAAAAGAACAGGGGAACTAAAGGCCGAATGGCTAGGTTGAATGATTCCCTGATGTAACATATCAGTCACCAATTTCTCAATCTCATTTTTCTGGTAATGGGGGTAACGATAGGGTCGAACTTGAACTGGTTTAGAATTGGGCTGCAAATGAATGTGATGGTTATATGCCCTATCCGGCGGTAATGAGGAAGGTTCTGCAAATAAATCATTAAAACTGTGCAACAAGTCCCTTAACTCTGGACTAGCTACAGCAGATGGCTGTGTATCTAGAATGGGGAGGTTGGTACTGGTAAAACACATAAGGTAAGAAGAAACTGAATCCGTAAGAACCAACTTGTGTAACTGGGCAGGGGTTACTTGTCTGGAAGTAACGACACCCACCCCTTGTAATTGCACCTGTGAACCCTGGTGGACAAAAGACATGGTGAGAGCCGCATAATCAGTGACAATAGGGCCCAAAGTAGACAACCATTGGACCCCCAAAACCAAGTCAGCTCCCTTTAATTCAATGACAAATAAATCCACAGTAAACAACTTAGATTTTATATCCACTGTAACATTGTGGCACATAGCCGAACAAATGAGTGCATCACCATTGCCCACCTGGACTTTGAACGGCTGAATAACATGCAATGTTAAATGCAAGTGTGAAGCCATCCGTAAGGTGACAAAATTATGGGTACTTCCTCTATCAATCAAAATTTGGACAGGCTGACCAATAATTGTACCTTGCATTCGGAATGAATTGGCAGAACGATGTCCAAACAATGCATTGAAACTAATTTCGTGAGTAATGTCCGGATTAGCAATGTCCACCTGCTCCTCAATCACCGGTTCTGGAAGTGGAACAAGATGGTTATCAGGAGGTTCCTCTTCGGTACCTTCCAAATATAAAAGAGTTGCACGCCCTTTACACTTGAGACCAGGCACAAATCGTTCATCACAATTGAAACAGAGATTCTTCTCTCTACGTGCCTGCATTTCAGCAGGGGTTAGGCGTCGAATAGGGATAGACGGTAAGGCTAGAGGGTTCTTTGGATAAGTGGAGCTGGGAACTGCAGACAGCGGTTGTGCTGTTATAGGTGGCAACTGGTTCGAACGGTTTGGCCAAGGCTTGGTGAGTTTGGTGTTTGCAAATTGTTCTTCATAAACTTTGGCAAAAGTAAAAGCAGCGGTAACATCTATGGGACGATGCACCAAAACTGCCCTGCGAATGTGGGGTTTCAAGCCAGAGATGAACAGGCTCTTACGAGCTATAGGTGTGAGGTCAGGAACTTGTCTAACGAGCAACTCAAATGCGGATTGGAATTCAAGGACAGATCCAGTTTGTTGTAGTTTAGCCAAGGAACCAAGGGGATCCTCAAATTCAGAAGGGCCAAAGCGTTGTTGTAACGCTGTGACAAAGCAACGCCAATCAGGAAATTGGCCATTGCTGAAAAGTGCTTCGAACCAACAAGAAGCAGGCAAATCCAAGTTAAACGAAACTAGATCTAGACGATAATGATCAGCAACATGATGAAAACGAAAATATCGATCCACAGCAAATAACCAAGGGCCTGGGTCGCCCGATCCAAAACGTGGAAAAACGATTTTCATGGAACGTGGAGGTGGTTGGTTGCGGCTAGGAGACGCACCCAGAACCCCAACTTGAGCAGTGGTGCTCATAGTGGTGATCTGATGTTGTAGTGTCTGTAGCAACGCAAAAACCTCTTGGATCTGGTGATTCATAGTTTCAAATCGCTGATTCTGGTCTTCAAAACGAAGATTCTGGGAATTTTCAAATGTCTCCAAATGAAGGTCAATCGTACGTTCCATAGTTGTAAATTGTTGGTCATGGTTGTGGATCTGGTTAACAAGGTCATGGAATCTGGTATTTTCAGCCATCATGCGAAACAACAATGAAAGCACCAATGTTATGTGTAGTATTTCAGGTTGAGGGAAGAATTAGGGAGAGAGAAGAGGAAATTGAGAATAAGAGAGAGAAAGATATCTGAATTTTTCATCCCCTTTACTTCTCATCCTTCCATACTTATAACAAACAAACAGAAAGAAATCACATCGTCCATGCCTAACAAACCAACAAAAAGTAATAGCAATAACAGAAAGGTACTAACAAACTTTGGTACAATGACCATACTATCCCTATATCAATAACAAACTTTTGGGCTCCCTCTTCTTTTTAACCCACCACATAATCTTTCAAATAAGTGGGCTGGGCCTTCTTTCTTTTATTCTTCTCTGTGCTGCGTATTGGGCTCCGCCGGCCCATTACAGGGGATAAGTACCGTAATCCTTGGACTCGCACCAGAACTCTGGATTAGTGTCATAGGTAGCTCAAAGAGTCGAACCCGTGAGAATACCAGAGATTCTGATTCGCCTCAAAGAGGTAATTAGGATCGGTTTTAAAAAAAACAACTAACAAAACAGAAGAATTGTTTTGTGACTCTGCCAATTGTATTGTGTTGTTCTGTTTGAATTCGTTCTTCTTTTTTGGTAAAGTTCTGTTTGAATTCCTTAATATGCATCAAATGCAACTTAAGTAAAAAAAAAACTTTTATTTAGAAAGAAAAAAAGTTCACCAGATATGTCTCTTGGAAACCGGGTTAGGTGAAAAAACCAAGACATGATACTGTGAACAACTCTAAAAAAAAAGGTAGAAAGAAAAGAGGCTTTCATTATATGAGAAGCTTACTATGCTATGAAGAATTCACACTATAGACAGATTGTTAAAAGGGGAAAGTGTGTGTAATTTTAAAGAATGTAAAGTTGTGTCATTTTAAGAGAGAGAAAGAGATAGATAAAGGAGGAGAGCGAGTTGACAAAAAAAATAAAGGTGTGGGTCACTCCTCTTTTTGAGACTGAAAGGATGTAAGTTGTGTAATTTTAAATGATAGACATTTTTCCCTTGTTAAAAATTTAACTATGAGTGAAAAATACCACGTAAAAAAATACAAAATGTGAAAATCATTTAGGGGCTGTTTGGTAGGAGTTTTCTTTTGGGATGGATGAGAAAGTGTGAGTGGATATCTAATAATACCATGTTTGGTACAAATTTGCAAAAAAATTATCCAGTAAAATAAGTTGCCTAGGATTTGCATTTGTATGTATTTTGTGATGAAAATTACTGTTTCAAAATACCACTTCCAGTGTGGTATTTTGAGATTACTGGCTAAGTAAAGTTATTTTAGACAAGGGTTGTTCTGATTCAAAAATTACAAGGGTTGTTCTGATTCAAAAATTTCAAGGGTTATTTTGTAATTTCAATCATTTTTTCCATCAATATTTTACCTCCAACCAAATATAGGCTCAGAAAAATTTAATCCAATTTTTTCGATAATATTTCGGCCTGCCAAACAATTTTTTTTTTTTAATTTTTTGACCAAACTCATTTTTCAACCATATTCTTAGTAATTGTATTTGTCCGGTAAATAAAATTTCGTCTACCAAACGCCTTTTTAGTGATTATGACAGTAGGGAAGAATGAGAGTGAAACTAACTTGTCTTTTTAATGAAGATATAAGTACTAAGTTAACCACACTCATCATGTTCTTCAGCAAAAAAATTACTAAATACTAACTACAATCGTATATACATATAAAACTAACGGTAAAGTGTGTGTCATTTTAAGAAAGAGAAAGAGATAGATAAAGTAGGAGAGAGAGTTGACAAAAAAAATAAAGGTGTGGGTCCCACTTCTTTGTGAGAGTGAAAAGATATAAGTTGTGTCATTTAAAAGGATAAACACTTTTCCCTAAAAGTAAAGGGGGAAAACGAGGGACAAAGAAATCAAAAACAGACTGAGAAATCAAAATTGAAAATTTAGCAAAAAGGTAAATGATCAAAATTTGTTTTTAAACTATTTAAAAATCTTAGAACATTATCTGCTATTTCTCGAATATTAAAAAATTGCTTTCCCAACCCAGTTCACCGAGGTGTTGAATTTGATCTTCAACAAACAATTTTCCAATAAGCTCTTGCTACCCGCATGCTTTCTCCGTTCTCCATCCTGAGTTAGTTAAAGTAAACTAAGTAAATGTATCCTGTTAATGCAATTGCAGGACAGATATTAATAACAGAAAAAAAGAAGGAAGGAAGGAATAATATCCATAAGTCCAACAGGATGCAAGTATATTTGTCTAATAACATGAAAAGATGTAAATTGGCTCAGTCAGTTAAATTCCTTACTGTGAACACCAGATTTTAGAACCATTCTCTACTTTATTTAAAAAAAAAAAAAAGGGATAAAGAAAACAGTTAAACAAGTATTTATCTAATATACCAACATGTAAAAGTGCAGTTTTACTGTTTTGGAATCAACTACAAAGCCTTCAATGTCATAATAAGAAAATGGAGATCTAATCAGCAAAAAACTTTACCATGTCAAACTAAAATTAATTCAATAAGAATATGCTGTCAACTGAGAATTGCTACCTCACCCACTCTTTCCTCAAAAGCCATGACAGGCGTTTACCTGAAAGCAAAAACAAATTTATACAATTAAAGGATACTTAATCAACAAACACAATTACTTTCTCTATGTACCAATTAAGTTCATAGTTAATTATGCAACTATTTTGCAATGTACCTCTGAGTGAACCATCAGCTTTCATCTCAGAAAGTTAGCTAGAGGCTATAAAGCTCTCATTACCAAGTAATTGAATCCCTTCTGTTGGCAGATTCTGATTCTTCTGAGGTTCAATCTCTTTGGGAGGAGAATTTATTGATCTGGCAAGGCGCTTCACACAATTCAAACGCAAGGATTTTGGTGTGCTACCTGAATTATTTTTCACAACATTGAAACTAATAATTAAAGATGCCAATTATATATATATATATATATATATATATATATATATATCCCACTAAAAAGTTTAACCTTATAATTAACTCACCACAATCACCAACTGATACATCTTCCTTTGTAATCAACTCTGCCGCAACCTGATGAGTACCAGCAGGGTCAACCATTGAACGTGTCAAGTTTCTTGCAAGACTTTTAATATGATTTAGACGCAACCTTCCTGGTGAATTGCCTTGTTTATTATAAGCTAGAGTTTCCAAGGGAACTGATGATCCTATAGGTTGCATTTCAACATTAAAATAATAATAATAATAATAATAGCGGCAGGATATTCTTATATTAGAAGTCTTACCCTCAATCTTTACCATTGATTCACTTGTATCGAATGACTCACGTTACTAAATTTTTTTTGAGCCTTTAGATATAAGAGGATTAGCGTACAAGATTGAGAGTATAACTTACACTGGTGTAAAATAATCATGACCCATAATAATAAGAGTAAACACCTTTTTTGGTCCCCGACAATATCTACGAAATCATTTTTAGTCCCTGACAATAAAAAAGGACCAAATTGGTCCCTAAAATTATGAAAAAATGGTCACTTTAGTCCTTCTGTCAATTGTAATAAGTACTCCTTGGTCATTTTTTCATCATAGTAGGGACCAATTTGGTCCTTTTTTATTGACAGAGACTAAAAAAAATTTAGTGGATACTGGTACCAAAAAAGGTGTTTACTCTAATAATAATAATAATGTAACACAATGTCGATTTATTGTGAACATAACAAGAACTCACCATCAACAACCTCAAGTCCCAAATTTAATGTTTCTTGTCCTTGGTTAAGGCCAGGAAGAGGGAAACCAATACCACGAGAGAGGACTGTGTAGTCTAGTGAGGTAGAAGAAGTGACCCCTTGAAACTCATCACTCGTACTTGCTTCACCTGCACTTGATTCTAGAGCTTGAGGTTGAGGAATATGAATGAATGGAACATGAACATTTGCAGCTCTTTGTCTTCGAAGCTGATAGTTTCTGCGGCGTCTCGCAAGATGTCTTTCTCTTTGTTCTTGAGTCATTGATTGTCTCCTCTGCCTGTCACGTATACGCCTTCTCTCCCTCTCTTGTTCCCTTTGCATTCTTCTTATCTCTGCTCTCTCTGGAAACTCTTCCATGCTCACTCACCCTTACAACCTCTCTTTTAAGCACCCCAACATTTTTTCATTTTTTTTTTTTTGTCCTTTTTTTTTTTCATGAATACCAAAAATGGAACAAGAAATTTGAATCAAGATAAAATTTATATGATCCATGCAAATTCATAACATATAAAGCCTAATTCATGTAAATCTGGCATGAGTCTATCACAATAAAGTAAATTACAGATGATAATCATGATGATTTAAACTAAAACTGGTTCTATAAATTATAAATATAAGATATGAAATAACAAGAGGATCATTCATAAAAATGGAACATTAAGATAATAATATAATTTAAATTTGTGTGAAGATTGGAATGGAAGACATTTTACCTGTGACTGCAGATTTGAATACTGGGGAGACAGGGCGAAGCAATTTGCTTGCGTACGTAAAAGGGCATTAAAAAAAGGAATGAAGCATGGGATATAAATGATTAGAAATATATATATTTTATTTTTCTTTAATTAATTAATTAATTTTGTTTTTGGCTTGAGATTTGCATGACAAGTTTCGTGGACTTCCCTTCCTTCTGCATCCCATAATAATCGTTCTCTGGAGAGTTTGCCAAATCAGTAATTGACACTTCAACGATGTGGTCGCTTCTAAATCTGAATCTGAAACTACATATTACAAGGTCCAACATCCCTCATCTTAAATTCTAATCAATGTGACTATTGTTTTAAATTTACTAGCAAACCCGTTAAAAGAGAAGGGGAGAGAGAGTATTTATATTCGTTTTTCCATCACAAGAAACGAATCATAACGTCCTTTACGTTTCTACATGACAAATTTTTTAACATCTGGTTTTTATTTTATTGTCTTTTTTTTTTTTCTCCCCAAAAGATTATTATCTTAAACAATAAAATGGAAAATGTTACACCTGTGGAAAAGTTATGCAAACTTTGTTCACATCTTCCAATAATAGTACATCATACACAACTTATGATATATTAACCAATTATTCGTGAGTTTCGCATATAGGAAACCCACGTGTAATTACATTTATTTAATTTTTTTAAAGTCTGACTCGGTTTTCCTACACGACTATGTTAATGACAATTTACGCTGTTCAAGTTTGATTCGACATTTGGACCTGATCAACGTGCCCATTAATATTATATAGCATGCTTTCTTACTTAAAAACCAACTATGCAATAAAAAATATATAATAGTCCATTAATTTAGTATACCACCGCATGCGCAGGATGTGTTTATCTCTTGCTATATACTTATTTTAAAAATACAATTCAGAAATATATTCACAAATAGATGAGTGGAGTGAAAATTTTGGATTGTGATCCTCTTGTTTGGAGACGTGTGAAGACCAGTCACAAATAGAAAGGATAATAGTAGACCAAAACCTTGATCTTCATGTGTCTTACATTAGAAGCTTGCGCTTCTAAGGTGAAAGTAAAAGGGGAATTAAAAACAAAAAACAAAAAAACAAGGTAAAAACGATTTACACTAGTCAACAAAATGAGTGACAAGCTCATCTCAAAGTAATTACTATATTAACTCTAAAGAATGAAAAAGAGGGCACGTAAATAACCATGACTGAGGTTTCTTTTCTATTTCATTCTAGTATTTACATGTACAGCAAGTTTAGAGAGATTCAGCAGTATAACCCACAAAAGGAAAAGGATACACGTTTGGAACAGAAAGCTAAATCTCAAGGTGTACTTTTGAGAAACTGTGAATAAGACTGATTATGGCTAAAGGTCAAAAAAAAAAAAAAAAAAAAAAGAGAGAGAGAAGGGAGAAGGAACAAGGAGGAAAATGTACATAAACCTATAACAGTGAGTCAGTAACATCTCCAGGCAGAAGAGGTGCACATAGCTCTATTCTTCCAGAATAGATAGAGAGCACCATCTGTGTATTCAAGCCTATAATTTTCATTGAATTCATTCAAGAGATTTGTGACTGCAGCCGTAGCTGAGGAACTCAAAGGGCATGGTGCAAATCCTGCCATAGAAAATCTAGACCTCCATTTTCCTAAGAGTTCATGCCTTTCCACCCTCTCAGCACCCTCACAAGCTATCATGTTGACAATGTCACGAGCCAAACAGTGCTGTTCTGCATTAATCCTTTGCTTATCGTCTCTGAGGAGGGCCACGTCTACTGATTCAAACATAGCAATGTAATAATTCAAGGTCTCAACAAACCTTTGGAAAAAGGGAGAAGTGTTGGTGTTGGATTCTTGCTCAACAAGGGTCACAACCTTTGGCGACAAGCTCTTTACCAATCTCAATAGCCTGTCTCTGTGGTTCTCTGTGCTCACACTCTCATCTGGCATGTGGTGCAGAACAAAAGGGAAATTCACAGCTATAGCTTCCCCGGGTCGAACTACAAGGTTTTCTAGTTTAACATCACAGCCAGACATGGCAGCATTATGGAACTCAAATGGCACCCCACAAGTTTTTGCATAATCTGAGAGCCTTTTTCCTACAATATCAAGTCCTCCATCCCGAGCATGAAATGATTGCGAATCATCAACACCGGTTACGCGAAGGAATGGAGGGCCACCAGGACGACATGCAAGAGCCTGGATAAGTAACAACCACTGTGTGCCCTGTGTGATTTGGAAGTCAATTATATGAATTCTGGATTCATTTTGCATTGCTTCTCCAATGACAACATTTGCTGATATGTATGCAAACTTCCAATATGGGCAAACCTGATACAGGATGTGCATGTAACTCATCAGATCTTTGCTTGTTGGTTGTTCACACTTCAAGGCATTGTAGATTACACTCCCTGATGATTCAAATCTTGCTCTTAGACCCTCCAACAAGTATGCACCCAACCTCTGCATTGGATCCCCAGCAACTGATACCATCTTTCCCAAAACATTATCCATCAAGCCTAGTGCTGTTTGAATATCATTATCAGACACAGCTTGTGCACATCGAATGAGGACTTCTCTCAAGTCTAACTTCGGGATCATTTTTGCAATCTGAGCCCAATTATATTGAGCTATTGGAGATGATTCTTGGAGGCCACCCTCGAAGAAGCAGTGACAACTGTCAACAATTTCTGACTCAGGCCCCAACAATGAAGCCTCCAGTTCCCTAAGTTTGTGTTTCAATTCATAGCTATCATCAGCACTGGAGTGTACACTTATTGGTGATCCATAGGTGTTGTCTGATGACTGGTGCTGATCTGAATGGTGTGACTGAGAAGCTTGTGAAGAAAAAGGACTCTTATTGGATGATACACTAGCATAGGAAGGAGAATCACAACCTATGTGACCAGTGGTTGCTGGGTATGATTCCAGGGTAAAGTATTGCTCCTTGCAGGTTTCAAAAGAAACAGTGGTTCCCTGGCTGCTGCTATCATGGATATCATGGCATGAATTGCTTTGTAATATTTGGTAATGAGTGTAGGGATCAATGTCTTGCACAGGCTGCTGGTATAAATGGATACCAGCCGAAGATGGGTGTTTCTGGGATGTTTGCATGTAGGAAGAAATTATTTACTCAGAGGAGAGAAATTGATCACAATAACGAGTAGTCAAACTTTGTAATTGTAAAAATGCTTCCCAATTATTCGAGTTCACCCATTTGTTAAATGCATAAAGCTCAATAATACCGTTTTGCTGGATGGTTTGTCTCCACTTTGATAAGCTGCTAAATGCTTTAAATATCAGCAAAAGTTACTGTTAACTACCGTTCAAGAATGTATTGAACAGCCACAATCTGCATAATATAAGAAAATTTATTAATGCAGCTTCAATGTTGGTTAAACAAAGCAAAATCTGATAAAATGAAGAAGGACTAAAGAAAAGCAAATTTAAACTTGGAAGTTTGATGAGAATTCATACAAAAATTTTCAGGACATTGAAGAGGTTCCTTATGAATGTTTATACTTAAAGAAAAGAACTAAAAACATACTAGGATCCACCAACAGAAACCCTCAAGGCTGAATGAGCACACTAAAAATGAAAGGAAACAAGGACTTCATCACTATGGCAGACAATACAACATTTAAGTTGAAATCCTCTTTAGTCTTTTCAAACTCAAATAAGAAAATAAGGATCTGTTTGTTTGTCATGAATCATGACATACAGTACAACGTAACAGAGCAATTACAACATGCAACATATCCCTGCCTGGTGATGAACTGGAAGCGTAGCAGAACATCTAGAGGTACAAAAAAATGAGAAGACTTATCTTGGATCTATTTTAGAAGTTCTCTACCACAAAGGAAATGAAGAATCTCATTCAGCTGCTCTAGGAATTAAGAGATGCAAACTCAATGGGTGCCATATTCAGAAAGGTGCAAAAGAAAGGGAAAGAGAATGGCATACAGATGCACACTCCCAACTAGGATTTCTTTCTAATGATGTTGTCAGAACTTGAATGACCAATCAAGGAGACAAAAATCAAATCCCCAATATCTTACAGAATTAAATCAGAAAACACCTTCCCAAAAAACTATCCACTAGTAAAACTAACAACAGTAAGTGTGATGAGAGATCAGAAAAGAGAATAAAGCAAGGAGCAAAAACAAGTCTTTTATTCTTTAGTCCTGAGAAATATCTTTTGAACATATAGGCTAGCACGTAATTAATTAACTTCACAGCAGCACCCACAAAATTGAAAGCCTTTGTTTCATCAACAAAAATAACCAGGAAAAAAAAAAAGGGAGAGGAAAAGTTTTAGTTTACCTCAAAAACACAAAATAAACGAATTTGAAGTAACTGTCAAAATAAAGAGAAAGAAGTTTTTTTTTTTTTTATTGGGTTTTTTACACCTAATAATATCAAACCGTCAACAGAGAACATCCAAACATACATAGCAATGCTCTTAACACCAGACGTTAGAACCAAAGTGAACCAAAAAAACGGTCCAAGTGCAGACACAAACTCCATGACAAAGAAATGGAATTAAAAAAGGTTGAGAAACGGGAATCTTATCTTCAGACCCGAAATTTGTTTAGTTTTGAAAACAGAAACCAATACTTACAGAAGATTCTTATACAAACCCATATTAATTAGAATCAACCATGGAACCCAATCAAACACATCAGACAAGACAATCACGTGCCATTCAACAAAAAACCATCCCATCAACCTGAAACCTTAGATAAACAAAGTGTAAAGACATAGCATACCTTTTTTTAGGAGTCAGACACAGACTCATGAGCGAGTATGAGGTTCAGTTATGTGTTGTGTGGCAGAGATTCTTGTAAGAAACAGTGATTTTGCAGAGAGAGAGAGAGAGAGAGAGAGAGAGAGAGGTATTAGTCGTTTGTGGAGTTCAAAATCAATGGATTGGTAACCAGCAAGCATTAATGTGATTTTAATTAAACATTGTGTATATAATATCACATATTTATAATAATTAAATGCATTGTAAGAAATGCCCTATAAATATGTGATAATTACATTATTACCCCATGTGGGACCTCCATGTAACAATCCTACTCGGTTTCGTAGATAGTAACAGCCATCAGAGAAACATTGAGAAACATGCGATTGGGAAATCAAATAAAATCGAATGTTCTTCACCGAGTAAAGTACTCTCTTACCTTACCTGCACACCAAAAATTCAAAAAAAAAAAACAAAAAAACAAAAAAAAATATATTATTTTTTTCTCGTGCCTCATGCCTGCATCTGACAGCTGACTTTATAGTTTGTACTTTATACCAACCCTTACTTCAGTTTGTAAATGATTATTTCAAAGGGGGTATTCGTAAAATAAGATTACTTATTTTAAGATGTAAGAAATAAAAACTAATTTAATTTTGGAATGAAGTTTCCACGATGCAAAACATAAATTTAGAATTAACTTAAATTTAAGTGTAATTAAATTCTTTCAATTAAAGTAAATATGATTAATTTATACAAATTTGACTTTTAATTATATCAAATCAAATTAATTGTAATTAAGAGATCAAATGACTTACAAGATAGTATTTAAACTTAATTGTAATTTTCTGCAAAATGTTTGATTGTTCTGAATTCCAGATCTACCTTGTCGAATTTTATGATATATTTAAGAAATGTTTATTAATTAAAATGTTACTGGGAGGAAGTGTAAGTTATTATGTTTCGAGGATCTTATATTAGTATATCTCTGCATCATTTAGATGTGTAAGACTAGTTCAGTTTAGGATATTAAATAGCAATGTGTTTCTTCGAGTTCGAAATATTAACATTGCAAATGGTATCAATTTTTTTTATTTTTTTTGGTATAAATGTTATCAATTATTTAACTTTAATGTGTTTATCACTTGAGCCGCAACATGTTAATATAGTGGAGAGTCTAGAGACCTTTTTTATGATATCATTTTTTTTTTTTTTCATCGATTTATTAATCCAATTCGAATACCGTCGGATCCATTTTAAATGATGTTCTTCCAAAACTATTTTTTCCACTCCCAAGACTTATTTCACTCTATGTGTGCTATTAATTAAGTTACAATACGAGGATATATATGATTTATTCACACAAAAAATGGAAGCAAGCCTCGTAATCAGCTATTCCTAATCATTATTTAGGATTATTGTTTTTTGCACTCACTTATAACATAGTCTTTTTGTAGTTTAGATTTGATTAGTATTAATACAAAATCTAATTTATTTTTTATAATATTATTTGATCAATTTGGTTCAAAATATAAATCCAATCTAATTAATTCAATCCAGTTTAAAATAATTTGGACCGGATCTGTTTTCCATATTTGTTAATTATTTTAATATATAAAATTATTAAACATAAGATTCTAATGTTATCAAAATAAATAAATAAATCCTCACACAAAAAATCAAAACATAATATACATTTTAAATTTAATTAAATCTAAGTTAACTTTCAAATAATATTATATGTTTAAATTCAAGAGAGCAGAAGCTTCATTTGAAGTACTATAAAAAAAAAATTAAAAATGAGTAGGGATAATATAACACCTCATGGTTAGGGCTGAAGGAATGTCACACGATCATTATTAAATTAACTGTAATATTTTTCTATCCGGAAGGATATTATCATGAGTGCTTCTATTTTTAATAGGTTATGAACTTCATCATAACTATATTCAATGATTCAAAAGTAATTATGAATGACACCATTTAGATTGTCGTCTTATATTCGATCATTTGGTGTAATTTGAATCCCATGAAGTAAGCAAAACCAATTAAAATTAAAATAGCCTCCGTATTCTTGCCACAAGTGTAAATATGTCATCATATATAGTTTATTCACTTTTGCTGGTTATATTCCCTTGCCAATAGTTTAGCCTTATTCCTAATGATGGGTATGCGCTCATCAAGTTTATTTTTAAACACCCAGTTAATTAAGTTCTATAACAGTGTGATTTTTTTATGTACAATTAAATGTCATTCAATGACTATGATGATTGTTTTATGCATGAATAAATGCGAATCAATAACCTATCAATAATATGAAGCATAAATTTGTAAATTGACACAACAATAATTATTACACTTGAATGTAATTGTATTAGTTATGGAATGGTATCATAATAATTATTGTAACCAAACGTAATAATTTTCAAATTTGCCATTTTTGAATCGACCACTTTTCCATTGAATAAAGAAAATTATCTTTGCTTACCAAAAAAAAAATTATCTTTGAACATCTCATGAATTTTTATAATTTGGAGTTATTCTAATTGCCCATCAAATATAAAATTGTCTATGAAATGATTTCAAGATGAAGATTTTTAAAAAGTGAACATTAATTTTTACAATATTTTAAAAAGTGTGTGAAACACTTTTATGAATAAAACGTAAATTTGATGATTTTTCATGGCTTTTTTTTTTTTTTTGGTGAAATTCATGGCTTTTAAAATAAAGATTTTCTTTGGGTTTAATTGTTATATATAACAATTGAATAAATTGTTTGAATCTTCCTCATTTTTGCTGCAACTGTCACATGTTTGATGAGTAGCGTTGGTCTTAAAACCGTCCTTAGTATATATTGAAATTTCTATTTTATTTTCAAATTACTATAGGGTGGTGTTTGGTTGAAGATTTCTTAAAATTTATCTATGCAAATCAAATTGGCAGAGTAAGAAAGCAATATTTGGTAGATGGTTTTACAAAATTTTCCTAGGTGTTATATTTGCATAGCATTCCTTATTTGTTCATAGAAAGCAAGACAAGGTTACTATTTAGAAAGACAACTTGAGGGTGGCATTTTACATTTAGCTAGCTAAATGGCAAAAGTGTAACCTACTAGTAGACTTAAATACCCTCATCTAAAGTGCCAAGGTTTCACTTTTTTATGGGGTTATATTTGTCATTTTGTACCACTTTCCCATCAATATTTTACACTCAACCAAATATAGACTTACAAAACTTTAAACAATTTACCCGGTAATATTTCGTCTAATCAAACAACTTTTTTTATATTTTCCTACCAAACTCATTTTCCAACCATTTCCCTAGTAATTACATTTCCCTAATAATCAAAAAAATTCTCCTTAACCAAACGCCCCTGAGTGCTTTAAGATATTACAATTAACATAATACAATAAGGGGATTATTTTTATTATGTTACATAACATAAAATCATCTTTCTACCAAACTCCTTTGACACACGTGGTAAGGAGCTCAGACCCCTTAACCAGAGGTCTCGAGTTCGAGCCATGAGAATGAAAAAAAAAATTGAGAGAGCCGTCACCGAAAGGTCCGACATTACTCGATGGGGATTAGTATTCGGTTAGTGCCGAAGGACACCTTTAAATTTATTCACACAAAAAAATCCCATCTTCCCACACACAAGTTTTACATGGGACCCTTTAAATTTTTTCTAAATTTCCTATTCTCTCTCCTCCTTTTATGAGGGTAAAAAATTTGTTTTTATGTTATGCCACGTAATAGAAACAATTCCCTTACTTTAACTAAGACGGTTGAATTGATTGTTTGAATCTTTATCGTTTTTGCTGCAAAATCACATGTTTGATGATTAGCGCTGGTTTTGAAACCGTCCTTGGTATATATTAAATTTTCTATTTTGTTTTCAAATTACCGTAGTGCTTTAAGTCATTACATTAATTAAATTTTGAATATATTTATTGCTCAACTTATTTTACAATTAGCTCGTTTCAAATTATTATGAATGTTTATTCCTTATATATTATTATAATGATGTCTTTCATATCCGGGTTATTTTTATCAATACTATTATCCCGATATTTTACACTTGAAGTGAACTTGGGGTAGAGGAATCCTCCAAAGGCACTGATTTACTAAGATATTTATCTCACATCCTATTATGGGACTCCCTTTCAGGTACTGAGAGTGCAGGAGCGTTCAATGGCGGGATGCACACGGTAGGCATAGATTGTTGTTGTTTATGCATTTGGATTATTTATGTCTTCAACATGTTATTTTGAATGATTGTAGCATCATATGTTATGTAGTCTTATTTTGAGAATATATACTATTGATGCATAAAGGAGGGACTTAGCCTATGATCATAGTTATTGGATATCTTTCTTGTTGTTGATGCATGCAAAGGACTTTGATCATATGTTTTGTATTAGTGAAGTTTTCATTTATGTAGTATAGGGACATTTAGGTATTTTGATACAATTATCATGGAAGGGCTTGTGCGCCTATTGGATAGACTAAGATGATGTTAGTATTTATTGAATTGTTTATCAAGTTGATATATCATGTGAAAATTATCTCTAGATGTCCTAAAAACAAATGGAGCTCTGTCCATTTTATTTGGGCGATATTGAGGTTATCAACTTATGTGATTAACTATCATCACTATCATATGAAGCCATGTTGCTTATGGGAACTTCATAGTGTTATGATATGTTTAAGCAAGATTGGATATTTTCGCATTTTATATGAGTTATAATTACAGTTTGAGTTATTTATAAGGGAAAAATGTTTATCCTTTTAAATGACACAACTTATATCCTTTCACTCTCACAAAGAAGTGGGGCCCACACTTTATTTTTTGCCAACTCTCTCTCCTCCTTTATCTATCTCTTTCTCTCAATTAAAATGACACAACTTTACATCATTTGAAATGACACACACTTTACCCTATTTATAAATACAAAAAGTGTTTTAATCATATGTAATGATACCAAATCGTTTCTAAAATGGGGTGTTACAATTTTATTTACCTACAAAGAATTGCAAAATTTCATATTCCAATTGTAAATGCTCCAATTCAGATCGATGTCCTTTTAGGACAATCCGCTAGTGCAAATGAAACTAAACCACTCTTAAAACGTGAAAAATCGATCAATTCTAAGGATAAAAATCATCGAAAAGATTAAAGGAGAAAATGATTAAAATGGTCATAATGTGGAGACAAATGTTATTCTTGAAGACATAACTTTCATTACGTCTCACGGAAGGTTCAAGTACCTAAAAATGAAGAGATATCAATTAGTTATATGACTACAGGAAAAAAAAAATGAATTGAAAATATATAATTGTCAATAACATTTTTGCATATAATGAAAAATTGAAATGTGACGAGGATCTTGAGCCTAAATTTGTTGGGGAATGTAAACCGGTAAATATTTGGCCAAAATGAAAAGACGCAATTCTAGCAAAATTGAATTCACTTGAAAAATGTAAAGTTTTGGACATATATTCCAAACAGTGAAGGTGTAAAGGTGGTGGATTAGCATTACTAGTCGGTGTGAGGTTATTTTTGTTGGATCGATTTCTATATTAGGAGCAAAACAAATGAATAACTCACTGATAAAGGAGCTGAAAACTCTATTTCTATTATCTCTTTCACAGGCTTGTATTGATATGAAATACAAAAGACCTATTTATAGGCCAAAATACAAAAGCTTAAAGACTCCAAACAACACAACTTTTCATAACTAAAGAGTCAAACGACATAACTCTTCATAACTAAAAGAACACACCCCTTCACCAAACTCTAAGCATAATAATTGTCCGCTAACAAATTCCCAGGGACATGACTCTTCACCAGAAAACACTTCAGGTTTCTATTTCCTATTTTCTATTTTTATCTCATTAAAATTTAACCCAACAAAACTCCCCCTTAAATTTTAATTCTTCTTTTTTGAATTTTCAACCGGTTGATTTTTTCGCGCTGCTTCCATGTTACATTCCTTTCTTCAATTTTTTATTTGTTTGTTCGGCGGTTCCTTCATTGGTGGAAGATAGACAGTCTTGAATTCTTCTTCGTCAAGCACATCCACAATTACACCTTCCATTTTTCCGCACTCAGCTTCTTCATCGCTGGGTTTCCTATCCGAAACACCCGCTTCGGCTTCTTTTACAACAATACCCACTTCATCGCCGGGTTCTTCTTCAACAAGTCTAGCTTCCACGCGCCTCATCGATAGAATCTCAGACCACTGTCCTTCAGGGAATTGGTCTCTTTTCGGTGGTGTCGACATCTTCCACTTCCACCATAAATTCAATGCAGTCTCTGACTTCCAACCCGAACCACGTCTATGCCGGTCTCCGACATCAACCTCATCACGTCGGGGTCGAGCTCTTCTCCAAAACATGAGCTCGGTGATTTAGTCAGGTTCTCCCCCATCCCGGTTATCAACACGGAACTCGGATTCGCGGTCTCCTCCATGCCGGTCTCCATCAAGCACCTCGGCTTCTCAATATCCTTTCCGATTTTTGACTCTGTCTCCATACACTCAGGTTCCGCGAAGTCTTCTACCTCGACAATGGACTCGTCATTCCCTTCCTTCTCCGCTTCGATCTCGGCTCCTTCGTTCTCCTCATCTTCTATCTCGGCTCCTTCGTTCTCCTCCTTTTCTATCTCGGCACCCTTAGCCGCAGTCATCTCCATCGTCTTCTTCTCTGAGTCGTCTCTTAAGCGCTCCGACACGTCAATCTCCTCCGTGGATGCGTTGCCGTTGTCAACCTCGGATTCCGCCATCTCGGTCTCTTCTTCATCCGCATCATTCTCCTCATCTTCATCATCATCATTGAAGATTTCATCTTCTTCATTAATCAGATCAAAATGTGCGGGCAAATATTTGGTTATGAAGACCATTAGAAAATCCTTCCACATATTATTAAAGTCGCGGCAGTTCCATGTACAGAACCATTTGATTGCACTTCCTCTAAGTCTTCTCATGGCTATATGACATTTGTCCTCCGTCCAGTTTTTTTCCGAAAAAATTTCTTCAAGCAGAGAAGCCAATCTAATGCTTCATCCTTATCTCCATGGAAGAGTGGCACCTCCAACTCGCTACTTTTCTCCATAGCTCTGATACCAATTTGTTGGATCGATTTCTATATTAGGAGCAAAACAAATGAATAACTCACTGATAAAGGAGTTGAAAATTCTATTTCTATTATCTCTTTCACAAGCTTGTATTTATATGAAATACAAAGGACCTATTTATAGGCCAAAATACAAAAGCTTAAAGTCTCCAAACATCACAACTCTTCATAACTAAAGAGCCAAACGACATAACTCTTCATAACTAAAAGGACATACCTCTTCACCAAACTCTAAGCATAATAATTGTCCACTAATAAATTCCTAGGGACATGACTCTTCACCAGAAAACACTTCACATTTCTATTTCCTATTTTCTATTTTTATCTCATTAAAATTTAACCCAACAATTTTGAGCAGTTTTGACTCTAAAGTTGCTCGTCCTATGGATGTGCTTATTCGTTGGAAGTCTCCTTCATTTGGTTTTATCAAATTAAACATGGATGAGACTGAAAGGGGTCTCTTGGTGCTACAGCATGTGGTGGTTTATTTAGGAATTTTTAGGGTGCTTGACTTGGTGGTTTTACTTTTCGTATTAGCATCTGTAATGCTTTTTCAGTAGAGCGGAGTTTGGCATGGTCTCACTATTGCTTAGCAAAGAGGTTGGCGTTGATTAATTCTTAAAAGCGACTCCACTGCGGTGGTTGCCTTGCTCTTTGCTCCCCAGACAGGATGCGACAGCTCGTGAGTCTTATTTACTGACTTGTATACAAGCACTTGCACTTTAGATCAGGATTGACAGATTTTGGTTGTTCATGCCTTCCGCGAGACCAACTTTTGTGCTATTTTTTGTTGTTGCTATTTTTCCCCTTAATGATACTTCAATACCGGATGAATCTATTTTTGCAGATCCTCCTTGGCCTTTAAAGTTTCTTCTCCAGGCGAACGCTGCTGTGTTTGTCTTCTCAGGCGAGGAATGGGCTAGCTTTTGTCCTTTTTTTTACTTTGTGTTTTTTCTTCAGTTTTTTTTTTTCGATTCTTGTATTAAAAAATAACCTAGTGGGTTACAAATGAATTTTTGTGTGAAAACATAATGAGAAAAACTTGACACTTATCTGCAAAAAAACTTCTTAAACAATACTTATGATTAAAGACTTCTATAAGTTTTGAAGGAGGATGTGCTCTAAAAATATGTCTAAAAAAATTAAAAATAATATTCAATTTTAAAAGTTTGAATAAACTTAAAGAGGACGATAGCCCCACTAGCCCCTCCTTGACTTCACCAGTATATTTTTTAGAAGGGGATATTCTTACTAACAAGACATTATCTATCTAATATGATTGGGATAGTGAAATTTTTTTGATAATAAGAATATTCTCCTCTATTTATTATATGATAAATATGACAATTTTTTAAAATTATAAGGACAACATAACCAAAATATAACATTAACATAACAATTAAATTATAAATTATAATTATGATTTTGATATTTTAAAGTTTTTTTAATCATTGAAATTGAAAACTAAATAAAATAAGAGTTTTATATTTCTCATGTTAAATGAAAATTGAAATCTCATGTTGTAGAGATAAAAAGTATGTGGGACCCATATTTTAGAAAAAAAATTAGATGTAAGACCCATGTCAGCACGAAAATTAAAAGGTACATAGGAAAATTTGAATTCTCATGTAAAATGAGAAATATAAAATCCGTAAAATAATATCTTTTGCGTTATGGAAGAGCTGGGGTGCGTAGGCAGCGAAGAGAGAGAGAGAATACTGGTTTGACGATCCCGTGTGCTCCATGCACAATGGCCATTGAAATTAGGTCACAAGTCCCATGGCATTATTGAAAATTTAGTGAAGTCTGCGGACAATTATTAGACCCAAGTCCACTGAAAAAGTTGACCCATCTTACATTCCCCGAAGCCACTCTAAACGAAGGCCTCACTCGAATGCTAGAACCAGAAATCTTATTTTATATATGGGAAAAAATCTTTTATCCATATAAATTTATATCATTTTAAATCATAACCGTTGATTTCTGTCTATCATCGGTTATAATTTATTGGGTCAAATTTAATGGGCCAAATTTATTATTAATTAATTAATAATTTTGATCCAATAAATTATAACCGTTGATGGACAGAAATCAACGGTTAGGATCTAAAAGGATATAAGTTTATATCCTTTAAAATGATAGATGTTATTTCCTTAATTTATTATTCAATTAGCAAGTATGTATTTTAAATATAATTTTGAATAAGATCCCAATTCCAATATGACTACAAGATGCTCATCAAATGTAAATGAGAAAAAAAACGTACAAAAAAATGAAAACAAAATTAAAAAAATATGCACTACAAGTGAAAAAAATATATAATTAAGTTACAAAATTTTAAAAGAACAAAAATTCAGATAATGTGTTCTAATTTAATAAATAGAAATAGAACATAAAATAAATAGTATAATATGTTAAATAATCATAAAGTCATCAAGTAGAAAAATAGAATTATATGAGATAACCTCACTTTTAGTAGTGTGGACTCAACTATATAATATAGAAGTGGATAGGTATCAAATGAATTAATAATTATTCAAAAAATTAACACAATACATATTTAATAATATAGAATTAGAAAAAAATTATTGCTTCTATAATTAACATTTAAAATTTTATTTTTATTAATTTATTTGTATTGATTTTATGGTTTTTTCAATTTAATTTAATAAAATGTATCAATGAAAAGAAATTTTAAAATAAAGATATAGATTTATGTAAAAAAATTATCTTGATCTTGTCAATTCTAAGCATACTAATTTATAAATTTTTAATTACTTGCAAAATAAAATATTAGATGTTTTTACTTTAAATATTAAATGCTTTTACGATTTCAAAAATTTAACGTTGCAATTATTTTTAATTTTCAGTTTATATATTTTCATTCTCTCTCTTTTTTTTTAAATATTTTTGTGAAACATATAACGATTTTTATTTTTATCAAGAGAACGTTAGATTTGTCTTCTTATTATCATTTTTTTTTATAAACGTCTTCTTATTATCATTTTTGTTACAATATAGTTGGGCAAAAAAATTAAAATATTATTATTTTAATAAATAATTACGAATACATAGCAGTTTCGAAACTATTTACAAATCTATAGCAGTCAGTGGCAAAAAAAAAGTTAACTTATGAACCGTAAAACTTTGAAAAAGCATAGCTTTTGACTCGGGTATCCGAATGAGGTAGTTCTTTTTTTGATTCCATATAACTTTTCGAGATCTACGCAATGACATCTCATTTGATATATTTTATCTCTCACAAACACAATTCAAATTTGCAATAATTGTATTATATAGTGTATTACAACAAAATTTAAAAAATTATTATTAATAAGAAAAATAAAATAAAGATTAAATTTGTGATTTAAACTCAAAAGTTAATTTGAAAAATCTGTATTAATAAAGAAAACAATTAAATAAATATTCTAAACACTTGGTAGAATATTATATAAATTTGTATATATTTTAATAATTAATAAATAAACTTGTAAACTATTTTTTTCAAACACTTGACAGAAGTATATATTGTAATATGACATTAAGTATCCTTATTTATAGATGGGTTAATCTACTTTGGTGCCATCTTTATATTATCATTGTTGCAAATTTGAATTGTTTTTGTGAGAGATAAAATATATCAAATGAGATGTCATTGCGTAGATCTCGAAAAGTTATGTGGAATCAAAAAAAGAATTGCCTCATTCGGATACCCGAGTCAAAAGTTATGTCTTTTCAAAGTTTTACGGTTCATAAATTAACTTTTTTTTTTGCCACTAACTGCTATAGATTTGTAAATAGTTTCGAAACTGCTATGTATTCGTAATTATTTATTAAAATAGTAATATTTTAATTTTTTTGCCAATATAGTTGTGTTAATTAATTATTACTTTAGTTAATTTGTGATTAGGTTATCTTCATAAATGTCACGTGCAATTCACTATTTTATATAGGGCTTAAATATTTTAATATTTCTATAATGATATAGATAAATTATCTACATTCACTCCCAATTTTTTCAATTGAAAGATTAAAAAATTATAATAACAAAGACTATTATAACCTTGAAATAAATTATAAATATAAAAATATTTTAATTTTACCCTAAAACAATATCATTTTGAGTTCATACAGATAAATTATTTGCATTTACTTCAAAAAAAAACTCGTTTATATAGTTACACAAAAATAGGTAATAAAATGAGATTAACGTTTCTTCTACAAGTTAAAAATAATGAAGAATATTTTAGTAAAATTTATTATATAAGATAAAAGTAAAATTTTTAAAATATTTTATGTTTTTTTACTAAACTATAGGAAATGATTTTATCTTTTATTGCGAGAAATATTTTTCTCTACTAAAATATATGAATTGAAAAAAACACAAAACGACACAAACTCCACTCCAGATCTTTACCATTCCTCTTACAAAATTTATAAAATAAAACAAGGTAGCATTTTCATAATTATTAATGAACTCTAAAAGAATAAAAACGTAAAGCATCTCCTTTTATATTTTATTAATAGTTTTCTTTAAATTTCTATATAACCAATACTTCTTTAGCAGATTTTTATTTTACTAATAATGATTTTAAAATAATTTTTTTTGGTTTTGGTTATAGTGATACTTATTTTAATGTTCAGACATATCATAAAAAATGAAAAATCAAATTTTAATGTAAGACATACCAATACCTCAGCAAGAACATTACTAAAGGATAAAATAATTTGTTTATTTAAAAAAACTGTTCAAATAAAAAAATAATAATAACGTGGAAAATTGGGTTGATATTATGCTAGTTTTTGTCTTTTGTTGGGTTGATATTATGTTACTCGGCAGAGTTATTGTCACGTGTTTTTCAATTTAAAATACTATTTATTGCATTTTATTTACTCTCTTTTAGTGGCTAATCGGAAAGTTCTATCTCTTTGTCTGCACCTCTCTTGGACGTTTAACATGTTGCCCATTAACAGGGTAACAGTTTGAAGACTAATCAAGTTATTATTATGCATGAAAATATAATTTATTTTATTTTATATATTCACTGATTTTTCGATTATCCGACTAAGGACCTGTGTCTACAGAAAATAAATTTATTATCACTTGAATCAATAGTTATTGATACTAAATATATTTCTATAATTAGACACTTCAAGCTTTAAAGAAAATTAAAAAACAGTGGGAAAAAATTATGTTCTTGGTTTTATTTTATTTTTTTGAAAATCATTGAAATATATAAAATCATTAATGTAACTTTATCCAACAGCTTAAGCTTTTGAATTGAATTGGTTGTTTACATAAATATTTGTTGATTTTTTTTAGTGAGTTATAGTCCTCAGTCAAATTGTGTTGGTATTAATCAATGCAGTCATCGTTGGTAGTTAATTATGCCACTTGGGGTTTGGCCGCTTTCTTTCTCAGGACTTTCCAAGTTTCCTCACTTTCTCGGGACTAAACTTGTTAAACAACAACAGAAAATGACAGTAACTATTATTCATTTTATTGCAAGCCAACCAAATTAGACAGGATATATATATATATATATATATATATATATATATATATATATATATATATATATATATATATATATATATATATATATGTTTTATAAGAGTTATGTTGTTGGAAAAGTGTTTGTGTTATGTTATAGAGATTCATTTTGTGTGCCGGATTTTTTTTGCTGCGGACCCCACAAAATGTTGTGAGTGTAGGAAATTTTTTCTGGTCATGTTAAATTGTATATGAGAAACCCAATATATATATATATATATAGAGAGAGGTAGGATCCTTTGACACCTCATCTGAGAGCCGTTAGATCAAAAAATATCAATGGTATCACATGCTTATAAATCAGAGCCGTTGATATTTTTTGATCCAACGGCTATCAGATGAGATGTCAAAATTGAAATTTGACACTGGTGTCAAAGGATCATATATATATATATATATATATATGATTATTTTCGTTAATTTAACAAATTATTTAAATTTTAAACAGTAAATTTACTTATATCGCTTAAAAATACACCTCTTATGCTAAGGCCGAAGAAATATAGGTATTAGAAATATAAATACATAAAATTAATAATGTGCCTCGTTCATCTATTTAAATTCTTGAAAGAATTAATTCGTTGCATGATATGATATGATATCAGAGTTTTCTACCTCGTAAAGTTTATTCTTCTATAGTTTATTAATAAAAAATATATCTTAAGAGATAGGTTGAGAAATTATTAAATTTCATAAAGGTTAACTAAAAAGTACATTATAATTTAAATTCTAATTGATTAGAGTTAATTCAAAAAAAAATTGAGGGAGTTTACTTAAAAAATAATGAAAGCATATTTAAGCGTGTTTAGTTTGATCTATACAAAATTATATTACTTACCATTGAGTTGGACAAAAGGAAAGTAGAAGCGCAAGAGAGTTAACTACGGTGTGTTAATTGCGAGTTAAATATGACCCGATGGGATGTGAATATGTGATGAAAAGAAGGACAAAGGAGAATCTAGGTACTTTCTTTTAAACTTCCAAGAAAGAACTAGTCAAGCCCACTTTCTATCTTCAAAACATCGTCATCTATGTCTTTAATTAATAAGAAAAAGTAGGAAAAAAATAAAGAAGAAAAAAAACTGATTACGCCAGCAAGAAAATAAAAAGTTGTGGTACCCGGCCGTGAAAGTGGGTTGGGTTGCGTAAAATTTTATCCCGAAAATCTAAGTCGCTAAAAAAATTTAATTTAGTTTGGCTCAAGCTTAGTACGAGTTTAATTATTAGTCTGACTTAGCCTGTTTGTAAAAAACAAATGGTCTAGCCTAACCCGTTAGTCTGTTAATTTTTAACTTCTAAGCAGAACCATGAAGCAACTTTATAAAATACTCAAGTTCTGTTGCTAAACCAAAAATCATAATGTCAACGTCCAAACAGAATCATGAATCACAACAAAACTCGTACAATATGTATTTAAGTCACTTTCAAAAGTAAAATGTTCAAACTAAATAACATATAATTCATCAGATTCAACAAACAAATTCATACTATGTAAATTAAAATAAATACGTGAATCCAACAAACACATCATGATGCTTGTAGTAAGTATAATCTCTCCTAAAAACCTTCTAATATATTCATATATACAATCTAACATGTTGAGATGTTGGTTCCTCCTATATAAGAAATAAAGTCAGATTTCTATTAAAATATAATCAAATATAATTAAGTTATAAATAATTGTAATTGATTAAATTTATATCTTTTATTTTTTTTCAAGACAGACTTATTATATTTTATTATATTTAAAATAAATTGTACAATATAAGCCGGCCTGTAGACTTATAAACCAGGCCTTATGAAAGTGAGTCTACAACTTTTTTATTATACAAGTTTTTTCAAGGCCCAAACCCAACCTATTTTATTAAATATACTAGGTCGTGTCTGGCCTGATGTAGGCCGAGCCATAGGCCCTGTAGACCGGCCTAGTTTCACCCCGTGGTATCCCAATTACGGAATTTTTTTTAATAAATTATATATGGGGAAGGATATTGTAACAACCAAGTTTTTGTTACTACCATGTTACTACCAGTCAATCTCACCGTTAGATCGCTTATGTTGATCTAACGGTTATATTTATTTCCATCTTTGTATGGTCATGATTCCCCAAATTTAAAGTAAAAACATTAAATATGGGAAATCATGACCATACAAAAGTGAAAATAAATATAAAATATTAAATTTGGGGAATCATGACCATACAAAGATGAAAATAAATATAACCGTTGGATCAACATAAGCGATCTAACAGTGAGATTGACTGGTAGTAACATGGTAGTAACACAAACTTGGTTGTTACAATATCTTTTCCCATTATATATATCCTTCACGTATGTTTAAGTTGGGAATATTCATGATAAAATTAGACTTTTAAAGAAAAAAAATTATTATAAGAACTTGAACTTACCTAATATTTAACTTAAGCAAATCAACCCACCGCTTTGATCCGAATTAAGTACTTTACTCCATGCTCTTTTTAAAAATAAATGGTACCGTCTTTAAAAAATTATAAATTTTATGTCAAACATTATAATATTTTACTCCATATTTTTTTATTGAGGAGCCAAGGTGATATTTACTCTAAAATTTATAGACTTTTATTATTATTTTTGTAACATTTATTGTTCAGTTCATAATTTTAATGAAGTAATATAATAAAAATAATTAGATATATTTCAATCGGTTCATCGTTTCGCGAGTAATCCAATCAGGAGCGAGTCTAGGATTAAGACTTTAAACCCCTCCGAAAGATGATATTGGGGAGAATCCAGCACATGCTCTCACGCCAATTTGCTCAGCTGTTATACGCCAACTGAACTACCATCATTTGATTATAATATTTCTTTTAAAAAAAATATTGAAGTGGATGACGAATTGATTATCTTATAAAACCTTACATAATGATTACCCAAAAAAAACCTTACATAATATGATAGTTGTAGTATTATATTTCTATAAATATAAATATGTAATTGCAAATAATATACATTTACCTTTATCATCACAATTATCGACTAACCTGTTCAACTATATCATGCTTTCCTATTTAAAACAAAACTAGGCTTTCCTGTTAAGAATAAACTACTTGATGCACAACATAAAATAACAATTCATATATTTTGATTTAAATTAATAAATTGAAGAAATAATTTAAATTAAAATATATATAAAAAAAGATTTTATAAGAGTTATGTTGTAGGAAAAGTGATTGTGTTATATTATAGAGATTCATTTAGCGTGCTGAATTTTTTTTTTTTTGCTTTAAAAATTGCGGATCCCACAAAATATTGTGTGTGTAAGAAAATTATTATGATCATGTTAAATGATAGATGTAAATCCCATAAAAAAATGAGTATTTCCAGCTTATGCTTACTATGACAACCACCAAAGCCAAGATTAAAAAATAAAAGGACAGATAAAGAACAATTAATAATCCTCGCACGTCACATAGATGGGTCCAGACTTGTCACTAGAACGTCATACGGGGCAAACAAAATCAACTAGTTAACTATTTTGCCCCAGAAATAATCGTAATCAGTGATTGAATAATAAAACAATAAGGCAAATAGGACAATATAGAATATAAAAAAAATGTGAAATTCTTAATTTCTATGTGATTAAGAAATTTAGTTTAACATATACCGCTATGTGTAACTACATCAGTTACGTCATGTAAGTTATTATGATTTTTTATATTTTCTTTGACTTTTTATATTTTACATTAATTATATATTAACATTAGAATTAAAAAAGGAAAATGACCATTTATAATTTTTTTTATAATTTTTTATAAATTATATTATGTACGAAATACATAATGTAATGTAGTGTATTTCCCAGAGTCTATTAAAATTGTAAATAAAAAATTTATAAATATAATTTTTCCATTAAAAAACCGAAAGGTTATATTTACGATCTATTTTTCTTTACAACCTCTTACAATTAATATCTTAACCGTTAATTTTCGCCAACAATTGCTAAGATTTTTGCAAATAAAATTTATTAAATAATTATTAATTCACAATAAATCTTTATCGTTGATTGATGGAAATCAATGGTTAAAATATTGGTTGTAAGAGGTTATAAAGGAAAATAGATCGTAAATATATCCTCTTTTTAAAAAAAATATACTTTCCAATCATGAAAATTTCTCTAAAAAGATTTGTCGTGATCTATTTTCCCCAACCAATAACAGAGACTTTCTAATTGGGCCCATTGTCTCGAAATTTTATAATTATCTTGGACTTCAACTCTCGAGTCTCAAGCACATTATCTTTGATTGTTCTTTCATCTTTGGACGTGCGTGGCGTGACCGTTGCTGGAAAATCACCATTTCCTTTCTGTCGTAAAAGACAATGCAATACAATTAATGACTACTAAAACATCGGAGTTATCTTAAATAGGACACGTTATATTTATAATTTTTTTTACAAACTACGTGTCATACTTTAATCATGTAGCGTACGGTCATACTTAGTGTAATTTGTAAAACAAATTTGTAAATGGATCCTATCCCCTTTTAAACATGTTACAATTCTCTTTTTTAGTCCTTAACTATATATACGTAGAGAGAGAGAGAAATATTTGTTATTTCAAAAGACATAATTTTATGTCATTTCAGATGAAACGATGTTGTTTTTACGTATAATTGGTAATTTTTTACTTTTTCTTTCTTCCATTTTCTCTCTTTCTAATTTTTTGGAGAAGAAAGAATATAAAAAATTATTAATTATGAAACAGAACAATACTGTTTCATCTAAAATAACACAAAATTATGTTCTTTAAAATAATAAACATTTTTTCAAAAAAAAATTATGTTATATCTCTTTAATACTCTTTTTTTATTTCCGTCTTACCTCTATCCTTTACCATTCATATTTATGTTAAAAAAAATTAAATTCTTCGAGTACCAGTAAAATACAAGTTTTTAGTGTGTAATGTTAAGAACATAAATCTTAAGTTACTTATATACTTTTTGATAACTACGTAGATAAATTATGGATGTAATTGCAGCGTAGTTTAAGTGTTCGAATATATTTTTAAGTTAAATTCAAATTGAATCATATTTAATAATTTGTGTATTTTATTTTATTTTTATGCAATTTATGCAGATTTTTTTTAAAAAAAGGTTATATCATTACATGAGCTATACGGCAAGTTGCCTCTGAGGAAAATTACCAGGCAACAGCGCAGCCTTCTTGCATTTTCCTTTTTATAATCTTTTTCGGAAAAAGAGGAAAAGAAAAGCAACAGCAACGGTAGAAGAGAGAGAAGGCTTCTTTTTTTCCCTATAAATTAATTATTATACTTATCCCCACCAAGTCGGTCATCACACCGAGACAAAAGTGCATAAAGCTTTGTAAATTCCAATCGCTCATTCTTAAAAAGCTAAGTTGAGATCATTAAAGTGATGCTGCTTATGTGATCTTTGCAAAGCATGATAAGTTCCTTTTAGAGCACTCTATTATTTGGCACTTTTGATTGCTCCTCCTCTAATTCATTATAATTATGATATCACATAGCCTTTATCGTTCAAGAAGACAAAAATTACAGTGAGCCTTTGCCACAAATATGAAATTTATAGTAAAATTTTATAACTTAATAAGAGTTAAAATTTCAATTCATAATCTTGGGTTTCTGTTTGTATGTTGTTCTCTATTATTTTTCATTTTCTCTTATTTATAATTATTATTATTATTGATCTGGATAAATATTATACAAACACAAGGCCCAAACTAAAAGCTTTTACTACTAAGAGAACTCATAGTCATAGAAGGCTTCAAAGCCCATCTCTCCAAGCTGCACAATATTTATGACAGCAAAGACTCCACAACAGCAAGCACCATAATATTAAAGATTCCATGACAGCAAGCTCCTCAACATTTAATCATGGCTGCCATATTACTTTTGCACCAAGGTACATCATCTTCTTCTACATAATTAAACCTGCTTGAACCATATCTGACTTGAGCGTCGGAGTATCTTGCAGGTACACCCCTCATCGTGTTCCATTGAAGACCCATGGGATAAAGCGGCCCAACTGCAAGATGCTCTGACCCAAGACGGTTCCAGGCTGTGTAGAGGAAGATCACATGATCGGTCCAGTTGTAAAGATCTGTTCCGATCAATTATTATTCTCAGTGATAAAGATAAAGTTGTTAATGTTATATTTATGGGAAAGAGAAGTCTCATGTTATATGAAATTTCTAATCTCATATCATAGACACTATAAGTGTGAGATCCACATATTAAAAAATACACACACACAAAAAAATGATACATCTTTTTATGATGTCCGTAGACAGGGTTCATTTTCTTCTAGTACATGAGAAAAAAATCCCCATTATATATGGTCATATATTGCTAGGGAAAGGATATTATAATAACCAATTAGTATTCCTACCAATGTTACTACCAATCAATTTCACCGTTAGATCGATTATATGGATCCAACGGTTATATTTATTTCCAATTTTTTCATCTTTGTATGGTTATAATTCGCCAGATTTAATATTTTATATTTATTTCCACCTTTGTATGGTTATGATTTCTCATATTTAATGCGAAGTTATGATTTCTCATATTTAATGCTTTCGCATTAAATATGAGAAATCATAACCATATAAAGATGGAAATAAATATAAGCATTAAATATGAGAAATCATAACCATACAAAGGTGAAAATAAATATAACCGTTGAATCAATATAATCGATATAATGGTGAAATTGATTAGTAGTAACATTGATGGCAACACTAGTTGGTTGTTACAATATCTTATCTCATATTTCTAACATATTCCCCTTATTTATTATTTTTTGGTACAATAACATATTCCCTTTATTGATTAGGAAAAGAGAGATTTTGTTTGGGCCTAGAGTCTAGTCTGGAAGATCCAATTAATGAGAGAGTTGTTGTACATGGGGCCCAGGTTAATGAGGAGCTTAAATCACATACCCATGATCACGTTGCCATGATTCCTCCACAGCCAAATTAACACTATTTCTACCTCTATACTCGTCGGTGCATATGAATGTGAAGGAATGATCTATTTTTAGAGCTGTCCACGCCCTCCAGTCAAACCTTCAAATTAGACTCTGTTCCTCAGAGAAGGATGACTTAAAAAGTTGAAACGATCCAGGGTGTAGGCTATTTAAGTAGAAGAGAAGATTTTTTTGTGGGACGGGACCACGGTGGTCCTCCAAAAAAAAAAAAAAAAAAAGAGGACGGAAGGGAAAAAAAATCAAAAAAGAAAAGGATAGAAATGAAAGAAAAATTTCCATTTATAAAAAAGGGACTACTGAATAAATGATAGGCCTGGAATATGTAAAAAAATTTTCTAACTAGAGACTATTTGGGTAGACGGAATTTTTCTCCTTTTTCTCTGTAGCTTAAGGCCCATCATCCTTTCTGGGGATTCTAGTCTCACCAATTCCAACCCCTATGGTCAACTGATAGACACTCGCTGAATTGCTAGTCTTGCACATCTCAGCAGATTAAGTGTGAAATGCTCTCTGTGCAATGTTTGGTATGGGAAAAAAAAAATTATTTGAAAAATAATAATTATTGAAATATAGTGGAAAATATATTTTATTAAAATATTACTAGAAAGCTATTTGGTAGACTCATATTTTCTCGACAAAATTAAATTAAGTTTACTGAGTTTAAGTTTGAGAATATGAGGTTATTTTAACAAAATAACCCCATATTTATCAAAATAATCCCACCATATCTACAGACCGTACAAAGCACAAGATCAATTTTGTCCACATTTTTCCGCTTTAATTTTCGCTTCCCTGGCAATCAACATTTCCACCTATTTTATGAACTCTCATTTCTCAGTTAACAAAAGTTATCACACAAGCATTTTCTTGGAAACAAATTTGACCCAGGAAGTTTTGCAATTTTAACTACCAAATGTTGCATACTTTCTTTCCTTACCATGCTTTAACTCTCATTTCTCAGTTAACAAAAGTTATCACACAAGCATTTTCTTGGAAACAAATTTGACCCAGGAAGTTTTGCAATTTTAACTACCAAATGTTGCATACTTTCTTTCCTTACCATGCTTTCCCATGGTTTCAGAAATAAGTCGCATACCAAACACACCCCGTGGTTTCAGAAATAAGTCGCATACCAAACGCGTCCTAAAGCAAAGTTAATAGCTGATGCTACCAACACTTGGAGAGGCAATTGTCCAACGGGACCCGCCGTTTATGTGAATACTACAAGGGAAAAAAATTACAATACTACCATTATATGTACAACTAATCAATAGAAGCATAACACATTAGCTGAAATATTTTATGAAAAGAAAAAAAAAACTTTAATATTATAATTATGTATTCTCCAGAATATATAATGTATAATTTCATTTTAAACTACCATTGTACCCAATACTTAATACGATGATAATACTGTGAATGCTCTCTCTCCATGGAGACTGGGAAAGGAAGTAAATAAAGTATATTGTAATTATATCACTTTATTCCACATAATCCCTTGTCCTCGTTGGCAGAATTCAATAATATAATTATCACGTGGCTAAAATGTAGGACTGTAGGCGTAGCTTGGGTAGAATTTGACCCTTAGATCAAACTATCTTTAAAAAGACCAGTTACCACACTAGTAACTCACCTGAGCTAAAACTCTTTTTGGGGTCACAGCTAAATCTCCTCTGGAATGCTTCCCTTTTCCACGCATATGAAGCAGATCAATGTCGTCGTAATTAGACGGACAAAGATATCAAATGAGAGAAGTAATATGAAATACCGAGGAATTGCTTTTAAGAAAACATATATAAGTTCTACTATAATTAAAAACAATTTATTTGCTTCCATTTTGTCCACCTGCACTTTTACAGCAACAGTTACGCGAAGAAAAAGCGAAATGTTGCTCTAATAATCAACTAGCAATGTTTTTCATCCAAAAGAAAAGACATTAAACCCAAACGATATTACAACTGAAACAATCGCCACCTACTTTGAAGTGTCAAAAAGGCCCAAGGTTTCAACTACAAAAATATTTCAGCAAACCTCCAAAATCCGATTTCTTTTTAGTGTTAACGCATTGAAACCATAATAAATTGTCTTTACAGAATATTAACATTCTTCTGGCGGAATACTAGATTCAAAATCGATATTCCCAAATCCAAAATGCAAGACTTGAAGTCCATACTTCAATGTGAATATAGGAAACCAAATGTAGCAGATGATTATCCCCACTTTGGAGAAGCCGATAGAGGGACTGCAAGGAGTATTTTGTGTGTGTGTGTGGAAGGATACCAAAAAAGGGCATTTCTAACTGTGTAACAGACTTGCATGCATTCACAAATGGTGGGAAAGGCAAGAAGTATGATACGAGCAGCTTATAATTTTACATTATTACATGATCACAGCATGGACACACAAAATTTAAGAATTTAGATTTTTTTTCTTCACACAATAAAATCAGTACCTCCTGCTTTCCCATCAAACCAACAAGCAGATGACATGTTTAATTATATTATTAGTACATATATACATGGTTATCAACTATACTGTAGAATGAGTAGATGGTGTTCCATTTGGAATTGCAAATAGAACACTGCAAGAAACAAAGTGCTTTGAGATTCAAAATCCAAAAACTCTGGAACAAAAGTCCTTAGAAAGTAACTCAAAGTTTAATACGTAGAACATATAATATATTTATTATTCATATAGACACTATCGAATTGTATAACATCTTACAATAACTCTTATATTTGAGAATAATCCTCAACATATGAGAATCTAAACCCTCACCCCACTCTAACAGTGTTTTTTTTAATCAAAATAAAGAAAGATATATGGCATGTTAATGATTAATACATCTTCACTAAGACGTAGTTAAATTTCATGTTTATCGTAGGTATATCTACAATTGCCACTCCACCAATGCAAAACAATTTATTGCGGTCAAGCACAATATTTGTTCCATTTCCATTGCTGATAAGAAGCACACAGCACATAATTCCTAGAGTTGCATTCAAAGAAAATGATAAATTCAATTCAATGCGTTCATAGAACGCTGTTGCCCTTCTGTTGAAACAAAACACATAATTCAGCTAAGAAACAAAACACATAAATCTACAAACTTGCATACCAAATTGACCCACCGAATCTCTCAACTAAGAAATCAAATGCCCTTCTGTTGTCTCCAACCAGCATATGATTTATCATTCCGCCATAAGGACAATAAAGTACATTTGTTACAGATATAAGCTTAAAATTCAAACGATAAAAGGAAATGCAGCTCAACAATCACAATCACAAGAACAAAGAGGTAAAAGGAAATCTGATTATTGAAAAGGCAACATTGTGAGCCCTAGAAAAGAGTATTTTTTTATTTTTATTTTTTGAAAGATGAAAGCTTGATTGGGAAAATGGTCATTTCTTGTTGGAGCGAGCTACCTCATCGTCGTTAGGGAAGAAACCCATGAGTCTACCAGCGGAGTTCTGGTAAGCGTACATGAAGCCACCCATTACTCCAATCAAACCCCCAGTCACCATCGAAGGTCCCTTGATCCCAGGCTTAATCCCTAACAACACAAAATTCCCAATTTCCAAAAATTCAATAATTAAGCATAACACATCGTGGAAGTAGAAAAAAAAGCGAAGACTCACCGGAGAGGTAGCCGACGGTGACGGAAACGCCGGAGATAGTCACCAATCGGAGATAATCGAGGGTGCTGAAGTTGGCGACCACTTTGGTGAATGGAGGGTTACGATCAATTACAGGGTACTCTGGCTTCGTCGAGGCAGTGATGTCAGTGTTCATCTTTCCTTTCTATCAAAAACTGCGTTATGTTTGTGTTTGTGCTTTTTGCCTGTGTCACTGCTTCTTTCATTTGTGATCATGGGCCTTTGATTTTGGGTTTTCACAGCTTAGCCCATTAGCCATTACTAAATTTTGCATTCATATTTTTTTTTATTTTTTTTTTTGGTATAAATTTGCATTCATATTTCAATACCACTTCTGCATACCTAAATTGTGTTCAACTTTTGTTTTTGTTAAATTGATTGTCATGTGATAAATATTCGGAGTGGTCTCGCGATGCAAATAATACACAGACATAAATGTGTTGTTGTTATGGTGTAATAAGTAGTTGAATTCAATACCAAAAAAAAAAAAAGTTGTTGAATTCTTGAATCTACATTTGTTTGTTAGAAAACTGGACATTTTTTTTTTTGCATCGACGGAGATAATAAAGCACAAGAGATGACTCTTATCATTATAGGTACCACCCATTGCTTGTGATCTACGAGGCATTCACATTTTAAAATTTCTGATATGTCATGTTCAACATTTCTTGACATTCACCGACACTCCCGATACTCTAATACTAGTTACAAAGACTCAAAAAAGATTTAAAGGTTATGTTGCGTTATATTTTGAATTCCAACTATTATATTCGTTGGATTACGATTATTATTTTATTGAGTTTAATATAAATATTTAGGATATCTTATGTTTTTTTGCAAAATTAATAGGTATTATAAGTTTAGCTTTATTTTCTTATTAAATTATTAAATATTAAATATAATATACACAACATAAATTTAAAATATTATATAATATCTAAACGTGTTCTAACGTATTAAAATTTAACATATTTTAGAATTAACATGTCAGGGTGTTGTGTCGTATCCCGTATCGGTGTTGGTTGCAATAGCTATACGTATATCTATGTTAAAAGAGAAAAATATTCCGGACCGAAAAGGAATCATAAAAGAAAGAATGGGTAAAGATGATTTTTTATTCCATTTTAATAAAAGGAAATACCAAATTTGATATTAACCATAGCAATAAAAAAAAGGAATTATACGTGAAAGGTTCAATGTGTGGTTCGAGTCAATTCGAGCCATAGCATTTGAATTAATAAGAGTAAATAAAAAGAGTTGTGCTTTAACTAACAATTATAGCATAAGCGCTAGATCCAACCACCTTAAACTTATGTACATGTTAGAGTAATACAAATTTATTAATGGAGTGTCAATGGACAATTGAATATTTGTGTAAACAAAAAGTTACATTACTAATGCATCAAAATTAAATTAATAAAAGTTATGCCACTTATTCTTTTAGATACATTGAGGTCTAGGATTAGATGCTTGAGTTTGTTTATATTTTATTATATGTGCACGTATAAAACAAAAAGAGGGAATAATTGAGGACAATAAATGTATTTTGTAAAGAACGAAATGTATATTATGTATTTTTATTTATCTTTCACTCCCCACTATCCTTTTCATTTTCATTCTTTCAAATTAAGAATAACTTTTATCATGGCTTCATGGTTAGCAGAGAATCTTCACAACAACCTAGTGGCATCGAGCGATGTTTCTGGGTTGTTACGAGCTAGTAGATATTGCTCCTTTTGTTTAGTTCTTTTAGGTGTTTTTGGCATTGCACCATAAAGTACCAACCAGATGTCGGAAACATCAATTGTGCTTGTGAATATAAAACTAAACTGTCTGCTGGTCCTTGCTCGTGGCTCAAAGCAAAAAGAAGCTGGACCAAAAAGACACATTCCACATTGCCAATTAACTTGGTGACTCAAATAGCAATAATTTATGTCCTGTCCATTGCAATAATTCTTCTGATGTCAACTCTAGAAATCAATTTAATGGCCAAATAGGAATCCTTACATACTCTCAGGTCCTTGAAAACTCTGAATAGGGAGTCCAGAAGCTGTGCTGAGAAGACCAAAAGCAATTGCTAACTTCTCATTGTGAGTTGCAAATGTATAGTTAAAGTATAACATAGTATTCGATCCTCTCCGTACTATGAGTTTAAAGCCTTAATCCTAAATTCTCCCTGAGCAGAATTGTCTTCGTAAAACATACATGTGTTTTATCCACACAAAAAAAAAATAGTGTATGTACCCAAAAAAAAAAAAAAATTACAACATACTACTGTATTCTCAAATATTTCATCCAAAATATGTGATTTATCTCCAGAAACAAATCATAAACTGCATTATCAACTTCTATTGAGGTAATTCTCATCTATGAGAATTAAAGAAACTTAAATACATGAAACTTAACTCTGTGAACACTACTCATTGATTTGAAGCATCCACGTCCCCTGTCAAAAACATTATTTGGTTTAATTACTTCAGTTATCATCTTGGAGAAATATTCTTGAGCTCAAAAAATCCTTGATTTGCAAGACCCATCTTCACACTCGAAGTTCAAATAAAGATATTATTCTCATCAATGAGCTCCTACATCATCCTCAATGAATTAACCTTGTCCATTTCTCTCTTGTACTTAGGAATCATCTTGCACATTCTCAAACACAGAGAAGACTCTGATTACAGTGATCTTATATCAGCCACAGCAACATAAGCTAGTTGAATATCAAGAAACAGCCTTAATGCCCCGTTAGATTGTTGTCTCTATTCACCGACAATCTAAACCAATTTCTGAGCTGCCTCAACATCACCGAGTGAGACCATCCTTATCAATAATGAATGGTATTCCATGAAAACCGGTCTCTCAGGCTTTCTGATGAACAGTTCCCGTGCTATGCTAACACACTATACTATGCCTACATAACATCATTGGAAACCAAGTCTGGTGGTTCTTTTATGTTAACCAAATGGACCAAAACCCCGCTTGCATGCTCCATGCAACCACATCTTGCATACATCTCAATGAGAGAAGCTTGGACCAACAAATCAGGTCCAATTGTCCAAACCCAAGTTTGGCATATCGACCAAAACTAGTGATGCCCGCTAGCGTTATAACTTTTATTAATAAATTTGGGATTTGAACAAATTCATTCAAAGAGTGGGTTGCCATTAAACTTTTTATCATATATATATATATATATATATATATATATATATATATATATATATATATATATATATATATATATATGGTTTTATAAGAGTTATGTTGTAGCAAAAGTGATTGTATTATGTTATAGATATTCGTTTGCGTACAAGAGTTTTTTTTTTTTGCTGCGGGCCCCACAAAATGTTGTGTGTGTAGAAAAATTTTTGTGGTCATGTCGAATGATAGATGATAAACTCATATATATAACATAAGATATTCTGTCGTAGAGAACCATAGTGATATACCGTATGGTATGCTCTCATAGATATTTTAGAGATAGATATCCGGATTGACTTGTAATCAATACTTTAATCATTGCGGACAAGCAATAGGTGTATAGTTAGGACGTGGCGTGTGCACAATGTTGGCGCAATAATCAAATAGGTCAAAAAGTATGTACGGTGGGTCTTAAGCTTTGTATCTATAGGGGTTAATTCTTGGACTTCCAATTGGAGTAGGATTCAACTCCTTCTTTATAGGGATAGGAATTATATCCTCATTATCTTTATTGTCTCATGGTGTTAAGATAATTGGGTCATTATCCTTTAAGGTATTCTTGGGTAGGTAGTTAGGATATGGATATATTCCAATAATATAAGAGTTAATCATTTATAGAAGCTTAAATTGTTAATATTAGTTTCTCACATATCTCAAGCTATTACTTACATAGTATTTATACACAATGTGAAAATTTATGTAAATTAGAAAGTCAACTGCGAAAAATCATAATAATCGACATCAATACATATAATCACCATCATTTGAAAATCAAACCTCACAATAAATACAGTACAATTCACAAATAGTGAACTGGTGTACAGATTTAACATCAATAGTGTTACTTGGCACATATAAGTACGAGCAGGCGCAACAATTCAACCGGCAAAATCTTTAAGTGAGAGACATACTTTAGTTTATTTTGAGGATAAACATTTTCTTAGTGGTGTTGTAAGAGATTTAAAAAAAATATATATATCATTCCTCCCAAAATCAATTTGAACCAAACGTGCAAATATTTGTGAGATTAAATTCACAAATATTAGGAAACGTAGCTAGGAAGCTAAGGTACGATATTGAAATATAGATACTACAAATTTTAAAAATTATAAGACAAGACAGGGTTATAGTATAATATATAAAATTATGATAAATTTTTTATTGAAACACAAAATTTAAATTAAAAAAAAAACATTGAATTCTAACATTAGTTAATAAAATATTATTTATTTGGAATATGATATTATGTCTACTTTTTTTTATGCATAATCTATCCATTGCTTTCGAACACCATTGGATTAGAATCTCAACTAACACTTATCTTTTCTCTCTCTTGTTGTTGAGATTCTGATCTAATGGTATTAAGAAAGAGTAGGTAAAATAGGCACAAATAAAGATAGGCATAGTATCCTATCCCTATTTATTTATCTAATTATTATGCTATTTTTATTGTTATTTGTATAACAATTTAAAGTATAAAAGTAAAAAAATTACAATTTGTAACTGTAACATCCGAGCGCCGACGAGGGGCGGGGAGAGATCGCCGGTGCGAAAGGGCATGGACAATGAGCGGCTCCTGACAGGCTTCCAGCGTGGGGTTACATGCATGTATGAATCGAATCGACACCCGAAAGAGAGGGATTCCAAAGACTGTACAGATGTGAGACTGCACGGTTTGGAATAGTTTATAAGAATTAATTGGTATTACCTATATTAACAAGATGCATCTACTTTTCAGTAGCCCGAAACGGAAAAACTCCATAATTAAGCGTGCTTGACTTGGAACAATTATGGGATGGGTGACCTCCCGGGAAGTTTTCCTAATAAGAGTGTTTAAAGTATGGGAAACATGTTTCTCACGTTGTCTCATGCAACCCACAAAAAAAGTGACTGGAACTCACTAAGAAGAAGAGAGAGAAAGAAAAATAGTGAGTCACACCGACTTTTTTTTATGTGTTGCATAAGACAATTAATCGTATGCATTATATAAACACATTTCCCTTAAAGTATCCGTGACATGTTTAATAGGTGTACAAGGACTATTTTGAAATATTCATACTTCCTAAAATATTTTTACAGTGAATATAGATAGGTTACATCAAAAAATTATAATGAGCAAGACTATTATAAATTTGAAATAAATTATAATTACAAAAATACCTTAATTTCCATCTCAAAACAACGTCACTTTGAGCTCAACGTAGATAACTTATCTACATTTATCGCAGAAAAAGCTAACCCTTTATTTAATGGATACATTCCCCACCATATTGTAGCCATCCCACAATGCGGTCAAATGTGCATCATGACTTCATGTGCTGTGGAAACTGAAAATCACAGGTTGTAGCAACAATGTCATTACTCATTAGGCATTTTGTTGATATGATATGTTACTTTTTCCTTTTCTTTTTTGGTTTGAAGTCACCTAACCTATTTTCTGAAGCTGCTACGTCCATCCAAACTCAGCTCCAAACCTTTTTCTTCATTGGACATAGCGCGGCACAAGTCATAGCACTAACTACTCAGTGCTCTATCTGTGAATTGTAGTCCCTTAACCTGTATTGGCTCATCAACTTTTTATGCTTGTATGTTGCTAATTGGCCAGAGATTGCTCATATCCTTCCACCAACATATGCTTAATTTTTATTTAGCTTATATAATTAATAGCCAATGAGATTTAATATAATAGGATTTATAATGCACGCCTTGTCTATCCTTTGAGTCTAATTTAATCTCAATCAGTCAATTTGTGTTTCAAACTTCAAAGACGTAAAGAAAATAATAGAGGAGGGGGGCGCTTCTGCCGCATAAAAGAAGCATCCAACAACACAAGCATTAGTGGTATCTGCAGCTTTCATTTCTGCATGCCATTCACATCCAAACACTTTGAGACAAAGAACTTGCATAGAGATAGAGAAAGAGAGAAGAATGTTGGTATGTTTGTCCTTGTCATACATAATTGTTCAATCAAAGCATGATGACCTCCCAAGATTATTCCTCCTTCTAAGCCTTGTCTTTTTGCTATTACACTAGCCCCCCACCCCAAAAACCAATTCTCCAATTTCCCCTTCTCCAACAAAAGGAAAAAGTTAGGAACCATATATTATAAAGAAACAACTAAATCTAAAAGGGGCCGACCCAGTTCAAATACCCACTTCGTGAGTGTCTGTGGAAGGGAATACTCTAGGCAGTCTTTTCCCTACTTTTTGCAGAAAGACTGATTCGAACCCACGACCTGACACACCACGGTAAGCAAGCTTACCGCTGAGCGAAGCCGGTCCTTCAAACAACTAAATCTAAAAGGAAGAAAAAAATAATGTGATATCCAAATAAAGCACACCAAAAAGACTCCACCATCTCCAAAGTTGAAGAGGGCTTTTAAGACATGTTATGTAGAGCATCACTCCACTCATTATTCCTCCAAACACACCCTTCCATGTGCTACTTCCGACATTCCCTTGGATTTTTCTTTTAGTCCTTTTCTGCTTTAGTATTGCTTTTGCCTCTTCGTACCGAAAAATGGGATAGATATGCTTGTGCCTCCTTCCCCCACATACACGGCCTATGAAACTCTTTTAGATTGGCCAATCAACATCTTCTTTTTGGACTTTGCACCCTTTCTGCCGATTCTCATTCCTTTTTTAATTCATTCAGAATTTCATCGATATACTAAAAGTAAATTAAAATCATTCATATATATCAAAGTAGTAAAATGATCTTAACCATGCCATGATCACACTATATATATACACACCTATATCAATTCATTCTTCCTTATACCTCTCATCTCATTCTTGCTTTTCTCAAGTCACAAGATATATATAACTATTATTACTATACAGTATACACTCATCATAATAATGGGTAGGGAAAGCCATGATGACCCCACTATGGTTCACTCTTCCATTGCTCTTCTACAAGAGAGGTTTAGACAGTTGCAGAGAGTAAAACAAATGAGGGAAGAGAGAGAGCTCAAGAAGATGCTCACTGAACCTAAACAATTCAATTCCATTACCACAACGAGTTATTATGAGCCAACAAAGATGTTTTCTCATCCTGAATTTTACACCCCATCATCAAGGTCACCACCTCATGTTTCTCTTTCTCTTTGGCCAACATCTCAGGACATGCAAGAAGACTACACAAGAGTGCAGACCCCTGTCTCAATGAACTTATTACGCCCCACAACAGATTATACACATGCACAGTCCTTGCAGGTTTCATGGAAGAATGTCTATGATTGTGAAGCTGGCTCTGATTCTGGTGTTGACACTTCTCTTCACCTGTAAAAGTATCTATATATAGCTATTCTAATTATGTACCTTAAGATAGGTCACTTAATACACAGTGATTGTGATACAATGGCCTCTCTATAGTGGCTTGGCATGAGTGTACTATCATATATAATCAGCTTAGCTATCTGCTATCACTACCAGAAAAAAGAAAAAAAAAAATTTCAATGATATGGCTTGAAATAGCATGAATATGAGGGCTGTGTTTAGAAATTTTTGGGGAGTCCTAGAATATATATGAACCATCTGTTTTGTTTTCTAGGTTGGTTATTGGTTTCTACATTTCTGGTTTTGATCTTTAATCTAGTTATAGTGTATTTTTAGTTAGCATGTGTACTTTAAAGCTGGTCACCAATCTGCTTAGCCATCAACTTTATTTTTTTACTTTAAAAGGGGACACTTAATTAATAGGGTTTGTATAATTTTTGTAATCTAACGGTAATGTACCCTACTGCAATTTTATTAGGTTAAACAATGATCATGGTTATGGCCCCATATTGGAAATCTTGGTAGGTAATGACATGTCTCAGGGAAAGAAAAGAAGATAGTACAGGTTAAGAAAATGTGAAAAGCACATCCAAGAAACGGTTTTCATGCAACAAGATTTACAAAAAAATACAACAATGAAGATGACTTCAAAGTTCAATGAATCCAAATTGTCTTTTCTGTATGTTTGGATATGAGATAACCTCATAATATTATCATTTTTTATTTTATTTTTTGGAAACTCATCTTAATTACCTCTTTGAGCCGCCTATGGGACTAATCCAGAGTTCGGGTGCAAGTCCAAGGATTACGGTACTTATGCCCCCTCCCTAAATGGTGTTGGTGGGATTCGAACCGAGGTCCTCTCCCACCACTCAGTCCCCATGCTACCAACTGAGCCACCACACTTGTGTCATGATATTATCATTTGAATACTAATTAAGCCTGTTAGTCATATATATACCAAAATGAGGTGCATAAATTATTTTTTTACCATTTATTTTAACAAAAAATTTCTCTAATGGCAATGTATAAATTATACTGCATGTTATGCATCTATAATTTCTTATCATCACATCTAACTCCTTGTTTTTAACATTTAAAAAGTAGCACCAAATAAGTAATATTTTTATTTCTGTAAGATAGAATTAGAAACAAGTAACAGGACATTGGAATCATTTCTGATAGCACTAGAGGAGAGGCATTCCTGGCCCTGAAGGATGATAATACCTCTAGATTAATTATGTGATGTATTGTCAAACATCATATTCAATAATTGCATCAATTCCATGGCATTTGATGAGAGAGCTCAAGCAAACATTTGCTGTAACGATTTGAGCATTATTAAAAAAGAAATCTCCTCTCCCACGGTTGTGGATCCTAATCATTTTGGAGCTCATCCCTGAGGGAACAAGGGTCCCAGTTGGGAAATGAGATAAATCATTGAAATATAGAGGCATTGGAATGGCATGGCTTAGTAAAAACTCTTCTATTCCATCAGCTGAAATAGATGAAGCAGATAATTCTCTATCATCTGGCATCAAGAATGTTAGCTCCCGAGTTGGTTGTGATGTTCCATTCACCATCTGCAAAAGCATTGCAAATCCATGGTAAGATTTTGCTCTCATGTCAGTTATTGCTGCTTCTAAATCAGTATGGTTAAATGGATGCATAAAAGACTGTGATTCTGCAAATCCAAGCAGAAAAAAAAGCATAAACAAACACTGCGGACACATATTGGGAGATAAGAGAAGCTGAGAATTTTTGAAAATTTGTATAGGTGTTAGGTAGGGTCGTATGTGAATAAATAAGAAGACAAGGAGGAATAGTTAAGGATGTTTGCACCTGCAGGCATGGTAAAATAGCATGAGGACCTTATCATCATATTCTTTTACTGAACCTAATTGAGAGTAGGTTGTACACGAGGAAGCACTTTCTTGGGAACCATGCAAATCATGTTTGTGATATGCTTTTCAAATTCTAGTTTTATATAGTGTGCCATCAACAGGACACATTAACCTTTTGTGTACATCTAACCCAAGGAAAAAATAAGAACATGAAAAACTCAAAAAGGAATGTATAAGGGATTAAAAAGAATCATTGATTTGTTAGCAATTCCTGTTGTTGCATAAGAGAACTGAATTGATCAATCCACAGAATCATTGATCCCTATAAGTAATACCATGGAGGTTCCCTTACTTTGCTTTCAATGGCATATGCAACTATCCACTCTTATTAGGCCAAGTTATTAGTAGAATAAAAAAATTATAACTATACAATCTCCACACATATGTTCTTAACTGTAAGAAAAGGGAAAATTTTAATATGATAAAAATCATGGGGATAGAGACATTCTAAAGAAAGCAAGTATCGAGTTATGGTGGTGACACTGCAGGAATGCAACTTTGTGTCTCACCCTCTAAAAGAAGATTGAAAGTGAAAGTGTCTACTGTAGTCTAAGCTTTATTAAAACTAATTTGAGAGCTACACTTATTGAGGATATTTGTGTTCCATGATGGGAAACAAAGTTCAAGGTTAGATCCCAATAAGCACAACGCTCAACATTTTGATGGCTCTGCTCCTTTTTACTCTCCTCAAGCATATAGTAAAATCAGAATTACCACTATTTGTTTTATGCTGCTTTCGCCTTTCTGATACATGTCGACATAATATTCGACACCTTTATATACATGTTTTGAAAATTTTCACCTTGGATACGGCATATAGGTATGGTAGGGTATGACCATTTAAAAATTTAGTAAAAAAGATATAGAGTTGTGTCTATTTCGAACTTTTAAATAATTTTTAATGGGTTTTATAAGAGTTATGTTGTAAGAAAAGTGTTTGTGTTATGTTATAGAGATTCGTTTTGCGTGCCCGAGTTTTTTTTTCTTTTGTTGTAGGCCCCACAAAATGTTGTGAGTGTAGGAGATTTTTTATAGTCATGTTAAATTATAGATGATAAACCCATTTTTAATACAATAGGTGACTTTGTGAGCGTAGTTTTTTTTTTTGTACATATATTTATACATGACTAGTTTATTAAGATAAATTCGTTTAAGAAATAATTTTGAAACTTATGTAGATAAGTTCATGGGAAAAGTGTATATCATTTTAAAGGATGTAAAGTTATGTGAGAGAAACAGATAGATAAAGGAGGAGAGAGCATTGTTGTAAAACCCGGCCCGACCCGATCATTGGACCAGTCATGCATCGACCCAGTCAAAACCTAGATAAAACTGGCCAAACCCGGTTAAAACCGGTGACCCGTTGACCTGGTCGGGTCATGCATTTAAAAAAAAACCAAAAAACCAAAATTGTTTCATCTTATAAAAACAATATGTAGAACTCATTGTAAAAACTTTTTGTAATTTTATTTGCTAGTATACTCTTCTACAATGACGTCTAATTTCAGTTTCCAACACTAAAGCAATTTGCGGAATAATAAATTAAGAGAATGTGACATATATTATTTTAATGTGGTTGAATTTGAAAAATATGAGTTCAATGTCATTGAGAGGTATCTTTATAGGGATTCCGAGTTGCAATTTAAATTGACATAGTAATAGCGTGTCTTTTATTTATGGGAAAAATATTTCTGCAGTTACTGCAGAAAAGTTATCTGCATTTATTTCCAAAATAACGTTGTTTTGGTATTGAAATCTTAAAAAGTTATAAATGTAAAGACTATTATAACCCTAAAATAAATTAAAATTAAACAAATATCATGATTTCCGCCCCAAAACGACGTCATATTGAGCTTACTGCAGATAACTTATATGCAGTAACTGCAGAAAAAGTGAATCCTTTATTTATTTATGATTTTTGAGCTTATTTAGTGAATCTTATTTAACTCATTTTAGATATGAAAAGTATAATTAAATTTATATGTTCATATTTAAATATTTTTTTATATATCTATATGTATCCGGGTCAACCGGTCCAAACAGTGACCCGCCGGTCCGACCAGTAACCTAATACCCCGACCGAGTCGATGCCCGGATCGGGTTTAATAACACTGGAAAAGAGAATGGACAAAAAAATATAAAGATATGAATCTCATTTCTTTATGAGAGTAAAATAACATAAATTATATCATGTACAAACATTCTTTTGCTAAGTTTATTCTATCTATCGGAAGCTAGACCCACTTGTAAGTTGTAATGTCATAGTTCTTTTACCAAAAAAAAAAAGTTGTAATGTCATAGTTTATCTCCTGAGTTGTTAGGTAATTTCAGGACAACATTTGGAGTAGTGGATAGTTGAAGAGCTCCCCCAGATGATGGGCTAGAGGGGTCCCTGGATTGGGCTTGTGGGAAGGGTGTAATCCTTGAAGCTAGATAACAAAGCGAACTTTGAACCAGCCCTTTTACCTACCCACTGCGGGGAGGGACCTTGCTATTTTAATGCTGCTGCAACCCTAAGTAATTTTATTTTTGGGTAATATTATTCTTTTTTTTTTGGTACAGGGTAATATTATTCTCATCTCATGTAACATGAGAATAGTTCTCTCATATTACAGAGAGAATCCAAGTAGGATCTTCTATTTAAAATCAAAAAAGAAAAAAAAAATAGATACGATTTTCGAAGCGAAAGAAAATGAGATAACTACGTCATGTAAAATGAGAATAATATTTCCCTTTATTTTTTTTAGTAGAACTCATTAGGGGTGTAAATAGGCGACTCTAGCTTATCGAAAAATTAAATTAGGCTTAAATTTATAGATTAGTCTTTTTAAAAAATAAGTCATAGGCCAACTAAGTAACATAATAGCCTTAAAGCATATAGGCCAGCCTATTTAATCTTTAAAATATAATAATATATTTATCAATTATCATAAATATTATTCATCTACCTAAATCTACTAAGAAAAAAATCAATCTTTGTTTTCATGAACAATATTTAAAATCTCTGTGTTCATGTTAAAAATTCTGTTTGAGAACTTTTGTAATTTAGACCTTTTTTGAAAATATTGTTTAATGAATAAGATATTTTATTTTAGTTTAATTTGTCACTTGATAGGCATAAAAGGCCTCCTAGGCCATATTAGGCTTTTCATATTTTAACAATAGGTCAGGCCTAGTCAATGAACTAAGCTTTTAATAGGCTAATAGGCCACATAAGCTCACCATCTTTTTACGTAAGCTTAGACTATGTGTAACGCTCGGCCGCTTCAAGAATCAATGACTATTCCCACATACTAACACTGGACTTTTCAGTATGCTTTTTCCTCACTCGCACACTTCCTGGGAAAAATTCTCAGGAGGTCACTTATCCCAAAATTACTCCAAGTCAAGCACGTTTAACTATGAAGTTCTTCCGTTCTGGGCTACCGAGAAAAAGATGCATCTTGTTAGCATAGGTAGCACCAATTAATTCTTATAAGCTATCACAAACCGTGCAGTCTCATACCTGCACAGTCTTTGGAATCTCTCTCTTTCCGGTGTCGATTCGATTCATTCATGCATGTAACCACCCGCTGGAAGTCTGTCAGGAGCCGCTCATTGTCCATGTCTCATTGCCCGTCAGCGCTTGGGATGTTACATGCCCACCAACTTCCACATGGTTCGTCCTCGAACCACACCGTACTAGAAGAGATGCCTTGCTCTAGTTCGAGGACGAGTTTCAATATGCAACATACTCTCTATTTCTTTCAATCTAACGCGCTTCTCTAGGCTGAGTTCATCTTTGATACATCATGAGTACATACTATTTTGATTCAAAATCTAACACATGTATTTAAGATTACATTTTTCTTTATTACATGTCAGCATTGTTATTTGGTGTTTGATTTTGATTGAAGGGATATACAGAAAAATGAATATATCAATAGTATTGTAGAAATTTCCCACTAGCCCCTTCACTTGGTTTGTACACCAAAATAGGTTTTGAAGAAGAGTTTTATATTTATCATTTAACATAATATAATTTCACTTTCTTACACACACATTAAAGAAGTGGGGTCCACGTGTTTTTCTTTCTCTTTCATCATTCCATTTTCTCTCTCTCTCTTTTGATATGAGAGTTGGAAATGACACTTACATTATATTACATAACACTACTAAAACCCTTTGAAGAATCATGATTTATTTATTATATTAATTTATTCTCTTTATTTTATAATTTTTATTGCGAGTTCAGAATTACTCATGTTTAAGTTTATCTTTGTGAAAAAGTTAAAATAAATTTTTTAATATATTTCCGTTGCCTATTCACATTCTCTAAACTAATTATAACCAATTTACAATTCTTATTTAATTTATATATCCTCCAAAATAATTATAACTAATTTAAAAATTAAAATATTACATTTATTGCATGCATTATTTGAAGTGAAACTATAAGAATAACATAGATAAAAATTTCAAAAATATTTCTTCACCAAGAATAATTTTTTATGCCACTTATTTATTTATTTTTACAATATAGGCGGACACGAACGTGAAAATCTGAATTAATTTTGTTTTCATATTTGTGTTTCTAGTCTCATGCTTTTTCATTATTATTTTGAGAATCCAAACTTAACCAAGAGTGGGGAAGAAATTAGGGGTAGGTGAAACAGGAAGAAAAAAAAACAGATACAGTGATAGAATTTTAGGAAGTGATATTTGTCTCTAAAATTATTTAGAGTGAGAAATGTGCATTTTCTATTAGAAGGATTTGAAACAACTCACTTTCCACTTGTAAAGGCAATCTTACAATTTTTGAAAGGTAAATTTAGCAAGTGCTGTGGACCCGTGGCTAGTGGAACAAAGTAGTTGATATGTAGTGGGAATGTAGGACTTTGATTTATCTTCATTTATACTTGGCATGGTTTGCAATATATTGGTGTGTGAACACTGAATGAACGCTTATTGGGGGAAGTGACCATTTTGTCATCTTTGAACAAAAAATTTACCAGACTGTCACGCCAACAGTAAATTTTACCAAAATACCACGCGGCATAATTCGCTACACAGTGTAGCGAATTATGCATGCAAATAATTTGCTACACAATGTGGCGAAATATGCCACGTCAGAACCAAAAATGGCACATGTCAAATTTTGACATTTTGGCATAATTCGCTACCGTAGGTAGCGAATTTCTGAAAATTTGACACGTGGCATTTTTGGTTCTAATGTGGCATATTTCGCTACACTGTGTAGCGAATTACTTACATGCATAATTTGCTACATTGTGTAGCGAATTATGCCGCGTGGCATTTTGGCAAAATTTACTGTTGACGTGACAGTCTGATAATTTTTTTGTCAAAACGTGGCACTTTGTCACTCTCACGCTTATTGCATTATTTATGAGACTGATTACACGACAATCACAAACACACCCCTGGCCTACCAAAAGATCCAAATAATAATCAATAGTCTTAATGCCCTTAATGATTCCTCCATCAGCTTTTTTTCTTTGCTTAAGTTTTCAGCAAACAAATTTCCACACTAAGGCCAAACAAGATAAGCTCACCGTTATTCTACTTTTTCAGTCATATTTACCACCAAACTAAGGTTTTCTGTTGAGAACCAATCCGTTCCCCAAACTCCAAAGGGAATGGTAAAAACTAGGCATCATGTCTTCCTCTACCATCTGTTTGGTGTATGGTCTAGGCAAAAGAAATGGGGCATCATAAATTGATCTGCACAGTCCTAATTAGATGACAAGAATTAAGGCACTCCTCACGCTATCCGATCCTTTCTAGGGACAAGAAATTGTTACTTTTTTCTAGAAACAATAAAGGAGCACTAAAAACCATAATTTTCTTTTTATTTATCAGTCCTTAAATGCATAACCAGAGGTGAAAGCAGAACCATTTAATGACTGCATGTATGCAAAGGCTGAAGTGCCTTTCTCTATACCTGCTTTCTGTCCTAGCAGCCTCAAGTTTTGACCACTTGTCACACTGTGCTACGTTGCAGTTAAGCTCTGCCTTTTTATTATTTTGGAAAAAAAAAAAAAAAACATGTGTGTATATATTCTATGTAGCACGGACACCGACACGGGACACGTAACACGATACGACACGACACTCCGACACGTAAATTCTAAAAAATGTTGGATTTCGACACGCTAGGACACGTTTTGATATTAAATAATATTTTTAATTTATGTAGTGTATATTATATTTAATATTCAGTAATTTAACAAAAAAATTAATCTAAACTTATAATATTCATAAATTTTGCAAAGAAAGATAAGATATCTCAAATATTTCTATTAAATTCAATAAAATGGTAATCGCAATCCAATTAATCTAATAATTTGAACTAAAAACTCAACGCAACGCAACCTTTGAAACTTTTTTTGAATTTTTATAACGCATGTTGAAGTGTCGGGGAGTGTCGGAGTGTCCGAGAGTGTCGGGAAGTGTCGGACACGACACGTCAGGATTTTTGAAGTGTCGGTGCTTCATAGTATATATTTATTGGGACAGGATCCGTTTATAAATTTTTTGAATTTTTTTTATAAATTACACTATGTTCTCTCGGGAGAACATAGTATAGTTTGTAAAAGTTTCTATTATCCCGGGAGAATATAGTGTAATTTGTAAACAAAAATTTTTTGTAAATATAACCTGCTCCATAGAGGTATCTTCCGGCCGTAACCGAAGAATAATCCCCAATCGAGTACCGTTGGACCCTTTCGGAAGCTGTTCTCGCAAATTCTTTTTTTTCATTCCCAATACTCGAACTCAAGATCTCTGATTAAGGGATCCAGACTCTTTAACAGTAGTTTGGTATATGTGTGTCTATATAAGTAGTGGAGAGCTCTAGGTTGTTGTTCACACAAGGTGCTCAGTGCTCACTACTTAAGTGCTTTTACTTCTTGGTGTATCTGAGGATTTCTATTATATTGTTCTGTCTCTCTTGTTTCTGAGTGTTGATTTTAGAGGAAAGAAATGAGTTATTTGGGTGTAGGTGTTAGTCCTGGGAATGTCCCAGTGTACCACAGCACAAACCTGAAAGTACTGGACGGGAGGATTAGGATAACTGAGTTGGTGTTGAGGTGTGTGATCCTTGGTTTGGGAGTTCTTGCAGCTGTTCTTGTGGGGACTGATTCCCAAGTCAAAGAGTTTTTCTCCATTCGGAAGAAAGCTAAATTTACAGACATGAAGGCTTTAGTGTAACCTCTCTTGCTCTCCAATCTTTTATTTTCTTTTGATTGCAAAAACATTGCAGGTTGTTCTCTCCTAATTTTGATGGCCAAAAAAATTTGCAGGTTCCTGGTAGTTGCTAATGGGTTAGCTGCTGGCTACTCCTTAATCCAAGTGTTGCGCTGTATCATGAGTATGGTCAAAGGAAGAGTACTCTTTAGCAAGCCCTTAGCTTGGGCCATTTTTTCTGGTGATCAGGTACCTTTATATACAAAAACACACTGCTTATTGGCTCTTCTTTTTGCTGCATGTCCAAAATATTGGTTCCTCACTGCATTCTCATTTTATAGCATTTTATTGATAGCTTTCTATTTGGTAATTGCCCAAAGTTTTGAAGTCTAGCTCATGTGTCTGTTTTTAGTCTTGAAGGTGTTCATGTCAACCATTTTTTTTTTATAAATTCGTAACGGAAGACTAATCCCATCGAGCACTGTCGGGCCCTTTCGGGGCGGCTCTCCCAAATCCTTTTTTTCAATTCCAAGGACTCGAACTCGAGGCTTAGGCTCCTTACGTGCCAAAGGAGTTTGGTCATGTCAACCATTTTTAACTAATGCATCCAATTACTTTTGTTCCATCTATCTAATTGATCAATGGAATAGTGAAATCATATCAAACTAATTAGGCAAAATCAAATTCATAGGAGAGAGTGGCATTTAATTGATTCATCTGACTGACTTTCAATTCAAACATTTGATTTTGTTATGTAGTAGAGGCCCTTTGCATGCATACCCTGTGTCAAAGACTCAAGAGTAGGGTCGGTTTGGATATGGTTTGAAGTTAAGGCTCAAATTTGTACAAGCTATGGGTAACTGGTACTGTGGGACCTCTTCACCTGTTAGGGAACTATGCCTGTTTGATATTATGAGTGGTGAGAATCATTCATCTCAATCCATACTTAACCCCATGGTTGGGGATCACAAATGCATGCTGGTTGTTGAAGTTTTTAATTTGTGGTTTGGAATGACAAAAAGCAATTTTAAGATAGTGGGTATGGTAGATATGGTCTTTTCTTTCAACATGTGCTACACCTTTATTGAAGAAAGGTTTTTATATTCGTTTTATTTCTTTAATAGATCAATCTCATAAGAATGGAATATGATCCTAAAAGAACAATTCTTTTCTTTTCTTTTTTTTAATAATCCACGGTTGATAAGTTAAAACAAGTACTACACACACACAGTAATAATAACACTAAGACATAACTTTTTCTATTTATGCAGGTAATGGCATATGTAACATTGGCTGCAGTGGCAGCTGCAGGGCAATCTGCTGTGTTTGCAAAGCTGGGACAGCAAGAACTGCAATGGATGAAGATATGCAACATGTATGGGAAATTCTGCAACCAGGTGGGAGAAGGGATTGCTAGTGCTATTGTGGTTAGCCTTAGTATGGTGGTCTTGTCTTGTATTTCTGCTTTTAGTCTCTTCCGTTTGTATAGCGGTAACAAGAACAAAAATGCATGTTGGTAAATGGTAGGTTAGAAACTACCATAGATTCAAGTTAATAACCTACCACTCACTCCACTGTTTCTTGTCCAGCATAGTAGTTATGTAATTTACAAGGCTCTTTTCGTGTATATGTTGTAGTGAATGATAATGGTAATATGAGAATTCGGCTATGTTATTGATCTAGACATGTAGTGCTTGATAATTGGTGGCAGTAAAGTTGCCAAGTTCTTTCATGTTTAGCTACTCTGCATGCTAGATATGATTCTTATTAATACAAAGGGAAATGATTTATACTTTTAAAGGATAACTTATGTCTTTTTAGAATTTTATCACTATGTATTAAGGGTGTTACATAGTTATAATATTAAAATTGTATTTTTTTTTTCACTCTTCAGACGGTGTTTATTGATGTGAAAAGTGAAAAAATTATGACTTTAATATTATAAATATATATTGGGAAAAATATTTTTGCAGTTAATGCAGATAAGTTATCTACATTTATTTTCAAAATGATTTCATTTTGGTATTGAAATCTAAAAAAATTATAAATATAAATACTATTGTAACCCTGAAATAAATTAAAATTATAAAAATAAAACACCATGATTTTTGCTCCAAAATAATGTCATATTGAGCTTACTGCAGGTATATTATCCTTAGTATATAGTTATAAATTGTTAATGGATTTTCTGCAGTAATCGCAGAAAAACGAACTCAAATATATTATCCTTAGTATATAGTTATAAATTGTTAATATGATATAGTTTGCATTTTTCGAAAGAACAAACTTTTAACCCTTAGTTACTACCTTTAATATTATAACTGGTGGTTTTAAACAATTTGATGTGTTTGATTTTCACTTTGCACAGCTTTTTTTTTTTAAAAAAAAGAAAATTATGTTGCTACAAAACTTTAGAACTTCCGAAGGTGAGAAATTGTCGCCACTAATAGGAAGCATATTTACTGTGTTTGTGATTTGCCCTAAAATAAGGTTGTTACAAGCGATTTGGGTTGATGGTGACTTTTATATGTCAATATATTCATGACTGAATTTTACAAGGGAAACATAAGTATCATGGAGATAATAAAATTTTCTATTTGCTTCAAAAAAAATGTGGAACCCACTTAATTTTATTCCTTTTTTTTTTTCCTATACGACGTGACTCGATCGTAATGTTTGTATGTCTTTTTTTTTTGGTAGAAGTGTTTGTATGTCTTTAACATAAGACAATTGTCTATATATATATATATATATATATATATATATATAATATATATATATGCTTCTATATTATAATATACATATATATTAGTTATTTTTTATAATTATTTAAAGTAAACAGACATATTTTATTTTATTTTTGGTAAACTACTCTTAAGTATTGTTTTTGGTTTAGTGATTAAGATTATAATGGTGATAAGGAATTTAGGAATGTAGAAAATATTACGATTGTATATTTATCTAGACATGTCAAAAAGGGCTCAAGCCCTAAGGCCGGCCCATGTAGTCCAATGTTAAGCCCTATAAAATTTTAGCTCTCTATGTAATGGGGTCATTTTAATCCCATCCTCTTAAAGCCCTCCGATTATAGGGAGAGGTTGGGGCTGGCCGTGGGCTACAATATTCAACCCAATTTACATAAATATGAATCATTTTTAAATGTGACATATCTATCCTTAGCATTAAAATGTAAAAATTACATAAAAATGAATTATTTTTAAATGTGACATTATTAGAAAAGTGTCAAATACTGACAAAATTTATCGATGAAAAATATTTCGTTGAAAATAGTAACGAAATTTTTGACAAAAATCACATTACGTCAAAAATAGAGACGAAGCAAGATTTGGCCATAATCACTGCAATAAATTTTTTCGGAAAAAAATTCAGTCAAAATTCTTGATAGAATCTAAATTCCGTTGAAACTTTCAACAGAAATATTTTTGTCAAATTTTTCAAGGAAAAATATTCCTATCGAAAATTTTCGTTAGAAAATAATTCTAAAAAAAAAATTTGTCGAAAAACATTTTTGCCAAATTTTTTTATATAAAACATTTCCATCAAGATTTTAAACCAAACACAATACTAGTGGAAATTTTCGACGAAAAATATTTTTGTACAAATTGTTGACAAAAAAAATTGTTAAAATTCTTTACGAAATCTAAATTTCGTCAAAATATTTGACAAAAAAACATATTTGTCAAAAATTTTGACGAAAAATACTTCCCTTAAAAATCTTAACGAAATACATTTCAATTGAAATTTTTTTGTACAAAGTTCTGACAATAAATATTTGTGTAAAAAAAATTGACGGAAAAGAAAATTCGTCAAAATTCTTTACAGAATCTAAATTCCGTCAAAAGTTTTCGACGAAAATATTTTCGTCATAATTATTGACGAAAAAAATTTCCGTCAAAATTTTCTACGAAACACATTTTCATCGAGAATTTTTGACGAAAAATATTTTCGACAAATTTTTTTATAAAAAACATTTCTATCAAAATTTTCAGCGGAACACTTTTCTGTCAAAATCGGCGGAAATTATTTCTGTAAAGAAATTCGATGAAAAAAATATTTCGTCAAAATTCTTTACGGAATCTAAATTTCGTTTAAAGTTTCTCAAAAAAATTTGAAAAAAAAAATTCCATCGAAATTTTCATTGGAACACATTCTAATCAAAAAATTTAGACGAAAAATATTTTGTCAAAATGTTTGAAAAAATCTTTTTTCCGTCAAAACTTTTGGTGAAGCTTTTTTTATCAAAAATATCTAAAAAATCATTTTCGTCAAAACATTTGACGGAAACAAAATTTGATCGAGAATTTTGACAAAAAATCTATTTTTGTAAAAAAATTCATCGAATGAAATTTCTGTCGCTTTTCAATGAAATGTATTTCAACGAAAAAATATTTTTTTGACGAAATTTTTTGTTGTTTACAACGCAGATTTTTTGTAAAAAATGTGATCTTTTTTAGTAGTGTAAAAAATATTTAAAAAATTCAGAAGGCCCGCGAGCTAGCCCTTACCCATAGAGCTTTGGGCCATGTGAATCTATATTATTGTGGATTTTTTGGCTCTAACCCACTTGGGTTAGGGATAAATGGGCCGGGTTGGCCTGTCTCGACAGCTCTATATTTATCATGGTTTTATTTAAAAAGTTGGAATTTCGATCAAGAAATGGTCTAGTGAAACCATGTCAAATCATTTAAAAAAAAATAAAAAATGGAAATTGGCTTATACAATGCCGTTTTGAATTAAAGAAGAAAATTTCTTTTAAGGGCTCAACATCTTAAATACTATCTGAAGTTTGAATTTATTTTTAAGTGTAATTTTTATGCTTAAGGTTGAACTTGAATATGTTCTCCTGTTAATTTATTTGAATGTACATTACGTTAACTATCTTCTTAGTTTATTATTTAATTTGTATTGGGCTCAAAATGACATTATTTTGGGGTAGAAATCAATGTATTTTTGTAATTTTAATTTATTTCAATGTTATAATAGTCATTATAATTATAATTTTTAATATTTCAACACCAAAATGATTTCATTTTGAGAGTAAATACGGATAACTTATCTACCGAAATATTTTTCTGTTAATTTACTATATAAATATTTTTCTGTTAATTTATTATATAAAATAAAACATATATATTAAATTATCATCAAAGTGAGTCCACCATTAGACCAACGAACAGTGAACGAATATCTTCGCTGATTTAATAATCAATCTAACTTTTAAAAATTTACTTTTTTTCCTTTTTTTATTATGAAATACACACTAAATATAAAATGAAATACACACTAAATATAATATCTATCACCATTGAATAGAGAGAGAATGTTTTTGATTTATAAATCAGTCTCTCCTCATATAATAGATGATTTATAAATCAGTCAATCTCTTGCGTAAATTACTTACCATTATTGATGATGAATTTGTTTTTACTATAATTCCTTTTATGGTTTTGTATTTATATCTTATTAATTTTTGTTTTATATTTGTTCTCATTTATTATTTTTTTAATCTGTTTTGAAGTTGACGTTGACCTTTGCATTAATGTCAACTTATGTTTTGTGTTGAATTCCCGATTGCAACGCATCCTTTGGTAATAAAAATTTCCATTGAAACATGTGTAGTTGTTTTTATGGATTTAATGTGAGGTGTAACGTAAGAAGTGTCAAACTGGTTTCTTATATTTTCCAAAAAAAAAATTTATTAATGTTATGTTACATGATTTAATTGTTGTTTCCAAAACACACACAAAATGGAGAGAGAGTGAAATGATAAAAGAAAAAGAAAAAACATGTGGATCCTACCTCTTTAATATGTGGGTAGAAAAGTGATGTTATATCATGTTAATGATAAACATCAAACCCATAAAAAAATGTACAAAAAACAGAGGAAGAGTAGGTAGACTCCACGAGTCACCTTGACGAGGTGACATGTAACAACATCAACATGCGAAAAGGCACCATACCCATACGCCGTTTTCTGAGTTTCATATTTTATGTTTTTTTCTTTTTATAATTGTTTTACTGCAATATAAAATAAGAATCAGTTTTGGGTTTTTAAACTGCATTCCTCTATCCAAAGGGTTGTTTGGTTTCTAATCTGATCACTACTATGGTAAAGTTTCCATCATCCCTTTTATTTTAACTTTGGTCGATTTTACATTTGATTCTCCTTTTTTTTTTTTGATCAATTATAGCTTTTGTGATGATGATGCTGCTGCGATATATCTATTATTTGTTTTTGTTGATTTTCACTGAAATCCCATGATTTATCTCACTGCTTCCTAGAGAATCACCCTTTTCTATTATTTCTTTATTTTATTTTTAATTGTTAAAAAAAGAGGATTTTGGGATTTCTTCCCTCGGCTGAGCTGATGAACCACTGTAGTGCAGACTCGTTTGAAAACCAATTTTCTTGAGTCCTTCGTGGAAACACATTATTCATGAATTTTTCTTGTAGCTGCATTTTTTTTATTATTATAATTGTAAACTATCTACCTATGCTTCTCGATTAAATATTCTAAAATTCCCGATTAAATTTAGAAAAAAAAAATTCTTAGATTTTTGCCTATTTTGACCGTTTAATCAATTAAATTCTTAGCTTACCAGCATTATTTTTTATTATTATAATTGTGTTAATATTCTATTCACAAAGAAGCCTGTATTTAAATTGCTTTCGTTGTAATTATAAAAAAAAATGTAGAAGAAAATGTGATTCCACAATTACATTTACAATGCAGTTGGCGTCTGCTAAAAAAATAATATTATGGTTGCGGTCCAATTGTGGTTGCGATCTTTACTGCTATTATTATTATTATTATTATTTTTATTATTATTATTATTCCTTCCCCAACCTTTTTTTTTATCTCAATTTCCCATTTTTTTGTAATTTTATAAAATCTCTTGAGAAATATATCTTTTATTTAATTGAAGAAGAGTTGTTTTTCAAATTTCATCTTTATGTTATGGAGCTTTCTGATTTTTTGAGGGGAAGTGGTGCTGTTTCAAGTCAGCTCATAGCCCTTGAAGAAAGTGATTAAATTTGAAGTAAGCTTTTCCTTTTTCTTTTTTGGGTGGTTCCTCCCTTGTGCTTTGGTTAGTGGTTTCGTGCTCTTTTTGGTTTTGCTTTCTATTCTGAAGTTTTGAGCATAGTTAAGTGTCTCTTGAATTGTTGGTTATATTTATTGTGTTCGCTTTAACTTTTTGGATATGATAGAACATGTAGTTAAAATCGCAATTTATCACTAAGATTTTAAGTTTTTATGATTTTTTTTACGATTTTAACTACCTTGTCATAGACTACTTCAAGGCGCCTAGCAGACAGGAAAGTCGCAAGGTTTCAAAGGAACATTGCAAAGAGAGGATCTGAAAACAAGAAAGGATATGCCTACCCTGTTGGCCCAATTGTACTTGGGTTCTTCGTCTTTGTAGTTGTTGGATCATGTATGTTCTTTTACTTTCTCAACCCCATCTTTCTCATACTTTTTTTTTTTTTTTTCAATTAATCAATATTCGAACATTTGATCAAAGATTTATTCATACTTAATCACACTGCATCATTCTTACAATTTTCAATTAACTTATATTCAGAATATGAGCTGAAAACAGGTCTACTAACTTAATTATATACCTTGTTATGCACTGTATCTTTTGTTCATATACCAAATATATTGAACTACTTAAGCTTATCAGATTGATTAAGTTCTGAAAATGTACCTTCTTTCCATTGGATTCCAACAAGTTATTTGCAAATGAGATTAGTTTAAGTAAATAGGGTATTGTGTAAAAATTTATTGTTTGCCACGACTTTCTTTTTCAGTAAAAAAAGACGGTTGACTCATTTTTTTGGTTCACAGCTCTGTTTCAGATCATTAGGACCGCTACAAGTCGTGGGATGGCATAAGGAAGGAGGAATGTTTATGAAATGTTATGTATAACAACAAATAGTGTGTCCATCAAGAGTGAAATGAGAACAACTTTGATTTGCTAATAAATGAATGTTCCATTTGTTGCAGTGTATTCTCTCTTTTTGTCTAATCTTCTATGCTCAACAAGCGAAAGCGAATCTTTTATTCCTAAATCATAATTTGAAGTAGTAGACATATTAAAACGAAATACTTATTAGGATAACAATTCCAAATGGTCAAAATCATGAAGGCCAAACATAAAACCACACCCCGTTAAATTCGACTAGCGAATGTAGGGTAGAGCAAATCAGCCTTACCCTTGCATAATTGCAAAGAGACTGTTTCCTGAATTCGAACCCATGACCTTTCAGTCATGAAATAACAATTTTATCACGGCTCCGATTCACCCCAAGGCCAAACATAATGGTGTCAAAATCTTATCTGTATTTGTGGGCGAAAATAATATCCTATACTAATTAAACTAGTGCTTTGTGGTATTATGAATAACGAAAAATGCGAATGCCCAAATAGGGGAGAGTCTCTTGTTGGCGTGGACATGTTCTGATAATATAGCGGGAGCATCCATAAATATGGTCCAAGAATTTATTTTTGTTTATTGCAGCAAAATTGTTAGACACAAGACCAGTATCACAGAAAATTGTCAATTAGACCCAATGCTCCATTTTCAAAGATGGTAAAAAGCATGCGATTCAAGTGTATCCAAATATTTCTTGACGTTTAGGATGTGTTTGGTACAGGAGAAATTTTTTTGTGTCTGGGAATCATGATTTCCAATAATATAATGAGAAATCCAGTTTACTGGGAATGACATAAAAAAGTTGTTTGGTAGACATAAATATTACTGGGAATATTTGATAAGTTTACTGAGTATATGTTTGGTTGATAATAAAATATTACCGGTAATATATGATAATTTTACCAAAATGAACTTAACTTTTCAAAATATGTTTCTTCAACAGCATTTTGTACAAGCACGATATTGATTTGGCTGTCATTGAAGTATTTTCGCTAGGGATTGTTGTTGGCATAAATAATGCACAAACATAATACTCCCTGAAGTTTTTTTTTTGGCATGTGTTAATCTTAGAAATGAAATGGTCAATGAATTTGTGGTTAATTATTTATGTGGGCTGTGCAACTAAATTTTATTCGCATGTGTGTCCCTCTCCCCTTCACACAAACACAACAGTTACGGTGGCGTTGTTTTTTGCCCTCCGAAGAAGGTTTTCGCAAACCACAGCAATTGGGGGTATATTTGCCCCAAATTTTGGTGTTGTCCTTTCCCTTCCATTGGGAATTAGAATTACCATGTTTTTGTTTGTGATTTAAACAGTGATTTTTCTTTGTTAATCAGATTACTGGTAATCAAGATATCTGGTAAAAGAGATTTTGTTTAATTGTACCAAACGTGGCAATTCATGTTTACCAAGATAGCTTTACCGGTCATCCTTCAAATAACCCTATACCAAACACATCCTTAGGGTGTTTATTCTTTTTGCAAGTACAAGACTCCCGGGTTTGTAGTTTATATCGAATTTTCAAGCAATATAGTGAGGGACTCATCGATTTGGAGACCTTATTCATTGCTCATGTCAACCATATACAACGAGTAATAATTTAATCTTACATGTTTTAAGAGACAATTTCCAACTTCTGAAACAGACATATAGTATACTAACAAAACTGAAAGATGGCAACAGGGAAAGAGATAAGAAATCTCAACAAGGAACAGGATATGGTTACTTAGGCAATTTTACGGTTCATTCTACCTTCATAGGCTGATTTGCTCTCATCAGATCTTCGACTTGCTTTGGTTGTGACGCTTCTTTTGCTGTAGTTTTGGGAACAGTCAGAACTTTTGGAAAACATCCGTCCATAAGAGTTAAAATCATCCATCTCAGGATATACTTTAGCATCATCCCCAGATAAGCTTTCATCATGCAGAGAGCCAGAGCACAGACCCTCAAATTCCTGCAGGAAATGAAGTTAATTGATAAGAAACTTATTTCAGAAAGACAAGGGAAAGAGGAGGCACTATTTCAATAGTTTTACAGTACAATGCTAGAGAGGTTTAGTTACCCTGGATCTTGATTTGGCATTGTAGGGTGTTAAGCATGGATTTAGATCTTTGAGTAATAGGTCATCGGAAAGGTCCTCAGAGCTGAATTCCTGCATAAATTGTTGAGCGGATAAACCAAAATATTTATGAGGTTCAAAGATAATAGAATTGCTTATGGTATTTGGATTGGTTTCCGTGACCTGAAATCCATTATATAATTACATTTTCAATTATATTCTAATTGCAAGCATACCCAAGAGTTAGAAGCATCTTCCCCCACATGTGTTGGTGTCCTTGGAGAACTTCCATAACCTTGGAGACCTGCTTTTGCTGAATACTTATCGGCTTTGACCTATCAAGCAAATGAAGTATAAACAAATGAAAAAACAATAAATATCCTAATACCAAAAGCTGAAAACGAAGATTCAATTTTAGAAAGTTTCGATGCAAAAACATATAAATAGTTTCAATATGTTTATCTCATTGTATGCAGGTTGAGAGATTATCCCTAAAAAAGAGAGGAATTTCAATGAGTAGCCTTTGCTTGACAAATAATGACAATGAATTGTTGCAATAAAAGGATGTAAGCTATACCTCAGCAAGATCCTCTGCAAGGCTTTGAAGCTGACCAGTGAGAGAAGAAACCTGTTGCTGTAGAGATGGAATAACCAGTTTTGCCTGCTTTAGTTCTGAACCTTGTTTCTCTACAAGTTCTTGAAGCTGAGAATTCATGACATCAGGGAACAGTACTGCACTCTTCAATGACTTGATTTCTTCTCTTTGCTTCAAGCACAAATCCTTCAGCTTCTCAACCTGAAAATTCAACAAAAGCAAGGTTCAAAATTGCAATCAAGGAATATTCCAGGGCAGAAGAGCTGAAAATTCAATCAAGTTTTAAACTTGATTACAAGTAGACATTAATTAAGACAAAATTCAAAGACCCAGAATTGAAATGCATGCTATTTGTCATTCCCCAAGCAAATCAGATCACAAAACAACACGAATGCAAGAAAAAAAAGAAAAAAAGAAAAAAAAAAAAAACACTTACCTCTTTATTCTTCTCATCAAGCATGAGTTTAAGCTGAGAAATTTCCACCTCATGGTCCTTGTTGATGTTGAGAAGCTCCCTCTCGCTCCTAAGCACCATGGCCAGTGTCCTGGTGTTCACCTTCACCTCCGTCAAGGCCTTCACCGTATCTTTCTTCTCAGACGACGCCGTACCCTTTCCGAAGAGCTTCTTCTGCAGCGCCGAGAAACCGGTTACCCTCTTGGCATCCTTCTTCAAATCTTGGGCAATGAAATCTGAGGGAATAATCAGCCTTGTGGTGTGGTTCCCTGACTTGGGCTTCTTCTCCATGAACTTCTTTACCATTGTGGTCAAGCTTGGGTCCACCTTGGTGGTGGGTTTAGCCTTGACCAGTGCACGAGAGGATGAGGATTTGGGGTGTTTCAACTCATAGGATGAAGAAGGGTCAGATAATTGAGAGGAGGTTGAGGACCGAGAGTCGTAGGAACTGTACCTTGAAGAGGGCTTCATAGAAAACGCCATTGCAGGATGAGAATGAGGTACTTGCTGAGACACGCACACACACACACAGTGACAGAGAGAGAGAAGGGGGGGGGGGGGGGGGGGGGGGGGGGGGGTGGTTTGAGTAAGGTAGTAGAAGGAGGTTTTTCTTTTTTTAAGGTACTAGGATGTTGTGTTGAGGACACGTGGCGGATGATTAAGAATGTGTCTTTTGCCGCTGTACTAATTCAAATTTTCACGCACTGGGCGCGGGCTCTGGTTTGATTCCATTTGCTTCCTATTATTAAAAAAATATACCAATTGTTTATCAATATATATATATACATATATATATATATATATATATATAGTCAGAATCATTTTACACCAGTATAAGTTACACTCTCTATCTTATCTGATGCCACTTATATCTAAGTGCTCAAATTTTTTAGTAATGTGAGTCATTGGATACAAGTGGATCAATAGTCAAGATTGAATGTAAGACTTCTAACTCTTATACCGGTGTAAGAATATCCTGCCCCTATATATATATATATATATATATATGGGATCTGATACATTGACACCGGTGTCAAATTTTGAAATTTAATATTAAATCTTAACCGATTTCCGCCGTTATATATATATATATATATATATATATATATATATATATATATATATATCAATCAGTGATGAGTGATGACCACAGGCGGTGTGATACTGTTTATCATTCGTCTTGTTTTTTCCCTTGCGTATACATTTGCACGCACGGCTAAACACCCTTACAAAATTATTGGGCAAAAGAATTAATCGATTAAAATTAATTGGATACATTTTTTAAACATATTATGAAATCTTACGCAACTAGTCTTATCCCTAATCTTCATAGGATTGATGTCACATGTAACTCCAGTTACTTCGGAAATGGTAAGATCTTTGGCGCAAGAAGGCAAGGGGTTGATTCGTATCATCTTGACTTGGTTCTTATTTCTCTATTTTTTTAAGAATACCGAGTCGGGTTCTTCTCCTACCCGTATCGAATAGAACTTTCCATCGCTGTCTCGGCTGTGCTACCGGAGGCTCTGGGGAAGGGAAGTCGGAATAGGAGAGCACTCATCTTGGGGTGGGCTTACGTTCAACGTAGACAAATCCGTTATCGTAAAATTTCGGAAGATTATAATTTTTAACTCATATATTCAAATTAAGTGATTTTTTTTTTATTTCATATAACTTTTTGAGATCTACGCAATGACATGACATTTGACATATTTTATCTCTCACAAACATAATTTAAATTTGCAACATGGTTCCACAATCACAAGAGCATTTAAACTCATAAGCTCATGAGTTCTTTCTGACCAACACGTGAGCTGCAACATGTGTCATCAATTTCTTGGCATAGTTCTTCCACGGTTAGCCTTTGAACCAATCATTTTTAAGCAACAAGATCTATACTTTAGGGCTTTCCGTAAGAAGAAACGTTGTTATCTTTGGTTGCCTGTGTGTGCGTTGATGGAGAGGAAACTACTATCATGAGTAGAAATTTTTGGGACATAGATACCTACTTTGTAACGAGTTGAATAAGTTTTACATAACGAGTCATCATTCGCATAGATAAAATGTGTCAATCGATGGCATGTGTTGCACCTTATGGTGTTAGTTCGAATAAAACTCGGGAACTTCTCGATTTAAACACTCTTGTGATTGTGGTATCATTGTTTCAAATTCGAACTATATTTGTGGGGGATAAAATATGTCAGAAGAGATATCACTGCGTAGATCTCGAAAAGTTATGTGAAATAAAAAAAATCACATGATTTGGATATCCGAGTCAAAAGGCATGGACTCACGAAATTTTATGGTGACAAGACTGCCTATGTGGCGCTAACATGACATCAGTCTCATCAAGATCAATGATGAGACAAGTCCCATAAGGCTTAATGTCGTGTTTGACTGTATTAGTTTGGAAAAACTTAACCAGTCAACTTTAATTAGATAATTTTTTTGCCCGATAATCTTAGAAAAATGCTTTTACCCTTGCACGCACCACGAATATTTATATTGAACTCTCATTATCTATGTATTTGAAGTGAGCTCATATTTTTTTTTTTTGGATATATCTAAGGGTTTCCTCACCCCACATAGGATGAGAATAATCTCTTTTGCGGATTGAGAGGATAAGGATTTGTTCGCTACCCACAAAGTGTGTTAACCAGGATTCGAACTCACAGCCCGAACCCCTAAGACTCATTTCATATATGGATTTAGGAATCATTTGGTGTACATAATAAGATATGGACAGATAGGATAAGAAGACTGGATAAGGATATAATATGATATGATGTGGACTTTATAAGCTCATATTCTATCATGTGTTTTAAGTCAATCAAATAATGTCAAGATATAATATAATTAGACCAAAATACCCTTAGGTGGCGTTTGGTACGCGTCACTCTCTAGGATTCCCAAGAAATTGAATTTTTATAAAATTGTAATTTTTGGATATTATTATAAGGGAAAGGATATTGTAAAAACCAAGTTTGTCTTACTACCATGTTACTACCAATCAATCTCACGGTTAGATCGTTTATGTTGATCCAAGTGTTATATTTATTTCCATTTTTGTATGGTCATGATTTTATAAATTTAATATTTTATATTTATTTCCATGTTTGTATGGTTATGATTTCCCATATTTAATGTTTTCACTTTAAATTTGGGGAATCATGATCATACAAAGATGAAAATAAATATAACCATTGGATCAACATAAGCGATCAAACGGTGAGATTGATTGGTAGTAACATTGTAGTAACACAACTTGGTTGTTACAATATCTTTTCCCTTATTATAAACTGAATGTTTTTATCATATTTTGAAAACCAAGATTTCTGGATAATTTTTTTTTATCCTGTATCAAACGCCCTATAAGGCTATAACATAATTTTATATACTTTTTATTTTGTTTTCTTTTAACTTAATTATACATTAACTTCTATTTTTAATTATTCAAATTTTCTAAAACTCTTTTTTTAAAAGAAGGGATGTGAGAAGACACGTTAACCCAAAGGGAAAAGTATTTATCATTTTAAATGACACAACTTATATCCTTTCACTCTAACAAAGAAGTGGGACCCACACCTTCATTTTTTTTGTCAACTCTTTCCTCCTTTATCTATCTCTTTCTCTCTCTTAAAATGACATAACTTTACATCCTTTCAAATGACACACACTTTACCCTAACCCAAATGCCAAAACATTATCGATCAGGATTCAACAAGGTTTGATCTTCTCGAGTGGGTTTTTAAGCGAAGGAAAATAAAGAGGGGGTTGCGGGGTCGGCGACGGAGAAGTTGAAGAGTGTAGGGGAGAAGAAGAAGCAGACAATGCAACGGCGTGGGATGCAGCTGTCCTTTAGCGGCGTTGAGATATTCAAGTGTAATGAGTCCAACATTGGTTGGTAATAGATTAAGTGAAGAATATATAAGTGGGAGGACCCATGAACCCAATGCCTTAAGGTTTTGGGTTAAGACGTGGTGTCGGACCCATTTTGTGTATTTGTTCCACTTAGACCATTGGTGGTGGCCCCGCCACGGGCTTCCCCCTGGACCCACCTGACAATGGTATCAGAGCAGGGTTGTTCTCTAGCTAGCCTGATGATTGGCTAGGAGGCGGGTTGAGTACTTGGGCCTAGGGCTGGCAAAATGGGCTGAGCCCGTCGGGCTGGCCCGCCCCGCCCACCAAACAGGGCGGGCTGGGTTGAATTTTTCAACCCACCAGCCCGCCAAATCCACCCCGCCAAACCCACCAGCCCGTCGGGCTCGGCCCGCCACGGGGCGGGCTAGCCCGCCAAACCCCCTTTTTTTTAGGTTACCCAATTATTATGTAACTTCGTGCCCTAGATTTCTCTGCATGCAAGTGGCTTTTTCGCATTGTTGTGGATTGCTCATACAACACTTTGTTACTTGTTTTGTTATTCTGTTTTACCTTGATATGATTTTAATTTTTATTATTATTTCTTGATTGAAAGATGCATATTTATATGTAGATTATTAAACACTGATCTTCTTGGTTTCATAAGCACATTAGGATTTTATGCAGATTTTTATATGCTTTTATGCAAAAAAAATATGTGCTTTTATGCAGAATTTATTTTTTTGTATTTTTTTTTATATTTTTTATATTTTTATATTTTTTTTTATATTTTTTATATTTTTATATATTTTTTTGTTTTAGGCGGGCTGACCCGTAGCCCGCCAACCCACTCATAAAACGGGCCGGGTTGCTCAATTCAACCCATTTTGTTAAAACGGGCCGGGGCGGGTCGGGGCGGGCTGACCCGTATTGCCAGCCCTACTTGGGCCTCTAGGGTACTCGGATGAGGGGGAGCAAATCAATGTTGGGTTTCACACTTGAGGGGGAGATTGTTGATATATTCAAGTGTAATGAGTCCCACATTGGTTGATAATGGATTAAGTGAAGAATATATAAGTGGGAGGACCCATGAACCCAATGCCTTAAGGTTTTGGGTTAAGACGTGGTGTCGGACCCACTTGGTGTATTTGTTCCACTTAGACCATTGGTGGTGGCCCCCCGCCACGGGCTTCCCCCTGGACCCGCCTAACAAGGGCTACTGTGAAAAATAGAAAAAAAAAATTATCCTATCCTATCACTTTCTAATTTCTCAACCTAATCTCTTTTGGCTCTTTTATGTGAAAATGTGGTCATATGATCAGGTTATTTGATCACAATTAAATGAGTGGTTGTGATCAAATAACATGATCACATGAGTGGTTGTGATCAAATAACATGATCGCATGACCACTTTTTTACATGAGAGGATCTACTCTCATCCCTCTTTTAGGATTAGAAATCAGGTTGAGAGTAGGATGAGAAAAGCCAATAGCATAAGGATATAATAAGATAATCTATCATATTTTATTTCTCTTATCAGGTGTACCAAACGAGCCTTAGATATTTATGCATATCTCTTATACTTATATAAATGTACGTGGGATTCATATTACTTTTTTTCCTTTTTTTTCACATTACCATATAGGTTCCACACACACTTATATATATATATATATATATAATATAATTTTATCATTTACAAAAAAGAGTAATGATATTCTAACTACCAAAAATTATTACTACTAATTTACTACCTATCATATCACCATTGAATCAAAGAGAGAGAATGTTAAAAAGTTTTTGAAGATAGAGAAGATGTTAATCTAATGGTAATTAGATAGGTAGTAAATTGGTAGTAGAAAATTTTGGTAGTGAGAATATCCCTCCTCTACAAAGAAATATCAAATCCTTGATATATAAGATTGTATTGAAAAAAAAAATTGAGTTTGGATATTGTCAATAGTATTTTTATTGATAAGTTATTCGTAAATATTACAGTAAGTTATATAACCGAAGCTTGTGACATTAATTTTAAGGTGACGACTATTGCGTGCGTCCAGTAACGCTTTAATAACCTTGAAACCAATCTTAATAAAATCGGATCGGTCCGTCAACCTTGTCAGATCAACCCAAAAACCAATAAATTGATTATATAATCGGTTTGGATAAAGCAACAAATCGACTATGCATCAGAATTGATGTTATCTGATTGATTTTCGTGAAAATCTCACAAAAAAATCATAAGAGACATATTTGAGTATTTTTTTCTTATGGACTTATATAGTTATGTACCTACAACACTAATATTATCCCAATTATGCACTGTGCAGGAAAATTTGATTTGATTTATAGTTAAAGATGTCGTTTATTAAATCTAAAGCATTGTATCACGATCATTATATTTTTATTTGATCATTTATTGGATAATAATGTGTGATTTATTATTTTTATATTAAAATATTTGAAACTCTTATCATTTTTTTAGATGTTTGATTGTGTCTATAATTTTTTAATATAAATTATAGAGTTGCATATAATTATCAGGTCATGCGGTTGAACCACTGACCCACTGGTTAGTACCTCGACCGGGTCAATAACAGGGCCGGTTTAATAACGTTGCATGAAACATTATCTATGTAATTTGAATTCTTGTTATATATGTATATTAAGGGATAGGATATTCTTATTACCCATTTTTTCTACTACCACTTTAATCATCATTCGATTCGAAAGTTGTTTTTTTCTCTCTCTTCATTCAATTTTTCCTCTAATCCAATGGTGATTAGAGTGGTAGTGAAATGGTAGTAGAAAAAGTGAGTAATAAGAATATCCTACCCCATATATTATATAAAAGATTTGAAATATAAGTTTTACTAAAATTGATTTTATTTTAGAATATTAATATATAAACAAATAAATCAAGATAGAGTATTAAATAGCCCTTACAAAATACAAGAACTGCAATCAAAATATAATTTTGGTTTACGTACATGTTTGGTGCATAGTATATGATAAGACATGATAGTATAAGACATGATTAAATTTTAATACTATCCAGCGTTGGTATGATATTGGATAACATAATATTCTTCAATATTTTAAAAATTAATATATTGAAAAATTTATTTTAATATATAAATATTGAAATGATATATTAATTCTTGGGAGTTGTACTTGTAAGCAATATTAATACATCAACCCTTATCATGCCTAATCCACCACTCTTAGGCTTGATTAAGTTATACATCATTTTGATGTATAAGAGAATCTTGCTGTATAAGTTTATACTATACGATAGTCACACCAAACAATTGAAAATGACATAACGTATAGTATAAGCTTATACTATCAGGCCTTATACATCACACCAAACATACCCTAACAAGATAAGTTTACCATAGTAAAAGTAGGATATATTAATCTATCCTATAATTTCATTTTTATCCTGACCATCGAATAAGTTCTTAGGAAAATTTTATGTTTATTTTTCAAAAATTATCTAATAGTAATTTTGATCTAATAATAATAAAAACAATTGTAAGGTAAAAAAAGTTATCAATATAACCTCTCTCTTCAAATAATCTCAATAAATCACACTTAACATACGTGATATATATATATATATATATATATATATTTTAACAATTGGCACAACAACACCATTAAATCAAATAACAATTATTTTTTCACCAAAAAATAAAAATAAAAATAACAATTATTTAAAAAGTTAATTTTGTTAAACAGTATTTTAGCAATTAATTTCCTGAAATAAAAAGATACGTATATCAAATTTAGGAGGAAGATTATAGTTACAACTTTTTTTTACAACATCTTACAACCATATCTTATCACCGTTGATTTCCGTCAATCAACGGTTATCATTTTTTGAAATTAAACTCATTAATAATTATTAATTCATAATAAATGATAACTGTTGATTGACGGAAATCAACGGTGATAAGATATAATTGTAAGAGATTGTAAAAAATAAAATTGTAACTATAACCTTTCTTATATTTAAATTTGAAGGAAGTTATACTTACAACTTTTTAAAATCAAATCTTATCAATGTTGATTTTCGCTAATTAACGGTTATCATTTTTTCAAATCAAATTTATTAATTAATTATTAATTCACAATAAATAATAACCGTTGATTGACAAAAATTAACGGTGTTAAAATATGATTGTAAGAGATTGTAAAAAAAAAAAAATTTGTAACTATAACTTTCTTTATAAAAGATATATTTTCTTGTATAAAAAATAGAAAACACCAGGTACAAAGGAAACAGATTCCTCGTAATCCAGTTCCACTTAACAGCAACCCAATCTCAACTGGGTTTGTGTCTTTTGACCCTATCCTATCCTAAAAGATCCTCCTTCGCCGTTTTTTTTTTTTGTTCTTTTGAAAATTCCATATTTCATATGTATCGTACGGTATTTAAACATGGAATCCGGAATCAACAACTAAATCCTCAGGTGCAACCTAAAAGCTTCAAATTTTAAAAAAATCTGAGTGACCTAATTGCAATATCCATTCATCCCAGACTGAAAATTCTAGGGTTTTTTTATAAATTCTACCTGCCCTCTTTTTTCATCGTGGTTGTTGTGCGTTTCAAGAAACTCAAATTCATTCAAGGTTTCGCACAAAGAAGAATCAATGGGTCGTTCTCGTGGAAATTTTCACCACGCCGATGAGGATCCCAACCAAAGGTTCGATCTTTTTTCTTAATATACTTTCGTTATTGCTATTAGTACAAAACAATTTTACTCCGCTGTCACAATGCAATTCTCTGTCACAATTTTACTCGGTGTGCAATGTTGCTAATTACCATTTAATTTTGCAAAAGTTGTTTTCTTGGATGTGTATGACTGATCAGAGATGTAGTAAAAGGCTATGGCGATTTTGCTCTATGATAATCAACTAAGTGTGTGTGTGTGTGTGTTTATTTTTATTTTTTTTCCAATATGTTTTCTCTGCTTATCTTTCTTGGCTGTGTAGGTCAAGGAGAAAAAAGAATGCTGCCAGTGGAGAAAATTTAGAATCTGGAGTAGCAGGTACTTTTTCCACCATCATGTGCTATTTGATTATGGTCAATTCTACAACACACTATGAAATTATACTGTATTAACACACTATATTATCTCCACTAATCTTAATTAATTAACGAAATAATCATAATCTCCTACGTTTTCATTCAACAAATCAACTATGAATATATTATAATGTATTCATAAACTGCAAGTCTGTAACTCTAGTGTATTATAGAAGTAACCTTTGAGTTATGTTGTCAACATCCACCAAATACCAAAGTTCTAATTGTCCCTCAATGCATACAATAATCTTTTGCTGAAGATTATATAGGTGTTGCCTGGATCTTTCTCCGATTTTTTTATAAAGTGAACAAGAAGAAAGTTATGGATTCATTGTAATTGTACTGGCAGACTTGTGGAATGTCTGTCAGGTTAAAGATACTAAACCAATTTTTTTCCTGCAAATAAATAAATAAAACACTCTAGCAGTGATAGATTTTTAGAGCTTTAATTTTCCAGTTATAGATTGTTGATTCATAGATATCGATGTTTGAAAATAATTTTACCGGTTTTCATGTGAGCCAGGTCAAGGAGCAAGTGAAGGAAAAAAGGCTTTGTACCACTGCAATTACTGTAATAAAGATATTACAGGAAAAATCCGTATTAAGTGTGCCATGTGCCCGGATTTTGACTTATGTATAGAGTGTTTCTCTGTTGGAGCTGAGGTGACACCCCATAAAAGCAATCATCCTTACAGGGTTATGGTTAGTAATAGCATTAATTTCAATTTTTTTCTTTTGTTAGAGAAGTATATAAACCATTGATGGACCGTCACTTAACAGCTTAAACTTTTGGGTTAAATTGGTTCTTTATATGGTATCAAAGCTTCACCCTCCACTTTCGAGTGGAATTAAAATAAGCACAAGGTAAACCAAAAAAAATTGGCCCTGTGCAATATGCGCACTTCAAGCCCAAAGGGCTAATGGGCTCTTGTGTGAGGGAGTGTGTTAGAGAATAATATAAATCATTAATGTAGCCTCACCCATCAGCTTAAGCTTTTGGGTTGAATTGGTTCTTTACATCTTTTAATGTCTAGTTAGTTTAAAGCTTTTGTTAGAGAGAAAGGTTGTGTTATCTTTCCTGCTAGACTGCTAGTTGATCAGTCTCAGGACAATTACAGGGTTAATCAGTTAAGTTAAATGGAAATTTAGTCTGAAACTATATTGTTATCATATGTGGAATATCTAACTCATATTTGAAATAATTTATGTTAAAGTGAATCTGTCCCAAACTATTGTTCAGAAATTGTGTTACTGATAGTTTTGTCGACTTTGTTTTTATACTTGCGTTATTCCTCTACGATGGTTTTTTTTTAATTCTATTCCATTTGGACAGGACAATTTGTCTTTCCCTCTTATTTGCCCAGACTGGCATGCAGATGATGAAATTCTGCTTCTCGAGGTACTTTCTTCAAATTTATTTCGTAGGAATGGTTGTGACTAGTGGTTCCGAACTGTAAAGCATAATATTTGGTGTTCCAAGAAGAAACCTCTTATTTATATCTGATCTTTCCTAGCAATAATTTCTTGGTTCCAGGGAATTGAAATGTATGGCTTGGGAAACTGGACAGAAGTTGCTGAGCATGTTGGGACAAAGAACAAAGAAGCATGCATAGAACACTATAAGAATGCATACCTGAAGTCCCCGTTCTTTCCTCTGCCGGTATGATAGGCATCAAATGACGCTGCAATCAATGCTTCTTATTATATTTAGTCTTATGAATGTATTTTAAATCCTGACTGTTATTATTTTTTAGGATATGTCTCATGTTGAAGGGAAAAACAAAAATGATCTTCTTGCCATGGGAAGGGGGCTGGGAGAGGACAAAAAAGGTTTGTCACAAAATATAACATCGCATTCATTAGTTTCGAAAGAGATTTTTTTTATAAAAAAAATTGGATTTCACTTATGTTGTATGTTGTTATAAATCAGACAGGCCTCATTTATCACTGCTGCAGATTGTCTTAAGATAGATGTAGAAGTCGCTGATAATTTCTTAAAATGTTTCAGACAAAAGTAGAATAAATTTATAAATATTTGTGGCTTCAGATTGTTTTGCATGATTGGTAGTTTTTCTGTTTTGGCGACTTTTTTGTAATCATTGGTCACTTGTGATTGGCACAGGAATTTCCATGGGGGATCTTAGTTTAAAAGAAGATTCTCCCTTTTCTCCATCTAGAGTCAAGTAAGGCTGTGTTTTCTTACGTGCATTACCTCTTGTCATCTTCTATACTATTTTCTTTTTGACGTTTATGAAATGATTCAGAGTTGAAGATTCCCATAAAGTTGGTTCCTCTGGCCGTTTGCCTTCCAGTTTAAAGTCAGGTAAAGAAAAAAAAAGTTCGAACCTACATCCATAGCACCAATTTGCTCATATTCATCTTCTTTACATCTTATCTTGTTTATATTTTTTAGAGTCAGAATCTGCCCCCTCTGATATCAAACATGCTGCAGCTGGTGCTAACCAGAAGGCATCTAATGTGTCCCGTGGAAAAGGTGGTCCTGGAGTCAATAAAATGGAAGGTGTGCATCTTTTAATTTGGTGCTGAATCCCAATTGACATTAAATACATTCTATCCTTTGGTCGTCCACTCCCATTATAAATTTAAAAGTCCAACTACTTTTTGGAATGATACCTTGTATTCCCATCAAAACAAAAAGGTGAAGGAAGACTATCATATGTGTGTTTGTTTTGCATGATTTGTCAACTTTGGCAATATATTAACTTTTGAGGAAATGTGGTAATTCTTCTATTACTATTAAGACTAAGATTTTGTGTATGCTGACACTTTTATATCACTTTCAATCTCAATGGCATTGCCTTATCTTTCCACCATTATAGTCTTTGAGGAAATTTATGATACAATATTCTGTATTAAGCTTCATAGTTCCTTTGTCAATGGCAGATTCTCTAGTAGACAGAGATTTTGGAGGAAAGAAGCCAAGTTCCTCAGGAAATGAAGGCTCCTCTTTACTAGAAATTAGTGGTTATAACCCAAAAAGACAGGAATTTGATACTGAATATGATAATGATGCTGAACAACTACTCGCTGACATGGAATTTAAGGATACTGACACTGAGGAAGAGCGAGAGCTGAAACTTCGTGTATTGCGTCTATATTCAAAAAGGTTGACAACCATTTTATTTTTATATTTCTCTTCCTGAGTCGTGAACACTCAACCATTAACAGTAGTGATGTTATCAGGGTTATTGGCAGAGTATTGCTCACACCCCATCTTTAAATTGCAATATCTTGCAGGCTTGATGAAAGAATACGTAGAAAGGAATTCGTACTTGAAAGAAACTTGTTATACCCAAATCCATTTGAGAAGGATTTAACACCTGAGGAAAAGACAATATGTCGGAAATATGACTGGTTCATGCGCTTTCATACCAAGGAAGAGCATGAGGAATTGCTTAGAACAGTTATCTCTGAACACAAAACTCTTAAAAGAATTCAAGAGCTTAAGGTTTGAGATGTTTATGGCCTTAAATTATTTTGTAGATTCACTGTTTTTCTCTTTTTGGAAAGGAAAGCTCTCTTTTGGGCTTCTTGTGATCTTTATATTCTGGAATGCTATCCTTTGGTTGAATATAGGTAGAAATTGCTAGAAATGACTTGTTACTGCTTGTGGGATTAGGAAATTTTTTATACTGGGGAGTGTGGTTATACCATGTTTGAAGTGTCTTATAAGCATCTAAATTGAAGCTTCCCAATCTAAATGTATAAATCCTTAGATTTGTAATTGTAGAGTTATGATTTAATGGATGCTTCTTTCCACTCCTGCTGATATTGATTATATGATGTGCATACTGCCTGCACAAATCAAATAATTGACTTAACTCTTAGATTTGCAATACATTGTACTGCAGGAAGCCCGGGCTGCTGGTTGTCGCAATTCAGCTGAAGCGGATAGATATCTGGCACATAAGAGAAGAAGGGAATCTGAAGAAAGTGCTCGTAGGGCAAAAGATAGTGCTCAGGTTGGCCCAAGTAATCAGGGGGTCCCGAATGCATTATTGTCTCCAGACTCTGCTGGGAAGGATTTGAGTGCAAGACCTGCGGGGCCTGCTACTTCAAGTTCTGTCAATGAAATGGATGTGACGGGATACTATGGGGCAGATTTACTTTCTGAACCTGTAAGCATATAGTCTCTCTCCCCCCCCCCAAAAAATAAAATTAGTAATACCTGCAATCTATTAGTTTGGCCTTAAGGCCTTTCTTTATTAAGGTAACATAAGTGGTTTGGTAATTAAATGCTATTTGTAAGTCATTGGTCCATGGTATTGGTTGGATGTTTTTTAAGAATAGGCTTGCTCCTATTATTGTTACAAAGTTCGTCATATAGGTTCTCGGTGGCACCCATAATGCTTGATTTATTGAGGAAGATTGATTTCTGACCTCAAGGGGGCATTTTGTACAAGGATTTTTTTTAGATTCCAGGGAAAGTGACATTGAGAATCCTATTTACCCACGTTTGATAGAAGGATTGTGAAAATTTCCCGTAAATATGATTTTCCCATGATTCTGTTTTGTGAACACTTTTTAAGGCAAAATGCCATCCAAGAATACAAGGTGATATTCTTGGATTCCCGAGAGGTGGGAAAATATTTTGGCCTCCGCACCACTAGCGCCTAGAGGTGGCAAAGTGGGTGGCCCGCCCCGCCCCGCCCCACCCCGCCATCAACCCGCCAAAAAATGAGCTAGCCCGCCCCGCTTTTGAAAGTGGGCTGAAAAACTCAGCCCGCCCCGCCTCGTTTGGCGGGTTGGCCCGCCAGCCCGAGCCTAGTTTACACTGACCCGCCTCGGCCCGCCTATGCCCGCCATCAACCCGCCAAAAAATGAGCCTGCCCCGCTTTTGAGATGGGTTGGGCGGGTTGGCCCGCCGAGCCGAGCCCGTTTTGCCGGCTCTACTAGCGCCAAGTCTTCAACTAATATTTTATTCCCACGCCAATTGCACGGTGAAGGCGCCACTAGCGTCAGCAATGCAGTTTTTAAAATCACCCTACATTCCCATTAATATTTGACAATCAACCAAACATCGAATCAGGAAACTTGAGCGTAATATCTTGACCTACCAAACAGTTTTTTGGTCACATTCCCGGGAAATTCGATTTCCCATCATATTCCTGGTAATTGTGATTATCAGGCATAAGAAAATTTCTCTTCTACCAAACATCCTCCAAGAGTAAAACTGAAAGTCACGATAAAACCCATCCAATCTTTTTAAATTAGATTCCTTGTTGATGGTGGAAATTTTGATTCTGGTTATTAAAAATGCTGTTATTTTTCTGATCGGGTGGAGGGAGATTAATGATACTCAGTGATGTTTTTTTTTTTTTGTATAGTAATGATTTATAGCATCAGGTTGCCCTTTATAGTAATGATTTTGTTTTTGGATATTATGCACTAGTCTTTGCCAAGTTTGCCTTTTAAATTAGTGCATTGTTTATTCATTTATTTTCTGAAATTGTTGTTTATATCTTCTTTGGCAGGAAAAACGTTTATGCTGTGATATGAGGATGCCGCCAGCCATTTATCTGAAGATGCAAGCGCAACTGTCTCTACATATACTTGGTGGCACTGTCTCTGCTAAATCGGATGCTCATCAATTGTTCAAGATGGATACCATCAAAATTGACAGGGTCTATGATATGCTCATGAAAAAGGGAATTGGTTCACCCTGAGACGTCTAGTGCTGCTTCTGATGTGTCACTTCATAACCTTTTATTCTCTCTTCTAGCCTTCCCTAATCGAAATAAATTGCTTGTTATATATATAACATTTCTAGAAATTTTGAAGTATTGTATCAAGCTTTAGTTATGGGCAGAGCTAGATATAAGATGTACTATCCACACGAGTTAATCATTGTTCTATCTGACTTTTGTGATGCTCCTTCCCTGATCCAACTCCTTGAATATGTATACTGGGGAATGGATGGACATTGATGTGCTAATGGCAAGCTAATGTTAATATGTGGCAAGCTAATGTTAATATGTTATGTAGTCAAGATGTTTATGCAAAAATTGAAAAAGCATCTTGATAGCTAAGGTGTAGACTTTGGAATTGTTTATTCTAAGGTTGACATGTGGTTATTTGTGCTAGGGCTATGCATGAGTCAGGTCGGGTCAGGTTTTTATGTCGACTCGATCCAATTTGGTTTTTATAGGTCAGGTATTTTAACCCGACCCGCTTTAATTTGATCAAAGTCAGGTCTGATTTGGTTTGGATTTTTTTGAACTAGTTCAGAATCGGTTCGGATCCGACTTGACTTGGTTTCTGAAGTGGGTGTGACTTGATTTCTGAAGTGGGTCAAATCCGACCTGACCTATTTTTGACTTGGTTCTGTCACAAAATTTTGTCGAAATTTCTACGTTGCAAATGACGAAAATTGTCACAGAATTATTTTTTTGACGGAATACATTTTGTCAAAAAAACGACGGAATTTTTTCTCTAATGAAATTTTTTACAAAATTAAATTTTCTATCGAAATTTAGTTTCCGTCAAAAGTTTTGACGAAAATGATTTCCTCCATCAAATGTTTTAAACGAAAAAAGAATTCCTCAAAAATTTTGCCCTAATATTTTTCGCTCAAAATTTCTATAGGAATGTGTTCTGACGAAAATTTCAGGGAAATGTTTCATTCGAAGCTTTCGATGAAATTTAGATTCTCTAAAGAATTTTGGCAAAATATTTTTTTTGTCAAAATTTTTTATCGAAATATTTTTTATCAAATATTTTTAAGAAAATTCTTGACAGAAATGTGTTCCGTTGAAAATTTTGATGAAAATGTTTCTTTTATCAAAAAATTTGACGAAAATATTTAGTCGAAAATTGTAGATGGAAATGTGTTTCGCAAAAAATTTCGACGATTTTTTTTTTGTTGTCAAAAAGTTTAACGAAAATGTTTCCATCAAAACTTTCGCCGAAATTTGAATTATGTAAAGAATTTTGATGAAATTCTGTTCCGTAAAAAAATTTCGATGCAAATTTGAGTGGTTGAAAATTTTGATGAATATGTTTTTTTGTGAAATATTTTGACGAAATTTAGATTCCGTAAAAAAATGTGACAAAAAAATTTTTTTCGTCAAATTTTTTTACAGAAATGTTTTTAGTCACAAATCTTGATGAAAATATTTTCCGTAAAAAATTTTGACGTAATTGTTTTACATTAAAACTTTCCTTTTAATGTAATTGTGATTTTTTTTTCTTCACAAAATGGGTATGGGTCAAGTTTTGGGTCAATAGGTCATTATTAAAACAAGTCAGGTCTAAAACTGAATAAAATGAAAGTGAATCGGTATTTAAACCCAGTTCAAAAAAAGAAAAAGATATTTATGGGTCAGATCAAGTGCAGGGCAAATGAACCAATTTTTTTGCACATTTATTGAGTTTTGGAAACACTTTTTTGTTGGGTGTGCTTGATAGAAAGATGAACACTAGATAGGGAAAGAGATCACATTTAAAGCTTTTGTGTAAAAGTGAAGGAAATAAGGATGTAATGCTATTACTTAACGAAGCGAGAAGATGGAGTGGAAGCTAAAGCCAATAACTTTAATGAAACTCAATGAAAATTTGTTGTGGTAGGAGCTATCCTATAATGTAAATGAGGATGAGAATTTTGTTTTCTATTTCTTTTATTATGATTAGGGTATGTGAAAGTATTTTAATTTTTGACAAACAAATCTGCAACGATGAGAAATGAGAAAAAATGTGTTCAGACCTAAGATAGTGAATGAAAAAGAAAAAAAGAAAAAAAAAAACATTAATTTGTTAATGAATCATTGATTGTCTCAAACATCATCTTAAATGAGACATGAGTAATTCATTTCAAATTTACTCATATTCTTGATCATGATTTTCACGTGATATAATCGAACTTTCACAGCTTAATTTTTTTATTATTAATCAATACTTTCAAAGCTTAATTGATTAATGTTTTATTATTAATAAATATTTAATTATTAATACAAACATGTTTAGGAGTAAGATTTAATTTTATCCGTTGAAATGTTAATTTTTTTAAAACTGTTATCCGTTACGCATTGATGAATTATTACAACAGAATTACCAACACAGTTATTTTGAAGAAGTTTAAGTTTTTAATAATAGTACCCTTATCAAACATTTTTCGAGTGAATGTTACATGGTTCAAACTTCAATATATATATATATTTTAAATCTGATTATGAGTAATGTTACACGGCTCAATATTCATAAAAAGAATGTTAGAATATAACGAATTAAATTAATATGAACTCTTTATTCATTTAAGAGTAAATAATAATACAAACTTATTAACAAATTAAAAAAATATCTGACTATTGTAATATGCTATAATCAACTTCAAAAATTAACTCTTAACATATATAAAAGCCACTCAAATAAAAGGAACAAGAAACTAGATTGTGAGGAGCTATACTACCAACAATTGTTGGTTCCTTATCTTGTTCCTACCTACTCTTTGTGTGGTCTGATTGTTGAGTAAAATAAAAGGGCTCCAATTGTGTGGAACCCACCACTTTACATTTCCCACTGGCCCTCATAAAATTGTTCATGCCGTTTCTTGACCGGTTTCCAAATATGTGAAACGTCAAGCAGCGGTGGTATGCTTTTTTTTTTTTCAAGTACAAAGCGATAGTATAAATTTGATTCACCTTTTCATTCTATATATTTACGCGAATATTAGTCTCATGTTACATGAGAATAACTATCTAACTATCTCATGTTATAGAGAGAATTCAAGTGGGGTCCACCATTAAAAAGTAAAAAAGAAAAAAGAAAAAAAAGAGAGGATGCAATTTTTGAAATGAGATGAAATGAGATAACTATCTCATGCAAAATGAGAGTAATATTTTCCTATATCTATAGTTAATAATATATTTATGGAAATATAAGTTTCATGTTATTGGAGAAAATTATTTTATGTTGTAAAATTATTGAATGTAGACCCCACATAGTTGTCTTAGCTACGAACAAATTTTCGGTGTACTAGTTGCTTTATTTTTTCTAAGATACGTTGGTATAGCTTATGCAAATTTTTAGGATCTCAAGATTAACTTACAGTCATATGAGATTAGTAACTCTCTTAAAATATACTTATAAATAAATATAGTGATTAATGTATATTTATATCATATAACATAAAAAAACATTATTACGTATTTAGTTCATCATAAATGCAGTCAAATTTAACAATAAACACATTATTACGTATGTAGTTGATCATAAACTTGAATTTACATCAAAGTTGGCCAAGTTTATTTTCCACTCAAAGTTTTTGACTTTTGGAACAAAATGTCTTCATCAATGATGTTGTAGAGTTTACCAAAATAAAAAATAAAAAATGACGTTGTAGAGGAATTTTACAAAGATAATAATAATACTAAAAAAAAATTCAATGGCAATTTGGCATTACCCTACCATGCTACTACTATATTGGGGTACAATACAACTGCATCACCAAGTGTGCAGGGAGAGGAATCAAAGTAGTCAAACAGAATCGTCCACGTGTCCAGAAGTACACATAATGTGTAGCACAGGAATATCCCTCTGGGAAATGAGAAAATTACCTTGATGCCCTCTATTTTCTTCTCTTGCACCTTCTTTTGATTCACCATGTAGCTCTTCAAGAACAACACCATTCTCATGTAGTCTATAGTCACCTCTCTCTCTCTCTCTCTGCAACCCTTTTTCTTTACCCATTACCCATTTGGTCTCTCAATCAAAGGGACCATCCCATAAACTCTAAACCCTCCTTTTTCTCTCAAAAAAGTTTGTTTTTTTGTTTTTGTTTTGCCAGTTGTCTCTCTCTCACCCACACCATTGAACCCACCTAACCCAACTTCACAAAATCTTGGTTTTGTTTCATAACATGAAGATGAATGCACTTCAAAATTTCTGTGTTTTTTCCTCTGGTTTTGTTGGGGGCTTTGTTTGACTTCATTTCTGGTCTTCTCTCTCCTCTCATTTCTGGGTGACTCTCTCTCTCTCTCTCTTGAATCTTGATCCCCCTTTTCTTTTTGACTTCATTTTTTTAAACAATTATTCTGAGGTTTATGTGGGTTGGGTTCTTCTTCATTGGTTTGAGTTTGAGAGGGTGTTTTGCCTTAGGGTTTTTCCTAGTCCAATTTGATGAGCTAAAATGGGGTTTGGTGGTTGTTGTTTGTTGCTGCAGAGAATGTCTGTTGGCGAGGTTGCTCCTGTTTTTGTGGCGTGGGAGGAGCAAGTTATATGCCAGGAGCGTGGGAACCGTGTGATTCATTTCTACTTGAAGGATGCATCTGGGAATTCAGTGCTTGCTGTTGTGGGGACTGAGAGGAGTGTGAGGCACATGATGTATGTTGTCCATGACCATTTTTTGCAGGCTTATGGATCCACTCAACCCATCAATGCTTGTAAATGGAGGGCAAGGAGAGAGGTTGTCGACTGGCTCACTTGTTTGGTCTCGCGGAATCGACCACACATTGACGGTAATTTGGTTTCTGTGTGCAATTTTATGCATTTCAAGTTTTAGATGATTTGTTATGGTTACATGTGCTGAATGAAATTACTGTGTGAATGGTTTTTGTGTTTTTTCTGGTTAGCAAATATAATATAAATCATTAGAAAAGCCGTCACCTACTACTTAAGGTTTTAGGTGAAGTGGTTTTTCTTAACATGATATCAGAGCTTGAGTGACTACAAGGTCACGAGTCCTCACCGCCCCCACTTTCAGGTGGGATTAAGAAAAGCACAAGGCAGACCAAAGAATGGGCTTGTGCAGCACAAAGCATACCAATATTGGGCTTGTGCCATGTTCCATGCTTCAAGCCCAAATGAGCTTGTGACCTTGTGCTCTTGAATGTTGTTACTCCCTCCTAGTGGGATAAGGCTTGGTTGTTTGTCATCAGACATTGTCCCATCAGATTGTTACCTGACTTCTTCTGATTATTCATCTAACTGTTGTTCCTGTGAGTTATCTGTGCTGTGTGATTTATACAGTTTATGTCATTCTTGCCTTCAAATGAATTTATTCATGTGCATTTACCTGAAAGTTGTATTGTGTACATCTTATTCATTTATCAAATGGGGGTAGCGGCTGTAGCTGCTGACCCCTGAAAATGCTATAGCGGGTAGTGGTATAGCGCAACAGCGAAGTCCTATGCGTGAACCTGGTATATACACGTATAAATGCTTAAAAGTAAAGATATTCATAATTAAAGTTAATATCACTGTCATTCCTAACAAGAATTATAAATACTGTCATTCCTAACTCTTGAAGATGTCTGTTCACTGGCTGCCATCTTCAATCTGGTTGCTGGAACAAAGTTGGCTCAGTTGTCAAAAGTCACAACTAGTAATGTGGATCAACAAAATTGGAATAAAAAATAATTAGAATAAACAAAATGAAATTGAACAGAATCTGTTCAACGGATTTGGATTTGAACAGAATTGAAAAAGATATAGATTGATAGAATTGGATAGAGAAAAAGAAATAAATATGGATCACAGAGAAAAGTTCAACTCTTGCTAAATTTAAAATACCTTTTGCTTCAGCTTTAAAAAATGTCATGAAGCTGTTTTCGCTCTTACTGTAATAGCACACAGAGAGTTTATGTGAAAAAAATCCATATAACTTTAGATACTTGCATGACATAATATGGAGTTCAAACTCCAAATCCATGTTAAGCAAAAACAGAGACTGGTAGAAAAAAGAGTAGAAAAAAGAGAGAAAAGCTAACAAAAAAAAGAAAAGAAAATGGAGAGAACCTAAAACAGGGAGAATCGTCGCTGGAAGTCAGTCACTCGTCGCTGTTCGCCATTTGCCGTTCGCTGTTCGCCGAAAGTGGGAGGGCTGGGCACTGCTGGTCGAGTTGAGTCTTAGGGTTTTTTTCTTGTCGATGGTTTGACGCTTAGAGAGTGAGTAGGGTCAGATTACAAACGAGGGTTAAAAGACAATTTAACCCTTAAAAAAACTGTTGGGCCATTAAATGAAGGGCAAAAATAGAAATTGGATACACTTTCCTGTAGTGGCACAATTTGGCCGCAAAAGCAGCTGCTGCAGCCGCCACCGCAATACGCAACAGTTGTGCAACTGCATGCAATAGCGCTGCAATTAATAACTATTTGGTTTGTTTTAAAGTACTGTAGCTACCAAATGTTTTATTTTATCTATGATCCTGAAATGCAATTGTATAAATTTATATGCTATTATTTTTTTAATTTAAAAATATGTTAGTATGATGAATGATCAGTAATTACTGTGTTAGCATCCGTAGCTATTGTATTCATGGTAAGTGAATAAATGTTAGTGACCATGATTGGGTTTTTTCTCTGGTTTCTGGCCTGTAATTTTGTTAGTGTAATAGATGAAACCATCATTATTTTAACAATCAAATATTCATTCTTCTTTCTATCTTGGGAGCATGACTTATGAGGTATTGTAATTATTCACATTATGATATTAAATTATAGTAACACCTGTGGTTTGGAAGCGACATGGTTTTGAGATGTAATTGGGCCTTATGATTGGATCAATTATATGAAGATTGAATGGAAAAGCGAATTATATCACATCCTTGCCAACTACCTCTATGAAGCGGAGCAGATAGAAAAAGCATAAGCTTCTTTACAGAATTAAGACTCAGAATAAGGAAGATTGAGGTGATATTAAGAGAACTAGGGTTCTAGGGTTGAGGAACTTAGAAATGTCACTTAATCATTAGTTTGTGATGGGCCTTAAGTATGTGAATAAAGGTAATAACAGAATTGGGGTGAAAGGAAGAGAGTTCGTTAGGGAGGATTCTTCTGGAATGTTGTTGGAGGATTGGATAAAAGGAAGGGGAATTTGTGGAGTGAGGTATGCATGTATTGAGAGAATTTTGGTGTTGGGTTTGGAGGTGCTGCAAGCAGCCCTTTGGGAAACGAACAGTTCTTGGCTGTTCTTGTATTTCCTGTTTGTAAGGAGCTGGTCTCCATTTCTGTGTTCATCAGTTTCAGTGTAGTAAAATTGGGTTTCATCAATTTGGTATTAGAGCACTTCTGATCTAGGGGTGCTTCTGGTCCAAATCCTTGACAGAGTGAAAACCATGGGAGCAACCAACATGTTGGAACTCAAATAAATGATGAAAAAAATGTCGAAGATTCTGGATGAGGTGATACAAATAAAGGAGGCACCAGCCGGGGGATCTAGCATCATGTGATGCATTGGACAACGTAAAAGAGATGAATTGGACAACGTAAAAGAGATGAAGGATTTTGCAGGAAATAGAAAGCAGTGTTTAAAATCCCGGTCGAGGTCAGGGGTCACGGGTTCAACGGGGGGGCGGGGGGGGGGGGGGTTATGGGGTCACTACGCTGACCCGGTTTTATATATTAAAAATAAATATATATATATATCTTATATAAAAATATTAAAAAACAAACCACCAATCATCAAAGATTCAAAATATACTTAACATAATTCACCAATCACAATCACAAGTCAATATTACATAACCTAATTAAAGTATCAAGATACTAAAGTACAAAACTCATTCTAATGGGGTCTCTATGCTGACCCGATTTTGCCTCTTTTGAGAAGGTCCCTAACAAAAGAAAAATTAAATGAAGTAAGAATGAGTTTTTGTTTTGCATCGACAACAGTAAAGATTTCATTTGAATGGGTAAAATTCTTACTTTTTCTAGAAGATTCACGGCAGCGAGGTGAAGATTGAATACGTCTAGGTCACTGGGAGAGAATAGAATGATTAGATTTAGGTTTACAAGTCTTTTTTTTTTTTTTTAATAAAATGATGTTTCGAAGGGCCGGCTTGGCTCAACGGTAAGCTTGCTTGCTGTGGTGTGTCAGGTCGCGGGTTCGAATCAGTCTCTCTGCAAAAAGCAGGGGAAAGATTGCCTAGAGTATTCCCTTCCCCAGACACTCACGAAGTGGGTATTTGAACTGGGTCGACCCTAATAAAATGATGTTTCATGGATTTAAAAAAAAATAAAAACATGTAGTGACCCCCTTTGACCCCTCTGACCCGGGAGTCAATTAAACCCGACCGGGTTTCGGGGGTCGGAGGGGTCGATATACATATAGGGTCCAACTTGTGACCCCAACCCTCAGAGGGGAGGGGTCAGGGTTGACCCAGGGGGCGGGGTGGAGTTTTAAAACACTGGTAGAAAGTAGTTGATAATGAGTGGAAATTCTACAAATTGGGTCTCAAGTTCAGCTTAATGGGACAGACCCAAACTAAAGTGAGCAATGCAGATGTGCGGCCCAATTCTGGAATTAATGAGGGATGAAATGCGCCAATTGTGCTTGGCCAAGGGGAACACAACAGGTCTTACATACTGGGCTCATGTGATATGTATTAGATAGGAGGGCAAACTAGTAATTTGAGCATGGAGTCCAATAAAGGAAATCGTGCAAAAAATAATATGATGGTTAATGGAAAGGGGGCAACAAGTGACCGAAACCGTAACGAGGGAGGCATGGTGGTTCAGATTTCGAAGGTTGTCATCGGAGGAGATGAACGACTGACGATGGCGGAACCTCTGTTTTCGCTGTGACTTGCTTTTCTCGCTTGACCATGTGTGTCAGAACGTAGCTCCATGCCATGGTTGTGGGAATTGGCGAATTTGAGCCTGGAGATGTGCGTCCATAATTTTGTGGGTCTCACTTCTAGACATTTATTGAAGTTGTGGGTGAGGTTTAGGTAAAGAAAACAGAAATCTTGCTGCCAATTGGACCAATATGCTTCAGGCAATGGGATGTGGGTGGAAAATGTTTCTCTCAATTATGGTCAGATCTTGCCCTCTTCCTTCATCTTGAGAATAAGGTGAATTTCGACGAGGGAGTATTGATGGGCCTGAAGTAATAGAATTGGGGTGAAAGGTAGTAATAGAATTCGGGTGAAAGGAAGAGAGTTAGTTAGGGAGGACTCTTCCATAATTTTCTAGAAGGATGGGATAAATGGAGGAGGAATTTGTGGAATGAGGTATGCATGTATTGAGAGAATTTTGAGATTGGGGTTAGAGGTGCTGCAGGCCTATGTAGCACCGATACGACACGCGACACGTGACACGACACGACACTCCGACACGTCAATCCTAAAAAATTATGGATTTCCACACGTTGGAAATCGTTTTAATATTAAATAATATTTTTAATTTATATAGTTTATATTTCATTTAATATTTAATAATTTAACAAAAAAAAAACTAAATTAGTAATACCCATCAACACGGGCAAAACGACCGTACTACCACTATTTTGTAAATGTATCGTCGGAATGAAACAGATTCGAAAAGTATGACCGAAGTAGAGCAGTCAAACACGTTGGTTTGACTGGCGGGATCAGTCCCAGCACTGAACAAGACGGGATCAGAGCCCACGTCGGATTGTGCCAGAATCGCGTCATGTAAAGTGACGAGTCCTCCATAAGTGCCGTCACCATAGCTGGCTTGTTCCATTCCCGCTAGGAGACCTGACGGGACCAAGTGTATTATACAACCTTTTAAGACATAATGCTCTAGGAGTCAGCTGTCAAACAAAACTATAGATACCAAAATCTACAATTGAAGACAAAACAGTGTGGTGATAAAAGGAAACTAATCATATGAAGAAATTAAAAATTAGAAAAAATGGAACGGTTGTTTTAATAATTAATAAATTTGTTTTAATTAATAAAAAGTGGCCCATTTGTATTGCGTAATTAAAAAATAAAAAAATTAGTAATATCAGGCAAATATTATAATTAGTAAATTTGTTGTAATATATTTTTGGTTTTTAGAAGTGGTCCATATAGAAAAGCTAAAAACGTGTTAAAATTCTTCGTAATTAATGAAGGTTTTTTGTTTTGTTACAAATAATTAATGAATTAATTAAAATAAATAACAACCTAAGAAATATTTGCCTAATATTACTAATTTTTTTTTAATTACGCAATACAAATGGGCCACTTTTTGTTAATTAAAACAAATTTATTAATTATTAAAACAATCGTTCCATTTTTTCTAATTTTTAATTTCTTCATATTATCAGTTTGCTTTTATCACCACACTGTTTTGTCGTCAATTGTAGATTTTGGCATCTATAGTTTTGTTTGACAGCTGACTCCTAAAGCATTATGTTCTAAAAGGTTGTATAATACACTTGGTCCCGTCAGGTCTCCTAGCGGAAATGGAACAAGCCAGCAATGGTGACAGCACTTATGGAGGACTCGTCACTTTACATGACGCGATTCTGGCACAATCCGACGTGGGCTCTGATCCCGTCTTGTTCAGTGCCGGGACTGATCCCACCAGTCAAACCAACGGGTTTGACTGCTCTACTTCGGTCATACTTTTCGAATCTGTTTCATTCCGGCGATACATTTACAAAATAGTGGTAGTACGGTCGTTTTGCCCATCAACACGTTATAAAGATGGAAACTTTAATAAAAAAAAATAAAAACTGGGATGAGAGAGACATAATATCAGATAGAGAGATCAAATCATATTAGAGAGAGTTCAGAGAGAATGAGATACAACAAGAGCGTAATAGGAATTGACAACAATGATGTTGAGATGATCTCTTATCTACTTAAGGGGAAAAAAGACAAAAAAATAAAATTGATATGATCAGGTGGAAGCTTTATTAATATATTTTAAATTTTTTTTTTAAATTTAAAAAATTTTTAAAAAATAAAAAAATAATGAAAATGCCATTTAACCGTGTCGGACACGGTCAAACTCGCGTGTCGGAATGGTCAACATGTCGAAAAAAGTCAACCGCATGTCCGACACCGTGTCGGAGCGTGTCGGACCTGACTCTTCCTGTTTTTACAGGTGTCCGTGCTTCCTAGCTGCAGCCTGCAAGCAGCTCTATGGGAAAATAACAGTTCTTGGCTGTTCTTGTATTTTCTATTTGTAGGGATTTTGTCTAACTAGGGGTGTAAATGGGCCAGGTTAGGCCAGACTTTGACTTTGATAGCCTACACCTATGTAAAACATTTAGATGGCCTATTAGCCTATTAAAGGCTTGATTTGTAGGTCTGACATGACCTATTATAAAAAACTAAAAAGCCTAACACGGCCTACCCAGTTGTAAACTAAAGTTTATATGCCCAAACCAAAATGAAAAGTAAAAGATAAAATTTCTTATTCACAAAGATCATATGAAATAATTTTTTCATTAACAACACATGAAACAATGCTCATAAAGATCATATGAAAATTTCATTAAATAATGTTCTTAAATTTATTATTCACAAAGACCCCATGAAAATTTCTTTAAAAATTCTCAAACAGTTTTATTAACAAGATCGCAAAGATCCTTAAATAATGTTCATAACAACACATGAAATAATATTTTTATGAGCTTTTTATTTGTTCTTGGCAAATAGCAATCTTCACAATCTTTTAGTGAGCATTCTTCTTATCTTTTTCCAGTTTTAATTGATCATTTTCACTTTTTGCATCGCTCAAACAACCTTGAAAAATAACAACTTATTTTTAAATAAAGCAATGACCAATCATATATGATAAGTGATAAACTTTTGAGGTGAAGTAGAATCTGTTCCAAGAAATAAAATTTTAAATGCACATTTGAGGTCATTGAAAATTTTCTTGTACAAAATATAAAAGAAAAAACACTCACGCAGAGCACACGCACACGCACACGCACACGCACACGCAAACACATATATATATAATTTGCACTTTATTTATTATTTTAATTTAATATTATATTTTAAATAAATATTTATTATTTGCTAAAATAACGTCAATTCTATTACTTTGAAAATTAGTGTTACAAATCATGATTTCAGAAAATGTCTTTAAGTGAATCATGGTGTTTTTGTAATTTTAATTTATTTCAGGGTTATAATAGTCTTTATATTTATAATTTTTTTAAGATTTCAATACCAAAACGACGTTGTTTTGGGAATAAATGCAGATAAGTTATCTGCATTAACTACAGAAATATTTTTCCCATAATATATATCAAAAGTATATTATATTACTAAAAAAATTAAGGGAAAAGTTCACCAATGCCCTTGTGGTTTGCTTCAGAATCATCTATGTCCCTGTAGTTTCTTTCTTATCACATATGCCTGTAGTTTCTTTTTTATCACACATGCCCCTGTGCTTTGTAAAAAATAAAAAACTTAAGGGGTATATGTGATAAAAAACATACCCTTTTGCAAACCACAGGGGCATATGTGATAAAAAAACCACAGGGTTATAAGTGATTCTCGAGTAAACCTAAACCATAGGGGCATTGATGAATTTTTCCCAAAAATTTAAAATGCTACCCTGCAGGCTTTTTAAAGTGGGTATGTGTAACTTTTAAATGGATTTCTATGTAAGCCTAAACCTCGTGACCTATTTAAACCCTTGTCTCTGCTTTTGTGTTCATCAATTTCAGTGTAGCAAATTAGGTTTCATCAGTTTGACAAGTTCTTTGCTTTTTTATTTGTTACATGCCTTTGTTTCGTTGATATTGTTGAGGCTGTAGCACTTATAAAGGATAGAGAGTGGTGAGAATGATGTTTTTTGGGGATTCAGTGTTCGGATTTGTGCTGCATATGGAAATAGGTACTGTTCAGTTTGTTGATTAATTTCCTTCTCTTTCCATCAGTGCTGACTTTTTGAATTTTGTGATCTGTTTTAATCTTTCAGATCTATCTGTTCTGACTATATATTTGTGGATCTGTTAATTTTTATTTTTTTTTGGTTTAAGATTAAAGCATTACTCATGGTATGATCGTATCCTGCATATTGATTACAATTGGTCATCAAAAACTTTCGATTCTCTTTTTTCTTATTTTATAGCCTTGATGCATCAGTAAGGTTACAAAGGAGGCGAACCGGAGCAGTGGTAAAACTGTTCCTCCATGACTGAAAGGTCATGGGTTCGAATCCAGGAAACAACCTCTTTGCAATTATGCAAGGGTAAGGCTGCGTACAAGGATTTTCTCCGCCCCACACTCACTAGTCGGGTTTAACGGGGAGTGGTTTGGTTTGGTTTGGTTTGGATGCATCAGTAAGGTTGCTGCCTTGTGACCATGAGTAGTCATAAAGAAAACAGCCTCCCCGCATAATGGGGTAAGGCTGCATACAGCTAACCCTCTCCAAGGCCCATAACAGTGGGGACCTTGTACACATGGCTGCATTTTTATTTGCCTCTTTTCATTTGGATGTGAGCCTGAATTGATTTGACATGGCATGAAAAATTTGATACGGTATCCTTTGGTCAAATGGTAAGAAATTTTTTATTGTCTCGACCTATGTGTGTATATGAAGACAATTAAGGTATATTTTTTTTTTGGTAAATAAGACAATTAAGGTATTGAGTTGAGTAATTGATGTCTTATCTGTTTCCCCGATCAGTTTTAAGAACAGTCTTGTTATTGTAAAAAAATGATTGATGTTATGTAACAAACTTGATACTTCATGCTGGTGTGGCCTTATTCCATTGCATTTCAATTTCTGTTTAAAAACCAGTTCTTAGGTTCAAAATGTACGAGGACTTTCCATTGATGAAGATTGTAGTTTAATCTTCTTTCACTATTTTGGTTGTTTCTAACTCTTAAATGAATGTCTGCGAAGTGTATTTTATGCTTTGTTGCATAGATAAGGATATGAATACCCGTATTTGTACGGGTACAGGGGTACCTTAAAATTCCTAAAACTATGGTACGGATACGGGAGGATATATCATATAGAAATATGAAACCATAAACAATAAAATATCAATCATAATGTAATGTAAAGGCACAAGTCTTGAAGGGAATGAAGTTGCGTTTTGTTTCATTTAGTAACAAACCAAACAACTTAGCAACAAAACTTGGTGTTATGCATGGACTGATTTGTTCTTGAGTGATAAGTGAGTATTGAGTATGTAACCATGTGTACCCAGCAAGTACTGGCACTGAATATGTACCCAGTACGGGTATGGTAACTATTTAGGAGTGCCTATGCATCATAGATTTATGTAGCCGTACAGATAGTGGAGAATAGCAATAGTTCAAAAATGTTGTGAAAGGGGACCAAAGATTAACTAAAATCACAACTAATATGCAGTTGGATGCCAACATCTATATGTGGTTATTTTAGTGGTCCTTTAGTCCAAATAAAATGCTTTAGGACCTTTTGATGCCAAACTGACATACTAGTTTTTCTAAATGAATCTCCATTTATCTTGTGGTCTTGTTGATATTTTTATTGTTTATCTTGCCCCTTACTTTACTGCAACATAATCTATCATTCCTATTTGAACAGCTTCTTTTCTTGTAGACATGGGAAAAAAATTTCTGAGCAACCCCCATTTTTCTGTTACAGGTGTGCAGCTGGATGACTCAGGCCAAGCTGTAGAATCTGTCAAGACGTTAACAGCTGGAATCGATGCTTGTAAAAAAAGTTTACCAGATAAAATGGTATGGAAAAGACAATCAATTAAATCCATCTATATTTCTTTTTGTGTCTCTCTATGATTAATTCTCCATGCCTTTCCTTTATGTACTGCAGATTTCTAGGAAATTGAAATTTCAGAGTTCAGATATTGAATGGTCAGGCATTGGTTGGTTTTGTGCTAAACAGCTGAAGCACTACTCAGGGTTTTGCAGGAATGGAACAACTGTTAATGTAAGAAAATTATTTAATGGGGGATGAAGTTTCATGGGTGGTGGATTTTTATTACATCTCAATTAATTGTTGTATCATTTACTTCTTGTAAAGGGTTGGGGGGATGGGTGGGTAAGTTTTCTGGTTCTCAATATATTTTTTTTCTTCTAATTTTCAGGTTCATTCATTTGTATATATTATGGCTGAAGAAGAAAACCACTACCTTGGTTACTTGGAAGATATGTATGAAGATAAGAAGAGGCAAAAGAAGGTGAAGATACGATGGTTTCACCAGGGTCAGGAAGTTAAGCATGCGATTCCACAGCTGAATCTGCAAGAGGGAGAGGTTTTTATCACGCCTCATGTTCAGGTGATCAGTGCTGAGTGTGTCAATGGTCCTGCAACAGTTTTGACTCCTAAACATTATGAGAAATACCAGGCTGGTCTGCCCCATGGCCCTTTATCTGAGATCCATATGTGCTTTAGGCAGTTTAAAGACAATAAGCTTAAGCCCTTCAAACTTTCTAAGTTGCGTGGATATAGTAACCAATCTGTGCTTTCTTGTTTAAATATTCCTATTCTCTCCAAGAGAAAGGTCAAGTGTCAAGATGATGAGAACTTCACTGAAGATGATCCTTTAAGGTCCAGCAACAAGAGGAATAGAACTTCTAGGGGGTATCAAGTACTTGAAAAAGGTTCTTCTGGTCTGCAAAACTCTGCTCTGATAAATGAGATGACAACATGTGAACCAAAATACCCGAGTTTAAAATTGAAACTATCAAGAAGAACAATGGGTATTAATGTTATTGGACCTAAGCCTCAACCGTCGTTTAAGGTCAATGAAAAGATTGAGGTTCTCTCTCAAGATAGTGGCCTTAGAGGATGCTGGTTTAGGTGTAAAATCTTGACCATGTCTCATAGGCAGCTGAAGGTCCAGTATGAAGATGTGCTGGATGTAGATGGGCCGGAGAAATTAGAGGTATGCAATGGAATATGTTTCTTCTCTCTCTCTCTCTCTCTATATATATATATATATATATATATATATGGTCAGGATTATTTTACACCAGTGTAAATTACACTCTTAATCTTGTCCATTGATCCCACTTATATCTAAGGGCTCTAATTTTTTAGTGATGTGAGCCATTGGATACAAGTGGATCAATGGTCAAGATTGGGTGTAAGACTTCTAACTCTTACACCAGTGTAAGAATATCCTGCCCCATATATATATATATATAGGCTGGGTGATTTTCTAATCTAGTAGAAGTAATGATTGTTGTAACTTTTGGGCTTAGAAGTCCATTCACATCTCACTAGTTGAGCTGTTGTGAAGCTAGGGAAAGAGTATGGTTCTCAGCCTTGTTGTTAACATGTGTAGGAATGGGTCCCTGCATCTAGAGTTGCAGCTCCTGACAAATTGGGTATGCGATGTTCAGGCCGCTTAACAGTACGACCATGCCCTCCTGAGTTTACTACAGATCATACTTTTGAGATTGGAGAACCAGTGGATGCCTGGTGGTGTGATGGATGGTGGGAAGGTGTCATAACTGCCATCAATGTTGGTGGAGTTGGAATCCTGCAGGTTTATCTGCCTGGTAGGAAACTTGTATTTTTTTTTTTTTTTCTAATTTTCTTTTATTATTTTTGTGCCAGAGGACATGTCTCGTGGATGAACATTATTCTAGTTTGTGAATAATGTTTGTTTGGGTTCGGCTTCTAATGGTTGGTAATATGATTCTCTGTAGGTGAAGATAAGTTTCTAACGTTCGAGAAGAATAACATTCGGATATCCCAAGATTGGATTGGTAACAGGTGGGTTGATATACCTGGAAAGCCTAACATTTGCAGCTCTTTGAATGTCAATTCCAGCATCAGGCTGTCAGCTAATTCTGCAGTGGTAGATGGATCCATGTCTGATTGCGGTGCAATATTAGAAAGTAAATCTTTGTCAATTCCCAAACTTGAAGTTGCTCAAAAGGTTGAGCCAGAATTATCTTGTATGGAAGCACCTGATGACCTGGAAAGTATGAAGAGAATAACTTTGAGGAAGCCGCTCCATGCCATTCATGAAGAAGACAAGGATAACAACACCGGTGGTGGTAGTGTTGGTGACAGTGGCAATGACGAAGTTTATGATGATAGGAAGTCACTCAATGCCTTTGATGAAGACAAGGATAATAGCTTTGGTGGTGGCAGTGGCGGTGACACTAACAATGATAATGATGGTGATGATGCTGACAACACTGAAAGGGACAGTGAGGAAAATTTGATGATGGAGGAAAATTTTGATTATTCGGAACCAAAACTTGATGCAGCAGAAGCAATACAAGTTACATGAATACATATGGTAGAGCTAAATGGTTTGTTTTTTTGGTATCCTAGTGATTATATACCTGAAGGTGGAATCACCTTGTATATACAACGAAGTGATACATGCAGAGGATAATGAAAGTGTCTGACTTTAAGGATAACTCTAGTGTATAGGTTATGTGTTTTGGTTCAGTCTTTCATTAGATCAATACTCTATAGGATGATATATTTTAGGATTTTATTAAGTCATGTGGTTGTTAGATGCACAATTGCGCATGTCTTGGAGTAAAGTTAGCCCATATGAGTAAAGTTTGAAATTTAAGATTTTAAGTAGTTTTGACTTTTGACCATAGGTATCTTTCAAGATTTTGTCTTGTTTCAAGTTCAAAATCCTTGCACCTAATGATATGGCTGTAGCCACATTTGCAGATTTGTCTTCGACAAATTTTTTTTTGTGTGACTAGAAATGAGGTTTTGACAGAAGGTTATGACTATGTGATTAGAAATGAGGCGGAATATTTTAATCGTTGTATTAGCCTATGATTTTGTGTTGGTAAATATTTTTTTTATTTTTTATTTTTTTGAAAAGAGAGTTTCATTTAACCATTTATTGCATCAACCAAAATTATAGTTAGTTTGATTTTGTTGTTGCTAGAATCTGTAAAGTCTACCCTAGATAATGTGTAGCTACAAAATATAAATTGGTGGTTTTAGAAGTTCGATTAAATAAAATACAAAAAATAGAAAAGAGTTTTCAAAATCCGAGAATAAGATAAAAAATAAAGAATGCAAGCAAAGATTGTTTCCAGAAGGACCATGATAGTTAAATGAAGAAACAAATGATAGTTAAAATGTTATTTACAAAAAAAAGTGATAGTTAAATGAAGAAACAAATGAAACGTGGAAAAAGATTATTATTTGTATTCATAAAGTAGAAAGGGGGAGTCTTTGGGGAATGTAAATGGAATGAATTTCAAAGAAAGAAAATTTAGTGGTGGAACGAAGACATGCAGGAGGTAAATAGGAAGAAGAATAACTGCTCTAGATATTTTCATAAATTTACTAGAGACGAGAAGATTAGGAGTGCTTTAGATGTTTGCATAAATGTCCTACTGAGAAGAACTTGTAAAACTTGAAAAAATGCTAAGAAAGCAATGTGACAGACTAAAGGAAAAGATTTTTTCGATTTGTACAAAAAAACTTGGGAGCAAAAAGGTGAAAAAATATATATAGACTTGCAAAGATAAATGATAAGAAAAAAAAAAAACTTAACCCACTTTAGATACATCAAGGTTGAAAACAAAAATCTTCTGGTAAGATATACATCGCTTAAAAATGGACCAACGTTTTTGTAAATCAATTTAGATTTATATCGGGAAGATTTACCATTGAGACTATTTTCTTGGTACGATATTTGATGGAAAGATATTGAGAAAAGAAGGGACATGGAGAAGGCCTATGATAGGATTCAAAAAATGGTTCTATGATGGGTTTTTGAGAATAAAAAAGTTCCAGAAAAGTATGTAGACACAATCAATGATATGTATGATGATGCTATTACATGTGTGAAGGTAACATCAGGTTAACTTGGAATCGAGTCCTTATCTTTTTACGCTAGTTATGAATGAACCAATAAAAGATATCCATAACGAAGTGATATGGTGTATGATATTTATAGATGACATGGCGCTTATTGATGAGACAAAAGCTGATATTAACAAAAAATTAAATAGAATTATGGAGAAGCACATTGGAGTTCAATTTTTTTTTGCTAAGTCAGAGTAAGACTGAATATATGAAGTGTGACTTTGCTCCGGCGGTATTCAAGAAGATTCTTTTAGATATTTGAGATTTATTTTGCAAAAAGGTAGAGAAATTGATAACAATGTAAACCATAGAATAAAAGTAGGTTGGATGAAATAGCATAATGATCATGATTTTTGTGTGATTGCAAAATTCCTTCCGGACAAAAAAGAAAGTTTTATAGAACAATAGTAAGAATGTAATGTTATACGCTAAATGATGGCCAACACATAGGCAATATGTTTACAAAATGGGAGTAGTGAAAATGAGGAAGTAAAGGTAGATGTGTGGTCATACAAGGATGGACAAGATAAGAATGAAGATAATCAATGAAAGGTAGTAGTGGTATTGGTGTTGAAAAGAAGAGGGAATATAAATTGAAATCATTTGTGCATATAATACGAAGAAGCCTAGATGCTCTCCTAAGAACATAAGTTTGTTACTAAAAACTTGGCACTAAGAGAAGAAGAGATCGATCGAAACTTATTTGGAAAAAAGTGGTAAAACAAGATTTGATGAAATGAAAATTAGATTGCCGAATGATATGTCTTAGAATGTATTGAAGGAAAATTATTAGTATTGTTATGAATGGATATACTGTATTTGTTCCATGGTCGTGTTTAGTCATTTTTCCATATATTTTCCTTTCATTCTTTATTTATATATTTACTTATATTTTATTTTTTCTAGTATTTTTTCTCTCATCTATCTTTATGTTCATTTTATATTTGTTTATTTATTTTTATTTATTTATTTTCTCTCTTTTTTCTCAATTTTTTAATATTCATTGATTTCGTTAATAGCTAATCTCAACTAATTTGGAATAAAACTATTGTTGATATTAATATCAAAAATAGAGAAACAATGTAATTTAGAAGGCAAACTTCAGAAAGATTGTGTGTAATATCCAAAAACAAATTACAACCTAAGTCATACCAAATGCGAATGCCCTAACATAAGGAGGGTTACATATAAACTTATCCCAACTACTGACAGATCAAAAAAATTGTATTTATATCTGCATACTTAGTGATGTGGGTTTGGGGAAGCACCCACAATTTTTTTAAAATAAAGTTTTAAATACATTAAAAACAAAAAAAATATAAACAATAAAAGAAAAGAAAACTTCAACTTAACATAAAAAATAATAATAATCAAGAAAATATTTATAGCCATTTGATAGTAACATAGTATCTATAGCCATGTGTCTACGAGGCGTTTTGTACACAATGAATTAAGAAAATATTTAGATATTTAGAAAAGAGAGGTCACAAGTCCTCAGCTTTAGAGGCCCCGGATGCATGTGATAGTCACGTATAGCGGTGTTATAATCATGTGTTTAGGAAGTGTTTTGTACACATGTAAATGGCCTTAGAGAATATTTACGAATATAATATTAGCCTGTAGCCTGGTTCATTTACAAAAAATAAAAGCTTATAATTGATGTTTATTTATTAAAAATAAAAATCTTTTTCATCATCTATATTTAACATAATCATGCACTCGTATGTATTTTTGTGTAAGAAAATAATAGTTGTTTCTTTTATAATAAAAAAAATATATTAATATTAAAAAGTCAAAATAACAACGGCACATTTACTTTACTTTACATTGTCACTTTTCCTAAAAAAAAATTTGATAAAATCCACAAAATAAACTTCGATTTAGAAACAAAACAGAATGTCTGCACTTGCAGAAATCTCTAGCAAATAGCTCTCTACAATCCATAGGGACTTCCAACCTACATAGCACAGACACGCAAATGTTTTGAAAATTTGCGGTTGTCAAAGCATCAGCAACGGAATTACCTTCATCTTTTTTTTGTCATTTTTAATCTTTCTTTTTCGGACATGTTTATATCCTCATTTTTTCATATCTCTTATTTCTTTACCAATCGTTATTACGTAATTTTATTGTTAGTAATTATGAAAAGTGGCACTTTATTTTTTTATTTTTAATATAAAAATATAAAAAATATAATTTATAAATTGATTTTTTCTGTTATGAAATTTGACATTAAAGATTAACAAAATACGAAAAATTATTTAATTTATATTTATGTTATGAAATTTAAAAAGATTTGATTGGTTATGTGTCTTATTATGGCCCCTGCCTTATATGTATTAACAACGTAGTATTATAATCATATATATTAAAAGTTTTTGTACACAATAAATTGAGAGAATATTTAGATATTTATAACAAGCTTCGATTTCGAGCAAATCACATTACTTATAATTGATAGATTAGTATATAAAATAAGGGTTTATTATCATATCCCATATGTGTGCAAAATATATCCTATACTCACAATATATTGTGGGACCCTTACCTATATAAAAGGGTTTCGTATAAAACGAATCTCTATAGCATTACATAATCACTTTTCCTACAACATAATTCTTATAAAATCCACAAAATAAACTTCGATTTGGAACAAAATTTATGTCTGCACTTGCAGATACCGGCATAAATGTGGGTCCCCCATTGATAACCAAATATATCACCCTTACCTATATAAGAAGGGTTTCGTATAAACTTAAACGCGAATAAAACTTTTTTTATCACTTTGTTTGGTACAAATCAAAACCAAAGTTTTGGTGGTACATAACCAGGTCGTCTGAATCCATCCAATAGTACAGCAGCGCCAGCATTCAGTAATAAAGAAACACATTCTCATTTATACCCGGAAGCATATCTAGTGACTTGGCAAAGCGGGCATATCCTCTTCTCGTTCTATCATTAGCATTATTAAAAAGGGAAATTATTTTTCTTATGCTACGTGACACTGTTATTTCCTACACTTCTCACATTGAAACTTGAGCCTAATTTTTTTATTTTTTTTTCTTCAAAAAAATGATGACCCACTTTATTTCATTTCAGCATAAGATAAGAGTTAACACCTGTTGCATAAAAAAACTAATACCCTATTAAAAATGAGTCAACCCGTCTTATCCCACGTTTGCCTCTATTGCCCTACCCTGCCAATTGTCCAAATAAAATTTATGTATTCAAGGAGTAGTAGGCAGCAAGAAAAGACCAAGGATAGTTACATTAATCACAATTTTATTTTTAAAAAGGGATTGAATACTGATATATCACCAGTACAAGCATTCAGCAGACACAAGTCAATGTTAGGATAACAAATATTAAACTATAACCAATCACAAAATTTAGATATAAAGTAAAAATTTATGTATTAAAAAAAGAAGAAGTAGATTATATGGGCCAACCCGTCCGTGACGGGTTCAACCCACACTTAAATGGAGCGGATTACATGGGTTGTAAAACATATCCCACTCTATCATATTTGACGACGAGTCTACTACCTGTATACATTAGATGAATTAAAGAAACGTGTGAGACTAAATCTTAATAACCGCGACCATGCCGCTTTATCTATCGCGAAATTTGTTGCTGCAATTGTGGGACAGTTTCGACAAGTCATCTTTGTTTAAGTTTTTTTTTTTTTGGTGAATATTTTTTTTTTGAGATACATCAGAAAATAAAAGACAAAACAAAAAACAAACTAGGCAAATTTGGGGTATGAATTAAAGAAGGGATTAGTAAACGTCTGATTTTCAGCATGCTATGATTTTTTGCAAGCCAATCAGCAACTTTTACACACATAGACATGTTGAACTTGGACCAACCAAGGCCAAATAAGAAGCTCCTCAATTTTTTGAACTAAAAGCAACAAAGGATGCCCTTATTCACAATTCTGAAACAATTGCAAAGCATCTGTAGAGTCCCTTTCAAGATAAATATTTTTGTAACCACTCTCCCAAGCCAACTGAAGACTCATATAAGCACCCCAGAGTTCAGGCCGAAGAACAGTACCATACCCTACCGGTGAACATCTTTGTTTAAGCTAATAAACTTGTATAGAGATTGAAGATTGCCTTCATGTGTTTAGAGATTGTTGGAAGGCAAGAAAGTGCTGGCTATTGCCCATGTTGCACCCTCTTCCACCGAGTTTCCTCACTGTGATTTCTTTTAGGGAATGGATAAACTTCAAACAATAACAACCTTAAGGATTGGAGAGACTCTTTCTTTACCACTTGTTACATTTTGTGGTTATGGATGAATAATGAAATTCACGAAGAAGGTTTCCAGCATTTTGCTGTAGAAATTGAGGAAAATAGGTTCTGTTTAGCTAAGTTTAAAAAAACATTTTCAGGAACTTCTCACTCTCAACTTCCTACATCGTGGATTAGGTCTGCGGAGGATTTTCTGAAATTAAATGTGGATGGGGCTGTGCAAAAATAAAAATGGATTATGGTGTGGCGGTTTCTCAGCCTTCATTGGCTCTTGCATTCCTCTGCATGCTGAACTTTGGGCTATGGACTTGATTTCGCCTGGAATATAATCAAACTGATTTTTCACATTTTGCCTTCTTACCAATCATGGTAATATAAATGCCATTGGTAGCATTAAATGAAAGAGTGGACTGTCTTATTGGATAAAATTCCTAGGAGTAGCAACACCTGTGCGGATTGGATTGCGAAGAAGGCTTTGGATGATTCCTTTGGGCTCAAATCAATCTCCTCCCCTCACAGCGATCTGTTAAATCTTCTTGCTGCTGATCTTTTGGATCCGGTTCCGAATAAGGTGGCTGTTTCGACAAATACAGGATGATGCTTGTTCCTGGCTTTCTTAGTGTTTGATATTTTGTTTTCTGCTGTTTCTTGTTCTATTTTTTTTTCTTTTCTTGTTTAATTTTGTTAAAAAAAAAAAAATAAACTTGTATAGGTGACATAAAAGAAAAGGAAAAAGTACTAAGGTGACATCATACTTGATAAAAAATACTTGACACATCGTATTAGTCCTTAATAAATATTTATTATTATGCGTATTAAAAGTACTTATACATTAATCATTTTTAACGTGAAATTATTAAAATAATTATTCAAAATTAATTTAATTTAATTTAATTTACACTATTGATAATTTTTTTTATTTATTTATATGATTTCATACAATACACCGGCACATATGATAGTATAAATCAAGGGAAAAAGGAGTATCATTTTAAATGACACACCTTATATCATTTCACTCTCACAAAGAGGTGAGACCCACATATTTAAAACTTTTCTTATCCCACTCATTCTCTCTCCTATGATTTATCTCTTTCTTTTACTTAAAATAAAATAACTTTATGTTCTTCAAAATGATAAATACTTTTCCCATAAATCAAAGCACCTAGTTTGTAATGGGATAACACTTCGTGCAAAAAGTAACTAGACGCGTGACTAATCCTTGATGGGCTATTAATTGTGGAGCTTTAAGAATGAAAAAACTCAAGGAAAATTTGAGAACTACACGCACCTTAATTTTATAACACAAACTAGAATAAAAATTCGTATCGTTATTATGAAGCCATTTAGCATTATTGGTATATGACGTAAAAGGGTCACGGGTGGCAACTCAATGCACATACACGCAAAACAAGCATTTAAGTGATATAATTAATAACCACGAAAGACTTGCACTCCAAGCAACCACAAGCATACAATATATAAACTTGTGTATATATGATTAATCACGAAGATGGCTCTTAAATTGTTTCAGCTTGCCATGTTTAATTTGGGGTACTCCATGGGCAACAAAGAAAAGCAGTGCAATCCGAAGGAAGAGGTGAAGAGCTCTGAAAACAATTTCAAGGCTTCTGAGTTTCAAATGCCTCTTCACTATCCGCGTTACAGGAAAGAAGATTATGAGAAGATGGAGGAATGGAGGGTGGACTTGCTTCTCAAGCAATATGGAATAAGTTTCAAGGGCACCCTTGATGACAAGAGGGCTTTTGCAATGGGAACTTTCTTGTGGCCAGATCAATATTGAAATGGCTTTAGCTAGGCTGAATGCTAATAAATTTACAAGTTTCATGTTTTGTACTTTAGACCGTGTAGGATACATGAATAGTAAAGTAAAAGACCATATTTACCACTCTAGGTTAATTTGATGATATGGTAAATGAATGTCTATAGTTGTGTTACTTGTGTACTTATAATTGTTCTTCTACATAAAGCATGAGTTGCATTCCATTATTATTTGTACAACTTTTTTTGGGGTGATGTTTGATCGATGGTGATGCCTGTTGGCAATGAGGCAGTTATGGTATGCATGACAACATTCTGTTCATTGACCCCAGTTACGAAGAATTTTTTTTTTTATTTTTTTATTTGTGTTTGAGAAAGAGCTTTTGGTAAAAAAATGTGTTTGTTTCTATTCCCATTTACAGAAAATATGTATTTCCTGATAATGTGTTCTATAATATATGCATTTAGTAAATAGTGTGCTATGTAACAAAAAAAATAAATAAAATCATTTCTTATTTCGATCAATTTGTGCTTCTAAACTACTTCATTATGTAAAATAGAAAAATAAACTGATTTTATCAAATATTGTGTCTAAACATTTCTGTTTTCTAGACTAAAAAAAAAAGGATTTTGTTTTTTTAAAACGTTGTCATCCACGATTTTCCATTTCCATGCAATACATTCTATGTGGCTAGCTCGTGTTTACACAAGGCTCCTGCAGCGTTAAGAAGAACTTGTTGGGAAGAACTCTATTGTAAAATTTGTTTGACAGTTACTTATTTCTTGGTGATTGATTTGGCTCCATTTTACTTAAACGATGCTTCATATTCGAATAAAGTAAGGATGTACATCACAACCTTTTCAGAATTAGATTTTTTTGTTTTCGGAAACAGAAATAGATAAAAATAGTATTTCACAAAATCAATTTATTTATTTTTTCCGAAAATAAACCAGTTCAATTTCTATGATGGGGAACAAAAAAAAATAATTTTTTTTTTTTTTTTTGTTCTCGGGTACACAAGAGAAACACTAATCACTCTTCACCACATCTCGACACGACCACTGTCATCATCGTCGTACCACCACCGCCGTCATCACTATCACCACCACATCCATGCCACCGCCACCATCATGCCATCGCCACCACTCACCACTACCATCGCTGTCACCACCATCGGAGGCGGACCCAAGTCATTAAATTTTGACATGAAATTACTAAAATGCCCTTCACTTAAAATTAAATTTTTTTCTATTTTATTTTTTTGCTTTTCTCCTCCATCAACCTGACCACCTCCATTAGATCAAATCAAAAAAACCTAAGCACTTAATTTGGAGGCACCGGTTACATTGGAAAGTTCATCGTTGAAGCGAGCGTCAAGGCTAACCATTCTTAAAACTTTCGAGCACAGCTAGGGTCGAAGATGTCCGTTCAGGTTCAGCCGTTGAGAGGTAATTCTCTTTCCTTTCGAGCACAGCTATTTTCAATTTCATGCATTGTAAGTGGTTGATTTGATTGTTATCATACTGCAGTGGAAAGAAATGAAACTTCATTGATTCGGTTGCCTTATCCTTGTTCGACTAATACACTCAATTGGAAATTAACCCGATTCTTGTACAGAATCCCAATTTTTTCTCCTCTTGAAATGAAATTAATGTGAATCCCAAATTTTTTTTCGGTTGAAATGAAATTATCTTTTGCCTTAAAACTTTCATTTTTTAAGGCAATTAATACATTCATTTTTTCGGTTGCCTTAAAATTAGTACATTCATTTTTTCTCGATTGCCTTAAAAATGTCGGTTGCCTTATCCTTGTGCAAAATGAGTCATAGGGCCAGTTAGTGCCCACCTTTCATCAAATTCCTGGATCCGCCACTGACCACCTCTACCACCACCACCACCACCAACACCACCACCACCACCGCCGCCACTGCTGTAGCCATTGTTATTACCACCACCATCACCACCATTGCCGTCACCACCATCATCGCAGAAACTGCCATTACCTCCACAACCACCACTACCACCACACCACCGTTACCAAACACCACCATTGCGGCAGTCATTAGCGTCATCACCACCACCACCACCACTATCATCACCATCGTTACTACTACCATCATCACCACCATTATCACCATCATCACAACAACCACTGTTAAACCATTACTATTACGTACCGTCACCACCATAATTACTACCATCACCGATATGCTACATGGGTTTAAAATTTTATTATTAAAAATCAAACGGAACCGCTCTATACACATATGTAGATTTGAAGTTTGAACAATCAATTCTTGTACAGATTCAATGGTTGAGAATATTCGGTTTCATGGTTTGGTTGCTTCCATTGGGAGGGGCTATATTGACGACAGCCGAAATTGAAGGACAAAAATAGGACACGTAGTCACGTACAGTTTAAACTTTGGGAGAAGCTTCATTTATGATTAAATAATAATAATAATAGTTTATGTCTATTCCTACAAGTATACATAATTGTACAAAATATCTCAATGATTATAAATGCGTGATCCTATGTGGTGGTTGTGTTTGTGGTGACCCTCAAATGATAATGCGTAATCGGGCCCACAAATTTCACAATGCACATAAATTATTGAGTTCCAGTCTTCCCGGCCATTGAGGGAAAACACAAAATCATTCTTCCTTTTACTATGTATACAGAGATCATATGTGTGGCAGAGAAGGGTTAAGCTAGAAGCTTCACTTCTTTTATAAATGATAGCACCAGAACATTACATGAAAATAATAATTTAATAAAATTTTTTAATAATATATAACAAGTAATTAAATTAATGAATTTAATAAATTATTTAATGTCATATTCCACACGAGTATACATAATTGTACAAAAAAATATGTACATATCTCAATGATTATAATTTTAATAACAAATATAATCCTATGTGGTGGTTGTGTTTGTGGTGACCCTCAAATGATAATGCGTAATACGGGCCCACAAATTTCACAAACACCATAAAGCAACAAATAAATTAACAATTATTGCAAACTACAAGTGTTTTATACCCATTTTTTTCTTTCACTTTCTTTTGATTTTTGAGCATTCAAACAACATGAAACTACAAAAAGATCAAACACAAAATCATTCTTCCTTTTTGGGTATCAAATATGTATATACAAAAACAGAGATCATATGTGTGGCAGGGCACACAATGCTAGTTTTGTTAAAGTAACCAACCAGTTAAGAAAAACGAAACATACTTTGGATGTAAACATTTTTTTTCTTTTATAAATGATAGCATCACCTTCCGTTCTTTACTTGGCGAATACATCTTCTTATAGGTAATTTAACATTGGATTTATCATCTACCATTTAATATGACAATAATTTTTTTTCTACACACAACATTTTGTGGGGCCCGCAGCAAAAAATAAATAAATTCTAGCACACAAAACGAATCTCTATAACGTAACAGAATCACTTTTCATATAACGTAACTTTTATAAAACCCTTTAACATTACTCGTCATTCGAGATAACTTACTATTTAGGATCAAATCAACGGTGATTTTAAATTTCTCTCTCTCTCATTTACGTAACATCATCATCTTAAATTACATATGAAAATCCATTCCCCTTGATGCTTCTTTCAATAATTGGAGAGTATTTCGTGGGTCTGGACTGCGGTGATCCTTTCAAAAAATAGAAAAAAAAGGAACTCAGGGAGAAAAATTAAAAAAGAGATGGACAAAAATAGAAGTAAAATTTTCATTTATAAAAAAGGACCACCGAATAAATGGTGGTTGGAGCGTATTAAAATTTTCCCAATAATTGACTTACTTTTGTTTTGGTCTAGCTGCTAATTAATCCTACCTACCCCATGTGATTATGGTGCGTTTGAAAAGCTATGCTTGTTCTTATCTTCCTTGTATACAATCCATAAAAATTAGGCCATTTTGGAAAATTACTTAAATAGCAATTAACCCAAGAAAATAGGCTCACTATAAATAGAAGGGAGCTTAAAATTCAGTGTTCACTCAACCCCACAAGTTCACAAAGTCACACAAACGATATTCCAAAGCCTCTCACAAATTCTCAATAGCCTTTACCCTCCAAAGATGGAACAAAGTGAGGATCAAATTCAGAAGAAATTCCACAAGAACCGTTTCTTGAAAAGAACTTTGCAGTTTGTTTTCTCAGTTTCTGTGTTTTCTATGTTTGTTTGGTACTCTTCTGGCTTTTCCGTACACCCTCAGTCCTTCAATGCCTACTTCTCCACGTGTCTTTTCTCCATGCTCGCTCACACCCTTGAAAGGAAATACATGTTTCTCTTTTGTAATGGAATTCTTGCATTTCTAGCCAAGACCTCACTCATGACCTCTTCACCAACCATATCAGATTTTGAAATGGTAGTTGTCCCTCTTGGAAGTTTTGAATCCCAAGAGAATGTTCCTCTTATGGTTGAAGAACAAGTGAAATGGCAAGAGGAATACTATGAAGAAGTTTCTGAAGCTGAAGAAGAACAAGAAGAAGTTAACTTGTGTAACAAAACCGAAGGAAGAGATAATGAAGCTTACATTAATGCAGAAGAAGAGGAGGACAGAGATGAAGAAGGAGGAACAAAAAGTGGGGTAATTAAGGATGCACAAGATGATGAAGTAGCAGAAACAACAATGACAACAAACGAAGAACTAGCAAACACTGATGAACTGAACAGAAAGTTTGAAGAATTCATAAGGAAAATGAAAGAAGAGATAAGGATTGAAGCTCGAGGACAGCTTATTGCAGTCTAGTTCGTTTAACATCTGATATATAAAAGATGATGAGGAATAAAGTGCTTGAGTCTGTTTTCAAATGACCAAGCCATATATATATATATATGGTTCTCTCTTTAGCCTCTTTTGTTTGCATGTAGAGCTAGCTATTCCATTCCTCTAGTTTCTTTCTCTTCTTATTTCTTTCCTTTTTTTTTTTTTTAATATATATATCAAACTAGGTCCAAAATTCTAATGTATCCGACTAATTTAGTTTCGGGTCTGTAACTTTCTCTTTAGTATGTTAAATTGTGAAATATGGTTTTATGTTAGTGTTATGCATCTCAGCTTTATAAACTGGTCCTACTTCTATATTAGAGGAATAAAGAGGAGAAAACATTCCCTAGTTACCAAGTAGAAGATCATCGATCAAGCCAAAAACCTGATGGCATTTCATCAACATTATAATATTTAATTATGGGTAATAGTATTATCAAGTAGTAGGAGATAATAATTATCTCCTACCGACTCATTTGTATAAGTGAAGTCTATTTTCAAGGGAAGAAAGAGAAAAGTAGAGTAAGATCTATCTTGAATTTGTATGTGTAGGAGATAGGTTTTTTTTATGTAACATAACAATAATAAAATCCTTTAATTATCTGCACTATATAGTATTTACGTTAAACCAAAAGAAAAAAAAACTTTTTTAATAATTTATCACTCAAATTTCGTCAGAAACTACACATTATTTTTCACAAAAGTAAAACCTTTGAAATATAAATGAACAATTCTCTTAAAACTTAAAAGCTTAAGGAATTAAGTGGATGTTCAAGAATGAACTTATATTTCCAACGTGTCAATCTTTTGAATTTTGAAGGGTTACTTAAATGGGAAATTATACTATTCTATGTTGCATGATATTTATTTCTCATGTCTTATGTTACACTTATATAAAAGATGTGTCTTTTTTAAAAATAAAAAATAAAATTGATGGATCCAATCTGTTTGTCTCATAATATAAGATAATTTTTCTCCTATTTTATGAGAAAAATAACGCCATACTGATCGTTACAAAATTATTGGCGAATATAATTTATTAGTAGTTATAGCGAATTATGTCGCGTAGTAATTCAGTAAAAAATACTATTAACATGATAGTTAGATAATTTTTCCTTTTTTTTTTTGTAAATAGTGACACTTTGATCTATATTCCTCTTAATTAAGCGATGAATCGGATCATATTTTATGTTTATCTCATTTTACATGAGATAAATAACTTTTCTATACACAAAAAGGGTTGGGTTTCACCACTTTTTTTATTTCTCTTCTCGTACATGTGTGTTCCACTATATTTTTATTTCTACAAGATGATATAATTTCTTTCTTACAACATAAGAAAAATATATCCCTATTAAATATTTCTCAAAATCCATTGTGGAAATTACACAATCCTCACAAACTTGACATGTGCTTCCACTTCAATGCAGCCAAAAGCTCTACATTGCAATCGTCACCACACATTTTCAGGCTAAAAAACACAGCCTATGCTAAATGTCAGGCACCAAAAACAAAAACATACTATGCTGTCGGCGCTGCAGTGGACATTTATTTGACAATTGAAAGACTTAAACATCACATTATTTTGCCCTTTTTGTCATGTACTAAATTAAACAGTACTGTCACCGACTAATCAATGAGGCTTCCACACTCATGTGGCTAAGAAAGTGAAATGTATTCTTTATCAACCTTTTATTCAAATATGTTGTGATCAAATATCTTGGACAAGTTGTTTGCCCCCTGGAGGGATGGACCCTCTTTGAAGGGAATATGAAGAGTCCAGTTGAACAAACCCCAGTCCTTAAAAGAGAAGTCTAGAAGGGTCAAGCACCCTAGTCTGATGTGTTTGAGGAGCCCTGCAACTACGGAAATTAACATGCAAACAAATTATATCCGTAATGGATCAGTACAACAAGGATCTTTTATATAATAATATTTTTGTTGGAAAAATGGCGTTTGATTGTGAAAAGACAAGTACACAACTACCCGCCATATGTTTATTCACCAATCACGTGGGTCCAAATATTCAGCTAAAAAGAAAGGGGAAGAAAATGCTATCACTAATTCACAAATTTGTAATATGTTCCATGACCACAGTGATCTTTCTATTCAAAAGTTGACATGTATATTAATTTTTTTTTTCTCTCCTCTCTCCTCAATCTTTTCTCTCTTTCTTTCACCACCTCAGTCTCACCCTATTTTTCTTATTCTCGGACCATTGTATATTCAGTGCACTAGTTCAGCTTATTGACAAACATTTTTTTAACACTTTTTGACACTCTAGATTGGAGGGAGGGGTGAAAATTAATTTTTTATTTTGAATAATATCAGTATTTTCTCGACCTATTGACCTCATACCTTCATGAAACTTAATCAGCTAATTTCTTATCAAAATATTAACATTTAACAACATTTCAAAGACCGAAAAAATGTACTATTCATCGGGTCTAACAGACATAACAAGTAGTTTAAAGCAATAATTAAAAAAAAAGATGAGTGCCTTCATTTAACTTTAACATCAACTAAAACAATTCTTTTAACTATTATTTTTTTTTAAAAAAAAAAACAAAAAGAATGCAACCAAGTTGCCCCAAAAAATAAGTCTTTTAAGTTAGAGCAAACTCATTTTCCCTATATGAAACCACTACACAAAGATAAACACAACCAAACAAATGAAATAGAACAAAGCAAAAAGATCAAACCTTTCATTAACCAAAACATAGCAAATGAAAATATAAAAGAAAATGCAGAAAATGGTACACAAAACATACACACATTAGATGAAGTGGAGGTAAATTTTAGCTTGGATCTCAAACCAGAACTTCCAAAGAATCACAATCACATTTAACAATAACAACAATACAACATCTAGTCTTCAACTGCATAAAAAAAAGTTCCTTTTTTTGTTAGGGGGCGCCCACTTTAGCCTCCCCTAGCTTCGGCCCTGGACACTCCCACACACAGAGATTCAAAAAAGGATTCAAAGATTGTGTTGCATTTTTAATTCCAATTATCAAATTTGTTGGATTACAATTACCATTTCATTGAGTTTAATGTAAATATTTGAAATATCTTATATTTTTTTGTAAAATTAATTGATATTATAACTTTAACTTTATTTTTTATTAAATTATTGAATATTAAATATAATACACATTACATAAATTAAAAATATTATTTAATATTAAAACATATCCTAACATATCAACGGTAACAACGGTGCAACATAGATTCATCTTGTAGGGAAATTTATTCCATCCTCCCTTTTTTCTTCTCTCTTTCTCTCTTCTCTCTACGCTCTCCTTCCTATTCTCTCTACAAGGACACAAAGGCAGGGAGCTTTGAATATTGTCTCATCTCGTAGATACAATTAACTAAAGCTATATGGAGAAATTGGCTCACATTACGTTAGATCAATTAGCACAGCTATTAGTCACTGAGACTTGATTGAAATATAGGACTGCTTGTCTAGGGCATGGTAGACTTCAGTGAAATCCTTTGTGGGTTTGTTAACTGAATATGGAATTAACATCAAGCAATTACTTCAATTTCATAGACTAAAAATGATGTTGAATTAGATACAAGTTATATTCAAAAATAATATAGAATATACTCGTCAGTAAAATCCTTTGCCACTATCAACTTTCTTTGTAGCATGATCACTAATCCAGGAGAATACAAAGTTGTTGGCATTTGAGAAACAATCATATCTCAATGTACATGTAAAATAGCCCATTTCAAAATAAGCTGTAAGTTTTTTCAACATTTTCTCTCTGTACAAGGATTCTTCAATTTGACACTTCTTCCCATTCGTATTATGGGAACTTTTACAAACTTTTTTACAAATTACATTAAATATGACGGGTTATACACTCTTAATTGAAGTATGAATGATCATACTTACTGTAATTTCTAAGAATTTGTAAATAAAAAATTTGTAAATATAACCTTCCATTTTGTATTATCATGAGTCCAGTGGTTGCAAACTTGCATTCCATTACACATATATATACAAGACAACACCTCAAACTAGCTGGTTGGCGAAACAGTCATGTTCATGCAGACTCCACCAGTCTCAGGCAGATTTCTAACCTCATTAAGAATCCTAGTAAGTTCTTTTGTCAGTTCTCTACGAACATAGTCAGATCGCTCCTTTGTAATTGATGATTCTGAAAACAAAGTTTCAGCTAGGGACTGATATTCTTGAAACCATTCCCCACCAACACTTTGACTATTATGATCATCATCATCATCAACAACAAGTAAAGAGCATTCCGGTCTCCATCTACTTAAATAGTATTTGTCAGGGAGCTGAAAGTAGTTTTTTATTACAAATACACGAAGAGCATGTCTGCATAATATTCCTGAGGATTCAAATTCCTTGCAAGAGCAGTGTATCTGTTCCTCTTCAGCCAACCATATTACTAGCCTTTCTCCATCCATCCTTTTGAAGTGCCGTACAATATATGATCCATTGGCCATCTCAGATGTAGCATATTGCATTACCAGCAATAATTCTTGCTGCAAAGCATTAAAAGCGAAAGGCGTGAGAATACTTCGCGCATGCTCTTCAATGGGTATGCAAGTTTTGAGATGTATATATTGAGCCTCCTGATGTGCTTGATGTTGAAAATTTGCAGAAATGCCAACCTGCAACAATATCCACCATAGGGAAGGAAATAATTAAAAAGACAAAAAGGCTAGTGCAAGCATAAAAAAAAAAAGGCCGACCCAGTTCAAATACCCACTTCGTGAGTGTCTGGGGAAGGGAATACTCTAGGCAGTCTTTCCCCCTGCTTTTTGCAGAGAGACTGATTCGAACTCGCGACCTGACACACCACGGCAAGCAAGCTTACCGCTGAGCCAAGCCGGCCCTTCAAGGCTAGTGCAAGCATACGAGACAATATACTTCTTATCAACATACCTGCTCAAAAAAGCTACGCAAACATGTATGTGCAGTGAATATTCCTTTCAAAAATGCATCTATAGACTTCGAGTAAGCTATTGTCGCCATTCGAGCCAGAAAGTAACCTCTTACATAGGGTTGTGCCCAGGATGCACGAACAGAATATAGTAAATCAGTATGTTTATCTGAACCAAGTCCAAACACAGAAATCATTTGGCTCCACTGAAGTTCAAATTCTTCTGTATTCTCAATGTGAAATAAGGCATCGAACTCGGATTTGAATTCTGCATAGCGAGAACCGAGAGGAATAGAAAACCAGCTGGGTACTTTGTATAGAATATTCCACTGAGGAATGACATGTTTAGTTCCGGGAAATTCGCTTCTAATGGCATCTCTAAGCCCAGGGTCTAGATCAGTTAGAATTGTTTGTGGACATCTTCCTCTCATGAACCGGACAAAAGTCTGTATTGAGGAATAATCATCATAAGAGGAATATTTATGAAGACACAAGTAAAATCTTATACATAGGATGATAGTAGTAAACCTGCAATGCCCATGAGAAGGACTGGGGTGTTTCATCCTGCAATAAAACACAACCAAAAAAAATGGTTCTACCATAGCTATCAATACCAAACCATACCCCAAAAAGCAATCCATAAGTGATTGATCGATAAGTAGTGTCAAAATAAACCACATCACCAAACATAGCATTTGCATTAACAGACTCACCATAAGACCAAGCTATATTTTCAACCTTATCACTCTCATCCACTGTAAAATCATACACAAAGTTATCATCTGCTTCTTTCATGATTTTGCATGCCTCAAGAAGTTCCAATATATCATTTTCTCTTTTCTCACAGAGCAATGCCTCATTCTCTTGAACAACCTTCTTACGGTTTTGAACAAAGTTCCTCACATCCCTTTCCAAGAAAGGCAGCTGCCCACCTTGAATCCCCTTTTCGAGCTCAAGCATTTTCACTATCCGATGTATTGGAAACCCAGCTTTGGAAAGCAAGAGTATACGTTCTTGATCAGCCTCATGAATTTTGCGATAAGCAGGAAGAAGGCGCACTTGATCATCTTCCAAAAGTTCATGATTGTGCACATTACTAAACTGCACAACAAACCATTGGGAAACCCCTTCTACAACCTCCTTAGACAAATACATTTTTGCATCACATCCACACCTCACTGATTTCCTATCTCTATGATGTTCTCCATTGGGCTTCTTCTTCACCGGGGCAAAGCCGGACCGGTAACAAACAAAGTCACGCTTGTAAATGCCCAACTGAGGGCTAATTCTAGATCTTTCTTTCCTAATAGAGAACCCATTCTTCCTAGCAAAATTGCCATAATACTCAAAAGCATCATCATCACTCTTGAACACCATTCCAACATAGGGGGTAATCATAGCTCCAGATGATGCTTTCTCTGCCTTCACCAATTCTGGTGCTGCAGAACCCTCCTCAGCATCACCCTCATATGTAATATAACACTTCCAATCTCCACAAGGGCACTGTTGCTTTCGAATCCATAGGTTTTTCGAAGGTATGGACGTCATTATTCCACTTGAATGGAGTTTTGAAATTAAAGATTCAAACTTCAAGTGACCCAGAAACAGGTAGTATTAAAAAAAAAAAAAAAAACATAACATGAACAGAATAATAAACAAAATCGAAAACCAAAAAGAATGGTCAGACTAAATAATCAAAAAGAATACTTTTTTGATACCCAGAAAATTGAAAAGCATGTATTCAGCTGCCAGAAACAAAAGCTTGAAAATTTTGGACTTAAGAAAAATAACATCGGTAGAACACACACAGAAAGTGTATGAGTTGTTTGAGGATATTAGTTCTGACCTTAAGAACCATACCAGTAGAGAGAGAGAGAGAGGATTACAAAGAGCTTAAAACCTTGTTCTCTGGTTCGTCTTCTTCCCCAACTCTTATTGTGCTCTTTTTACATGTTCGGAGAGTTCCACAAAAAATGAAGATGAAATCCAATTTGGGTTTTCATGTTGGGCTGGTTTGTTTATTGGGCCATTTAAAATTCAGTTGATGTAATGGGTCTACTACACCTGACCCAATCCCTAATGAGAATGATTTTAATTTGGCAGCCAAGACAATGTTTGATATTATAACTTCCTCGAACTGGGAAAAAAGTTGTTCTTTCTGGATAATGTGGCAGAATTTCCTCAAGTGTGCAAAATTAAAATCTATTTATAAATTGATGTAGAAGAAGCAACTTTCTCATGTTCTTATTTTTGTATACAAAATTTAGATTAGGGGAAGGCAAGTTCAAGGAACTCATGTTCTTATTCTATCTAGTTGCTGTAATGCCATTTTTTAATTGTGCCTTTTAAAACATTATTGATACTCTCACTAATATTTATATGGTCCCAAAAAGATTGGGTAGCATAAAGTTTCATATGCATTTTAATGTTTTTTTTAGAAGGGATATTCTTACTACCAAATTTTTCTACTACCAACTTACTACCTATATAATCACCATTAGATTAACATTTTCTCTCTCTTCAAAAACTTTTTAACATTATCTCTCTTTAATCCAATGGTGATGTGATGGGTAGTACATTAGTAGTAAGAATTTTTGGTAGTTAGAATATCCCCACTTTTTTTTTTTTGTGTGGTAATTGTCATTTTATTTGTAGGAAAAAGGAAAAGTTAGATTAGTGTTGTCTTGGTCTTGGACTTTGAAATTACTGGGGATTGGTTATAAGAGTTATCCCATTGATTGTAGTAGATTTAAAAACATTATAACTTTTGTATGATTTCTTAGTCAGATCAAATGAATTTATTGGTTAGTAAATCTGTTCAGTCTTTTGATTATCAGTCATATAAGCATTAGTTTCTTCAATGAACTAAAATTGGATTCTTTGTGAGTTTGTTCTATAATTCTAGCACAAGAAGAATTTGCAGATCATGGAATTGCTAGTTTTCTATTATATGGAGTAACTCCAGGAACAAAATAACTTGCTAAGTTTTGCTAATAATAAGAGCCCGGACGTATATCAATTGGAGAGGATGCAAATTGGATTAGGCAGTCACTTTTCTGTAGATTCATTTAGAATTTAAATAACCACATACTCATATACTTCAGACAGATAACTTGTTACAAAAAAAAAACATTTTATTAATTTATCAACAATGTTGTCATGGAAAGTAACTCTACTACTACTAGTTTCATAATTGATTCAAAGGAAGCTTCGTTTTGGTATATAAAAAACATTGCAGCAGCTAAAAATATCAAGGCCCTCATAAGTTGAACTTTTCAGGGGACTTGGTAACATATGAAACTTTGTTTAGTAAGTTGATGGGTAGAAATGAAGGTCAACACTCAACAATCATTCCTTTCAGATAGTCAAGAGAACATTCTCATCTCAATGGGAAAAGTGGCAGTGCTAGATCAATCACCAAGAACATTATGTTGTCCAAAATCCTTTACACCCTCAATCTATATCTGCAAAACCACACAAGTATTTAACAACAATAAAATTTTTGTGTATTTACATTTTACCACTGAGAATGACTCTCACATATACTTGCTTCCATCTTCAAAAGGATTCTCTTTCCTAAATTGTCGTGGAAGATGAAAAGGTTTTCTTAGTCAGATTTAACATATATACTCATGTAAAAGAAATTAATTTGATGCAAGCAATCTTTAACCAATCCTAGGGTTCTCCGTTGAAAGAACAAAGAAGAAAGTGGGGAGAGGGAGAGGGAGAGGGAGAGGGAGAGGAAGAGTGAAAAACAAAAAAAAAATTTGGACCATTTCTCGATTTGTGCGTGTCATCCTTGCGCAGGGGCCATGCTAATCTTCTCTGTATCGTTCCAATTTTATCGGATGTCCCCGAAGGGACACACCCTGTATGTGAACTCTGCTATATATTCTGACATGATTTTGTGATATTAACCGATGTGGGACTTCTGACATTATGACAAACCGCTTCAGGTGCTGCAACCAAAACGATAGAGGATTTCTCATCCACCTTTCGCTCAAGTTCTTAGCGCAGACCTTTCACTCGGTTGTAGAGAAAAAGAAGCCCGTGGTTGAAAGAGGAACAGAAAATCTGGGATCCAGAGTTAAGAGATATTTGGTTAATATATAAAAAACCATTTTGGGTAGAGAGGTCAGGAATGCAAGGTGATCGAGTTGAGACAAAACTGAGAGAAAGAGAATCACCTTTCAAATTTTGAATCGTGTTGAGATATGAAGTCTCACATTGGTTGTATGTGCAACTAATGTGGAGTTTATAAGGCCTTGGACACTCCCATCCTTTAAGCTAGCTTTTGGGGTGGTGTATCCCAAAGTTTTTCGACATGATATGGCTCTCGTGTGAGGGAGCGTGTTGAGATATGTAGTCCCACATTGGTTATATGGGCAACTAATGTGGAGTTTATAACGCCTTGGGCACTCGAGCTAACTTTTGGGTGGTGTATCCCAAGTTTTTTTTTGACAAATCGCATGCTCTTACCCTTACCTATCATAATGAATCAAGAGATCAGTCACCATTGGACCAGTTCGGTCATGCATTAGGTAACCAGCTAAATCTTAACGTATGTTTCATCAGTCTAGCTTACAGTCAAATATGTTAACAAAATTAAACAAAAGATAAGCAATGATTCAATGCCCAGATTAATGTTATATGACTCTCAGAAAGTCAAAAAATGGATTGGATATATATGGTGGACTATCAGATGTTTCTGTGGAATCTGAGGAAGATCAAGCTACTAGAAATTAAGGCCAAACGAGGAAATCTAAAACTACACATGTTTTAAATGTGGGGTCGAAAAGTGGTTTCATAAGTGTACCACTTGAAAGGGTAGATGCTGTCTTAAATATTTTCATAGAGCAAAAAGAAAGTGAACAGATTAAAGAAAAAGGTGTTTGCAAGTGTAGAGCCACTTGATGGGGTAGATGCTTTCTTAAGTATTTCCTCAAAAAGAAAAATGAAAGTTTTGTCACAATGGAAGATGACCTGAAAATTAAAATAATGAGATCATGCATCAAAAGCTACATTTTGTAGCTCTCTAATAAATTTTTGTGACCATTCTAGAGGTCCTTAATTTAGTTTTCCATATAGCTAGATGCTCATGAGGCTCAGAATTGAGTGGCAACCTCATACCAAGTCTATAGCTTATATTATCCACTCGAACTCAAAACTTGTTTTAATAATATAGCTGTTGTTTATTCTTAGCCTCTTATCTAACTGCATCATTCGGAAAAACAGATTGAAATTTCCATTTAGAAAAAACCTAATTCATAGCATAACTTTCTGTTTTCTTTTTGCTGCAAAACCTTGCCTCCATAAAAAATAAATGTTATAAACCTCAATTGTATGGTACAAATACAAATATAAATCAAAGGCTCGGTGATTGAAATAACCAGGGAAGGTCCAGAAGGAAGATTTTCTAATACTTAAAAATGAAGACAGATTAATAACTAAGCAAGATTTTTGTTGCAGAGTGTTAATGCCAAAACTGAAGAAATTTTTACACTCATCATTTGCAGAAGTTTACACTTGTTTATTTTTTGTTCATATTGCTGTGACAAATATTATACACTTTGGTTTTATACAATCTTATTTTTGAGCAGCAACCTGGTCACAGAGAACATGATATCATTGATCATGGGTCTTGAACCTGAAAGGTTCTAAGCCCATCAAAAGTAAGCCAGAAATTGGAACACCCTTCATTCAATTAGAAGTCTTGAGCCTCCAGAATATGTTCTGGACTTCCTGCTACATAATTCAAGAGTCCTTCACCAGTCTTTTCACCATGATCTTCATTTGAGAGTTTTGAAACCCCTCCAAAGGCTATTATTGCGACCAAGAAGACAGTGGTGGAAGCAAACAAAGGCCAAAAATAGGCCAGAATGGTCAGAATCCTTGGGGCAGCATACAAGAGCAAGAAAATTGATAGTGGAACTACTATTGCTATGGTGATATGGTATCTATATTGTAGAAACTTTTCAGATACAATCATGGCCCCTAGAATGAGTACTTTAACTCCAAAGAGAGAGAGAGAAGAGGGGGAAGGAGGAGGAAGAATGGGAAAGAGTGGGGGTTATTTTCCCTTTAACAAGTTTAATGTTAGCAAGTATTTATATAAGGGAATTATTATTCTCACGTTACATAACATAAAAATTATCTCCTACACATACAAACTCAAGATGGGTCCCACTTTACTTTTTTTCTCTCCTCCTGAAAGTGAACCCTACATACATTAATGAGTCTACAGGAGATAATGATTATCTCCTATTACATGAGAAAAATATTGCCCTTATATAATATATACGAAGAGATTCTCGGTTGGAAACGAAGGTCTCATTGATTTTCAAAGTGCACATATGTTTCCCAAAATGTCCTCCCATTCAGGTATACTAAGTTGACTCAAATAGGTTGAGTCTAAATGTAACATCCGGAGCGCTAACGAGGGCGGGGAGTAATCGCCGGTACGAAAGGGCATGGACAAGGAGCGGCTCCTGACATATGTATGGATTACATGCATGGATGAATCGAATCGACACCCGAAAGAGAGATTCCAAAGACTGTACAGATGTGAGACTGCACAGTTTGGAATAGCTTATAAGAATTAATTGGTACTACCTATACTAACAAGATGTATCTTCTTTTCGGTAGCCCGGAACGGAAGAACTCCATAGTTAAACGTGCTTGACTTGGAGTAATTCTGGGATGGGTGATCATGGGAAGTTTTCCCAGGAAGTGTGCGAGTGAGGAAAAAGCACACTAAAAAGTCACGTGTTAGTATGTGGGGATAGTCATTGATTCTTAAAGCGGCCGGACGTTACACTAAAATTCAAAATCTATCTTGTGCAATAAAATTCATATATATAAATCTCCTTGCACAGAACTGTTGGGTTTGCTCTTCTACTAAAACCCAAATGGGTTATTAGTATGAGAAGAGCCCAAGAAACATAGAATCCAATGAACTAGGGTTTCTTGGAACCCATATAAATAGTACCACTTAAGTCATCAGTCTCAAAGGTTTTCAGTGAGAAGGAGGCAAGCTCAGAATCTGATTAATGCCCACACACTTCCCCTTCCTCCTTACACTAAAATTCAAAATCTATCCTATCTTGTGCAGTGAAATTCATATATATATATATATATATATATATATAAATTTCCTTGCACAGAACTATTGGGTTTGCTCTTTTACTAAAACCCAAATGGGTTATTAGTATGAGAAGAGCCCAAGAAACATAGAGCCCAATGAGCTAGGGTTTCTTGAAACCCATATAAATAGTACCACTTAAGTCATCAGCCTCAAAGGTTTTCGGTGAGAAGGAGGCAAGCTCGGAATCTGATTAATGCCCACACACTTCCCCTTCCTCCTTGAGAGATAGTTTGGAAGGTCTATCACAACAGTTCGTGAGAGTTCGTTCTGTGACGCAAAGGACTCAAGCGTATGGAACATCATCATCTCACATCACGCCGCCATACAAGAGGTAAATGATAAAACCATGATGACCCTTATACATCCAAATCACAATGGACTCACACGCTTCCAGAGATGCAATTGCTCCTGCAAGAACATAATTAGATGACAAAGTTCCCTCCTCAAACTACCTAAAAATCTCTCCTCCATTAGATAATCACACCACAAGACAAACTTTCAAATGAGATATAGAAGATGACGTAACAGTGATAACACTAACATCATTTGCATTTGAGTAGTGACTCTAAAGGTTCTCATGGACGGCCAGGATAAGGGAAGGGATAGCCTATTAATAATTGTTTTCTGGACCAATTGTGAAGGGCATATTAATCCTTAAAACAAGTTGATGGGAATACTTTTGGGATAGATTCTTTGTCAAATTCTTGATTGGTCGGTTTGCGGTGTCCTTTTTGGAAGTGGATGCTTTTCACTTGGAAATATTGAATGAAGATTAGTGTTAGGGGAAAGGCACAGCTTCTTATTCTTCCATATGGTGATTTGTATCAAGAACTCATAAATTAATCAATGAACAATCCAAAGTCATTTGAGCTAACTTTTGTTCTTCCTTTGGAATTAAGGTTTCTTTAAGCCAGAGACTGTCATCATCCCCACATGATTTTTCTGATTTTAACATCTACTTCAGAACCTGAATGCTGAATGTGCTATTTCTGTAACAATTGCTATACCTGAATTTGCAGAGCTGAAGTTAAAGGAAATGCAAACCATAATAATTGTGTGATTGTATTAGCGTATATAGACTTAATTGTAAATTATCTTAATATTTAAAATTAATTTTAATTAACATTGAGTTTGGTATTAAGTGATTTATGTTTTAATACCTTTATATGAATGTTTAGCTTAGCCAATTCTTATTTGACCATTAGTCTCAAATGCAAGCCAAACAACATAAAATATGATAGAATTGGTTTTGAATGAGTCAAATTCACGTTTGAGTTGGACAAACGCCCAACCGAATACATTCAATTAAGTAAAAATACCTATGTCTTCTTTTTGAAGGTGAGATTAAATTTCTTAAAAAAATTGCAATGGTATTGGTACAGTTATTTAAAATGAGATTTATGCAAAAGAGTGAGAGAGATTGATTTTTAATTAGTTAATTATTCTTAAGTGCCTGTTTAGCATGTTTTATTTTTAACTTCTCTTATAATTAAAAACAGAAATTTAGCCAAACATATTTTTATAAAAAAAATAGTATACAAAGAGTTTTTTTATAAATAAAAAATTAAAAGCTAAAAGCTACGTTTTTCTTACTCTTTATATTTATTCTATAATTTTACTCTTATTTTTATAAATTTTATCCTTTACTCTAATAATAAAGTATTTTATTTTCCATACTTTAAAATCATCAGAGAAACTATATATAATTGCCAAATAAATTTTAAATTCGTTTTTTAAATTCTCTTTTTTAACTTTAGTTTAAAAGTGACTTTTAAGATGTCAAATAGACTCTAAATCTATATTAACGACTTTTGATACAAAAGACAAGGCATCTCACACTTTGAGGTAAGAGGTAACCTTCAATCTCATAGAGGAGATGAAATTTGTGACTCATTTTGAGGTAAGAGGTAATCTTCAATCTTATGAAAGGAAAGACAAGAAGAGATAAAGTCAATCACCAATGAGACGCAAACCAAAATTTTCATTTCCTTCTGATACATGTACTCATCTAAGTTCGGACTGAGATTTTGTCAAAGGAAACCTAAGCCCACCAAAGAGTTGCTTTTGTTCTAAGGATGATCTTTGACTATGAGTCCATTCAGGAAACTTGAATATTTAACATCATTATCCATTGCATCAAGCAGAAACGGACAGCTCTATTAACAATTATTGATACTTCATTAAAATGAGAATGGGCTGAGTTTAGACATATTCAACCTGTAAAGCCAGCAATGAAGCCCAATTACTAATGAATCTTCATTTACTTTTCAGTGCAAGCAATTTTTAGAATGGAAAAAAGTTGAATAATGATATATCGTGGCATGTGTGCCTGTACCATCGTCCCACCTACCACTTCCTTTTAAAATTTGCTACTTGTATTTATTTTTTTATTGTTCTTTTTTTATCACATATCATGACATTTAAATTATTATTATTCATATTAATAGAAATAAAGACATAAAAGAGAGAAGATTGGGATAAAAAATAAAAAAATAAATACAAGTGGCAAATTTTGAATGGTAGGTGGGACTCTTTAAAAGTGTCAACTGTTGTTCAAAATAAATATCATGACATTTAAATTATTATTATTCATATTAATAGAAATACATAAAAGTTTAAAATATAAATTTGTGCTAATAACATCTCTCTTTAAAGGTAAACTTATGATTAGAAAAAAGGATAGGTTATTTTACTTACTTCTTCTTTTGCCTATCATACTAACACATCATTAGATCATAATCTTAACTAACATTTATATTTCTCTTTCTTCTTGAGATTCTGATTTAATGGTATTATAACATGATAGGCAAAGGTAGACATAAAAAATGGTAAATAGAATATCTTATCCCTCCGGAAAAATATTAAAACGTTGTAATATGTTTTTGTTCTATTTTTGCACTTCGCAAAATAATATACAATCATCACAATGATGTTTACCCTCAAGGATTAGGACTAAAGGGAAGTTGAGGGCACTTGTCTTCCTTTCTTTGTTCTCCATGCTTTCGCATTACAATTGATGGATAAAAATATAAACATCCCTTTCTACAACTACCATTACGCGTAGAGGTTTTAAACTAGTATTATCTTTTTTTTTTTTTTTTTTGGTAAGCTAAACTAGTAATATCTTATCATGAGTTATGTTAGAATGAATATTAATATTATGTAAGTGGCTTTTCTTATTATATATGAGAGTTCCTCTTTTTATTGGTTGAAATCATAGTCTCTGTTTATAATAATTCGAAAGATGTTGTATACCTGAATAGACGGATGTGAAACTATACATCATTAAAACCAGCAAATTAAATCAAACAAAATCTTTAGGTTGTATTGGGTTCAGGTTCATCCTAAGTAGATAGCCTTGAATATGAATATTTATTTTAAGTTCTCTATAAAAAGAAAATATTCAATATGTTATCCGCGTCCATTTCAACCTCCCCTTTGAACAACACCTAGCAGAAGAATCTAGGCCTATAGCACCATGTACATATACTGTTAAACAATATATATTTTAAATTCAACTCTTTTTGTTTCTGGTTAGCGATATTATATTGTAAATCTACCAACACAAACAAAGGGAACCACTAGAAGCTTAGCATGATCTAGGAGTATTCATCAACATCAACATCACCTTTATCCCAAATTAATTGGGGTTGGGGGTAGATGAATCCACATGAAAGATATAAAATTGTTGAAAAAATAAAATAAAAATAAAAGTATATATATATATATATATATATATATATATATAAAAGTGAAAACGAAAGGGACAAGGAGAAGTGGGGGAAATGAAGGGGAAAATGACTAAAAAGGGACTATCTGAAACATAGGAATAACCACGGGTCTCACCCTCCACAATACTTATAGTTTTTCTCCATTCCGTTCTAAGACATACCGTCCGCCAATCTATATCTCACTCCATTAAATCTTGTTTTACTACCTTCCCCCAAGTAAGTTTTGGCCGACCTCTGCCTCTTTTTGTGTTAAGCTCTTGGTAACAAACTTCTGTTCTTACAGGTAACAAACTTCTGTTCTTACAGGAGCATCCAGGGGCCTTCTCATCACGTGCCCAAACCACCTCAATCTATGTTCTCTCATCTTCTCGGCAACCGGTACTACTCCGACCTTTCGTCGAATATCTTCATTTCTTATCTTATCCATCTTTGTGTAACCACACATCCACCTTAACATCCTCATCTCTGCTACTCCCATCTTATGCTCATGTTGCCTATGTGCTGGCCAGCATTCCGCTCCATATAGCATTGCCGGTCTTACTGCCGTTTTATAGAATTTTCCTTTTAACTTAAGGGGGATTTTGCGGTCACACAAAAACCCAGATGCACTGCGCCATTTCATCCACCCTGCTCTGATTCTATGATTAACATCCTCATCAATCTCTCCACCTTTTTGTAAAATGGAGCCCAAGTATTTAAAAGCATCTTTTTTGGGTACCTCTTGACCAATTAAATGCACTGGCTCTTGGTCCCCATCTCGTACCAGAGAAAAGTCACACTTCAGATACTCAGTCTTGCTTCGACTTAATGTGAATCCTTTGGATTCCAATGTGCTTATCCACAATTCAAGTTTTCTATTAACACCCTCCTTGCTCTCATCAATAAGCACAATATCGTCTGCAAAAAGCATACACCATGGCACTTCCTCTTGAATATCTTTTGTTAGTTCATCCATAACTAAGGCAAAAAGATAAGGACTTAGAGCCGACCCTTGGTGTACACCAACCGTGATAGGAAAATAACTTGATGTTCCGTTACAAGCTTTTACACATGTAGTAGCCCCATCATACATATATGGATTGCCTTTACATACTTTGATGGAACATTTTTCTTCTCCAGAACCCACCATAAGACTTTCCTTGGAACCCTATCATATGCTTTCTCAAGGTCTATGAACACCATATGCAAGTCCTTCTTCTTTTCTCGGTATCTTTCCATAAGTTGTCGCGTCAAGAAAATGGCTTCCATGATACATCTTCCTGGCATAAATCCAAATTGATTTACAGAAACCTTGGTATCTCTCCTCAAACGATGTTCAATAACCCTCTCCCACGACTTCATAGTATGGCTCATTAGCTTAATGCCTCTATAGTTTGAACAATTCTGTATATCTCCCTTGTTTTTGTAGATAGGCACAATCATACTTTTCCTCCAAGCATCAGACATCTTATTTGTCAGGAGAATCTTATTGAAAAGATTGGTCAACCATTTTATTGCCACATCCCCTAGGCCTCTCCACACTTCAATAGGGACACCATCAGGCCCCAAGGCTTTATTAGTCTTCATCCTCTTTAAAGCCTCCTTAACTTCATGTGTGTTAATTCTGCGTACAAATCTTCTATTCATATCATCATACGCGTCCTCCAAGTCCACCTAGCTTGTATCTCCATCCCCATTAAACAGCTTGTTAAAGTAGTTCAACCATCTTTCATTTACATCTTCATCTCTCATCAGAAGTTTTTGATTTTCATCCTTGATGCATCTAACTTGGGTGAGGTCTTTACTTTTCTTATCCCTTATCTTTGCAAGTTTATAAATACCTCTTTCACCATCCTTGCTCCCAAGATTTTTATACAACTCGTCGAAAACCTTGCCCCTAGCTTCTCACACTGCTTTCTTTGCATTTTTTCTCGCCAATCTAAACTTTTGCAAGTTCTCTTCACTGGGACTTTTATGCAAAGATCTAAAGCACTCATTCTTATGTTTAATTGCCTCTTGCACCTCTCCATTCCACCACCATGTTTCCTTTGTATGAAATCCATTTCCTTTACTTTCTCCCAACACCCTCCTTCCCAAATTTTGAATACACTTATCCATCTCATTCCATATTGCATTTACTTCTCTATCAAACTCCCAAGGTCCATCGTGCAACATTCTTTCATTGAACTCTCTCTCTTTTCCCTTCTTAAGCTTCCACCATCTTATCCTTGGGTTCTGAGCCCTCTTCTTCATTGTAAGTACTTTGTTGAACCGAACATCCAAGACTACTACCAGCTTATGTTGCGTAGCGACACACTCTCCAGGGTAGACCTTACAGTCGACACAAGAAGTTCTATCTTCTCTTCTAGCCAGAAAGAAATCAATCTGACTATGATTTTGGCCACTATGATAAGTGATTAGGTGTGACTCCCTTTTTTGAAAAAAAGTGTTCACTAACATCAAATCGTAGGCTAGTGCAACATTCAAGATATCTTCTCCAGTCTCGTTACTCGTCCCATAACCAAAACCTCCATGGATTCTATCAAAACCTCCATTGCTTTTACCAACATGACCATTTAGATCTCCTCCTAAGAAAATCTTCTCCTCTCGAGGTATTCCCCTTAAAACCTCCTCCAAGTCTTCCCAAAATTGGTTTTTGTCAGTTGGTTGCAATCAAACTTGGGGTGCATACACACTGAGAATATTCAGGATTAAATCACCCACAGCAAGCTTAACCAGAATAATCATGTCGCCTTTCCTTTTGACATCCACAACTTTATCTCTGGAACTTTTATCGATCATAATTCCAACACCATTTCGACCCTTGTTAGTACCTGTGTACCATAACTTGAAACTATTTTCATCCACTTCCTTGGCCTTTTCTCCAGCCCACTTAGTTTCCTGCAAACAAATAATATTCACTTTCCTTCTAGCAAAAACATCTGCCAACTCCCTCAATTTACCCGTTAAGGTTCCTATGTTCCAACTGCCCAATCTCATCCTTAACCCCTGGGCTGTGCTTGCCCGCCACGCTCGCCCATCTGCGTGTTGGGACCCTGGCATACTTCTCACCAAATCCGGGTGAAGACCTGGCGCCTTGCCTTGGGGCAAGGACCCTAGCCCACTTTTCACTACACCCCGGGCCCGATGCAGCGCCTTGCCTTGTGGCAAGGACCCTAGCCCATTTTTTGCTACACCCGGGGCCCGATGCAACGCGTCGCTATGAAAGGTACGCCCCAATGAAAAAATCATATAGGTTCATCTAGGAGTATTCATCAATCAATCTAAATCGATTCAAATTGAATGAATTGAAAATCAAAAAATCTAAAAAAAAAATGTGAATTTTAATTGGATTGGATCGGTTTTCGGATTGGTTGATAAAAATCAATCCATTGATTTCCCTTTGCCTTCTTGGGTCTTTCCCCAATCATAGCCCAAAATTTTTAAACCCAAGAAAAAACCTAGTCACATCTCATCAACAAAATTTCATCTGTGTAGAGCTCCATATCTCATTGAAAAAAAAAAAAAAACTATATTATCGTTCATTAGTGTATTTGTATTTTAAAAATAAATAAATTACCAAGCCAATATATACAAAAGATGTTATTTATACAATTATCATGAAATAAATTTTAAGATTTTCAAAAAATTGAAAACCAATCCAAATTGAAAAAAAATTGGATCGGATCGGATTAGATTTGAAAAAAATCCAAACCGAATGAATAATTACAGGATCAAACGGAAGGGATTGGATAAGATGATTTTTCTTCCAAAACCAATCCAACCCAGACCGCGAACCCATCTCTTTTCATCAAATCACTACCAAACAATTCTTAGTAACAGATAAATTCAATCATATTTCATCAAAAATCCTTTTGACTGTGTTTTATGGTTATTTATCAGGGTTTGTATGTGGCGCTCTTCTCCATTTTAGAGTGATATTTTTTCTTCTTTTTTTGCAAGTATTTTTAAAGTGATCATTGGTTGTTGGTAAAGCCTTCCATTTGTTGTCACCATCCAAACAAAACAAATAAAAAACACCTGATCATACTTGGCTTTGGCTTTATGTGCGGAAACCCCTTTTTCTAATCTTTATTTTATTATTATACTTTTAAGCAAAGATGACAACTTCTCCAAATATTGATCCAAAATTATTTGTTCTTTGAAGCCACTTTATTTTGTTGCTTTCAAATTTGAGTCATAAGTAGTCACAGTCTTTTCTTAGTGACTTTCACCAAGTAAAAGTGAAATGATCTATGAACGTTTTTAGCGCTTAAGCAATAAAATAGTCCAAAGTGATATCCTTTCATTGACAGAAATTGAATCCGACAAGTTAGGAGAGTTAAATTTGAAATGAATTAGTGTGTTTGCCAAAAAAAAAAGTTACTTGTTTTCTTTCCTTTCTTGAGAGTTTTTCCACACCAAGTCAAGAACTTAAAACAGAGTCTAACCCCATAATAACCTCAATCACGTTGATTTGAAGGTTATGTAAAAGAACAAAGTTAAAACTAATTTTTTTTATAGGATCTTATAATTATGCCTAGTTTATACACCACCAACTCTTATTGTCTTATTTGTGAGAATCCTTTATATCTCAAATTCTCAATACTAATTGAGAAAAACGAATCAAGGGCCTTTACTCAGTTTGTGAAGATCTGAGTTTACATATTTAAAATTGATTGTTGGAATCAGGTTTGCACTTATAAAAACTCATTTAATAAAGACTTTATACAAACTCAATTTAATAAAGAGGCGTAATGCTCCAATTCAAAAGCTCGGTTTTAGGGCCTTCTAGATTGACATAGTATATTAATTTTTATTTTTATTTTTTATACTGCTTTTAGTAGCCCATTCTCTCTTGTCAATCCATTTCATATCATTTTATTGGTTAATTTTTTTTTGAATGATTTTGTTCTATATTATGCTGTTTAGATGTACATTGAATTTATGAATATTTATGGAATTACTAGTGCTATTGATTGTATATTCTGTTTGGATAAATTTTTGTTGTCTTATTTTTTTTTTAACAAACTAACAGGCTAAATCAGACTTTTATTTTTTATAAATATGTCAGTCAACGGGCCAATAATTATATTCATAACATGTAACGGGCTTGGTCAGACTAACACAATCAAACACGCTTAGCCTTTTAAGACCAAAACTCGGCTCCGCTGGTTAACACCCTACCCGTGTACTTAAGCAAAATGTTTCATCAGAAAAACAATGATTGCAAGGAAAAACTGCAACCAACTAATGCACTATTTCGTTATTCTGCAATAGATTGAAGCTGAACTTTACTGGTCCCAAATGAATGTATGTTTAAAAAAACAGGAATTATTGTTTTGGAAGCGAAAGTACTGAATTTGGACTTGTCCAAATCTTTAATATTCCCTTTCTCTGCCAAATGTTTACACATCTAATATACCCCAACAAGAAAAAAAAAAAATAGACAAAACAAAACAAAACGAAAAAAACCAAAAGTAACTTGATTAACCTTGCTTTTAAGTTTAATCAAGTGCAGATTAGGCAGAGAGGGGATAGGGGGAGGTTACGGATTTAACTGACTCATTATGTCATTATCATAACTGATAAGAATGGTAATTAAAAGTTTTGTAGAGTTTATCATTTTCGGTTTAAAAATTTGAAATATAGAATGAAAAATAACATTAAGAAGAAGAAATAGAAAGAAAGTAACCGTTACTATTTGTCAAGTTTGCTTCACTATAGGGGAAGGCCATCCCTCTATTTGCGGTCAATTCCTTATAAGAATGAACTTTCTTATTTTCTGCCATAAACCTCTCTCTCATTATTATTATTAAATATTGCCCTGTGAGAACCTTCATTTGTTGTTGGGAGTTTTAGACTAAGCATTGCCAGTTCATTTACCAGCACCAGAAAAGAAAACCAAAGGAAAAATACTATACTATATATACTCATTGAACACCCCTTCATTTGTTGTTGAACTCAGCCTATCTGTGTGAGCATTTGCAAGCCCCAGGAAGAGGAAAATGGTGACATGTGAAGAACTTTATGGTGGAGAAGAGCTTCCTCTTGTCCAACCAGACCCTGTGGTGTTGGAGATTGATCGTTTGCAAAACCAACTTATAGGTTCATTTCTATGTTATATCATCATTTTTTTTTCTGCTACAATATTTTTTCCTTTTAAGTTGCTCAATGGTAAGCATGTTTACCGTGATGTCCAAGGTCCCGGCCTTTCCGCAAAAGCGGGGTAAGACTTGACTCATATGTCCTTCCCCAGACACTCACGAGTGTGTATTGAATTGGGTTGGCCCCTTTTCAGAGTCTGATCATGTTCTTGCACGTGAAACATCAATGGGATTGACTCAATTGTGTCAAGGAGCAAGATTCTAAAAACTTAACCTTTTAAGTGAAACTGTATGAATGGATTTTATGTCAAAGAATTAAACTTTCAAAACTGGGTTTGTGGGTTTAGTACTAATTTTTAGTCTCATATTATTATAAATTGCTTGAAGGGAAGGCTTTGGTTTGATTGGTAAGGAAACTAGGACAAGCATGCATTTTTTTTTTTTGTTAAGGGTAAGAATAATTTTAAGTGAACACTTTCACTAAATTCATACTTTTTTAAACTAAGAAAAAGAACTGATTTTTTTTTTGTCCCCTTAAAAGTTGATCAGAAATAAGGCAAATTATATAAGAGAATAGAAAGGTAGTGGTTGGTTAAAATTAATGGATGTTTGTTTGTCACCATGGTTATTGTGTAAAAGAAAATTCAAAGGTTATATGGTTATTTTTTTTCACACATCTTGACTAATAAGTGATAGTGGTTGCTGCCACAATTTAAAATAGGGGGCAATCAAACATACTAAACATATTTATTAACTAAAAACTTGAGATTAGTGTGCCACAACTTATGGTTTATTCCGCAATGTTTAAGTTTCATATTGGTGAATACATTCTCATGTTGTTGGAGAAATAAACATAAAGTATTTCTCCAGCCACACATACATCGACTTACTGCTCTAATTTTTTTTTTCCTCTAATTTTTTGTTTGTATAATTTCTTAACAGTGAGTCTCACTTGAAATGTGTGTTTGTCTGAAAATTTCCCCCTCCTGATAGAGAAGAAAAAAGAGCCATTTTATATCATATGTTGGAGGTTATAGGTTTGAGAGAAAAGTGTTTAAATGTGTTTGAAGTATTACACCAAGAGACATTAGAATTTGGAATTATGAAACACTATAATGCAAGTTATTGAACTTTAGTTCATATGAACCCAAATAACCATGCTTTCACTTATCGAGTTTATATGTGAACATATTATTATACTATTAATATATCCAATGTTATATGCTATATATTTCGTTTATTTCATGTATTATCTCATTCCAAGGAAATCATGGTTTTCTTTTATGAACTTAATTAATAATCCCTTTATATTTTTTCTTTGATGTTATGAGAAAGAAATAATTTAAAAGAAAGAAAAAAAATTATATGATAGAATTCAACGTTATTATATAGAGTTCATTAAACTCATTTTTATGCCTTTTTTCTGAGATGGAACAAGAGACAAGTAACATGATCCAAATCCATTCTCTTTTTGTACGCAACAAAATGAAAAAATAATATAGTATTCTTTCCTACTAGCTTTAAATCAATGTTCCATCTACAAAGTTAAAACTAAATTTTAACCCCATTGCAGAAAAGGTTAAGGAACTGGCAACTTGCCAGGGTGAAATCAAGGCCTTAAGGGCAGCTGAAGCTCAGAAGGACAAGGCCATAGAAGAGGTATTTCTTTTGAGTAAAAATTGATCTATTGATATTTAACTTTATTTTATTTTTACACATTTATTAGATTAAAATCACGGGATAGATTATTTACCTACCTTTCTTTCTGCCCATTTTTGCTTACCACTCTGTAACACCATTAGATCAGAATCTCAATAGGAGAGAGAAATGATAAAGGTTGTTGAGATTCTGAACTAATAGTGTTGGAGAGTGGTAGATAACCATAGGCAGAAAAAGAAGTTGGTAGAATAATCTATCCCTAAAATCATATATTTCTTTTAGATGCACTTACTAGCATCCCCCCTAGTGCAGATTCAGATGCACTGCACATTTTTTTGTAAATAACAAGATATATAAGCTTCTGTGTTACTAATAATAGCTATAATTATCTCTCCAATTCAGCTGAGAAATGAAATAAGCAAACTGGATGAGAGACTTAGACTTAACGAGGATCATCTTAAACACAAGGTACACTGAACTGGTACTAGTACATCTAGGAAGTTGGAACCATGTCAAACAATGCTACATTCTAAAATGCATATTCTTCAAAATCTGTTTATATGCAGAATCTAGAAATCAAGAAACTGTCAGAAGACAAGAAAGATGCATTGGCTGCACAATATGCTGCAGAAGCAACTCTTAGAAGGCTACACACAGATCGAAAGGAAGATGATTTTGTTCCAATTGAGAGTGTCATTAGTCCTCTTGAGGCTGAGATTAAGATGTATAGAAATGAGGTACTACGAAATTTCCACCAAAGATGCTTTTTTTTTTAAAGGAAATAACGACAACAAAACATGTGTGAACTTTGCATAATTACAATACTAACATCCATTTTGTCTTCAGATTACAGCACTACAAGAAGATAAGAAAGCTTTGGAACGACTCACTAAGTCAAAAGAGTCAGCTTTGCTTGAAGCGGAGAGAATTTTAAGAAGTGCACTAGAGAGGGCTTTAATAGTTGAGGAAGTTCAAAATGAAAACTTTGACCTCAAGAGACAGATTGAGATCTGCCAGGCATATTTTTTATGTTTCCATTTTCACATTTAGTTTCTATAATGAACTGTAAGTAGCTCAGCCAATTTACAACTTCCATGAACAGGAGGAGAACAAAATCTTAGAGAAAACTAACCGCCAAAAGATTTTGGAAGTTGAAAAACTAAGCCAAACCATTCATGAACTTGAGGAGGTCATCTTATCTAGTGGAACCACTGCTAATGCCATTCGTGATTATCAGCGACAGATTTCTGAATTGCAAGTAGGCATAACTTATGGCTAATGGCGTTCTGAACTTATATTTGGATATAATGAAATTCTGCTTTCTGGTTGATCTATGTAGTAACATAGTTTAGCACAAATTTCCAGGAGGAGAAGAGGACACTGGAAAGGGAGCTAGCAAGGGTAAAAGTTTCAGCCAACAGAATTGCAACTGTTGTGGCTAATGAGTGGAAGGACGAAAATGACAAGGTCATGCCTGTCAGGCAATGGTTGGAAGAGAGAAGGATTATGCAGGTATATCTTCCTGGGGCAGGTTATATTTACAAACTTTTTTATTTACAAACTCTTACAAACTACACTATGTTCTCCCGGGAGAACATAGTGTAATTTGTAAAAAAATTCAAAAAAAATTTATAAACGGATCCGTCCCCTATCTTCCTTTAAATTCTTTGGAGCTCATAAGGTGTTTCCTTCTCAACCTCAAAACACTACTATTTGTGTTTTCTGTTGACACATCCTAGACCAATATATGTAGGCAAAAATAAATTTAAAAGGTCCAAACTCCAATCAAGAAAAACTAAGCTTCAAATCCTAACTATATACTTTAAAATGAAGGTGGCAATTCAAAAGAAATTTTTTATCCTAAATTTTGGTTATTCAATTATGGGCAAGAAATTTTTATGATCAAGTATGTCCGTGCATATGTAGGCAGAGATGCAACGATTGAAAGAAAAGCTACTTATATCAGAGAGAACAGCTAAGGCAGAGTCACAATTGAAGGTAACCTATCTGTCTTCCAAGTTCTAAGTAAGTATGTAAATTTTTTACGGGTAACTAATGTTATCTGGTATTTTTCTCAGGATAAACTGAAACTGAGGCTAAAAACACTGGAAGAAGGCTTAAAGCTTTTCTCAAGTCACCCTATCAATTCGAATGCGTTTTCTGGGTCTCCAAAAGCAGAAAGGTCTAACATCTTAAGTTTCCTAACAACCACTGGTGGACTAAGAAACAGATCAACATCACAACCAAGGGCATCTACTGTTGGAAGCTCTTTGTTCCAAAAGCCAAATATAAAAGGCAACACAGGCAGTGTTTCTGGGAACCTTAAGCAGGGTGGCACTATAAAACAGAAATATGGTTCTGCAGAAAATGTGTTGAAGAAAGGTATATGGGCATCAAGAAATAAAGTTTCTGATAGTGGTGAAAAGGAAAATGAGAAGCAGGGGAACAAGGGCATGAATCTAAGCAAATGCAATGATGAAAGAGAAGCAGCAGAAATTAAGACCAGTGTTGATGTTGATGAAGACTCTAAAAGCAATAGTAGTAATGATTTAGGCAGCAATGATATGGTCTCAGGTTTTCTATATGATAAGCTTCAAAAAGAGGTCATCAATTTGAGGAAGTTTTGTGAAATTAAAGACAGTAGTTTGCACACTAAAGATGAAGAAATAAAGGTAATAGTAGCAGCTAGCCCCAATCCCCACCCCTCCCTTTTCTCACATTGAACTAAAGATAGGAGATATGCTTTTCAGATGCTCACAAAGAAAGTTGATGCACTGACAAAGGCTATGGAAGTAGAGTGGAAGAAAATGAAAAGAGAAGCAGCTGCTAGAGAGAAGGAGGCTGCATCAGCAAAATCAGATGATAACAGGAAAAATAGAAGCTCAAACTCCACTAAAAGGTTCTGTTACTTTTCCTTTTCAAGTGTTTGATACTGTTAACTGTCATGTTTGTCCCGTTTGTCTAATACTGGACCTCAACATTGTTATAAAATTACTGCAGGGTGATGAAAGAACATTGAAGATTCTTTATTTAGAGAAAATTGAAGGCAATTTATTTATGAATGGCATCTTGTGGTTTTTCTTTGTAAATAAAAAACCAAATTTAGTGAGGTAATGTTGAAATAAAATTCCACTGGGGTAAGGGAGTTTGAGATCTCACTCTGCACATATTTATATGTCTTCTATATTTAGATAAATGGTATCTTCTGTGCTCTATGATTGTGAGTTTTACATACTAGCTAAGTTTGTCAAATGCATCAGCAGGGAGATGAAAATTTATGAACACTAAAAAGAAATTGAATTATATGTCCGCATTGTGTGTATTAAAGAACTTATTTACCAAAGATGGTTGTTGAGAAGATTATTCCTAACTGATTTCGAGACTCATTCTTGAGTATAGAAATTCTTAATGGTATGACTGTAACTTCACTTATAATTGAGCAATAAGGATATGTATCTAAAACAAATTGAGCAAAACAAATTGAGCACGAGCAGATTCTACACTATCTTGTCTGTATTGAAGAAATAGCAAGGATGAATTCAGCCAGTAGTATCACTTAAGCAATAGAAATTGACAAATATCATATGCTCATTGATTCATCCTAGAATATGAACAACAGCCAGCATTCACTACTCCTACAGTATGAATGAAAAACTCCTAAACCTGAAGAAAACAAAAGAGGATGTACAGTGAGAGGCTTTTCTTTTCTCTTTTCTTCCCCTTGCTGTTACATTTTTAAAAAATTGAGTAGTTAAACATCCTCAATTTCCTGAACAAATACTGACCTAACATCTTTCAGGAAATTTTGCAAAAACTATAAATAAAATTCGTTGCACATTTGATGATAAGAAAGCTTAAAATCCCACCACCCTACCATTTAACAGTTCTGCACCTCTTCAATGGTTGGTAAAGAAGGCAACCACTTTTGGCACCCTCGCAATCCAGAACTTTGCCTGACCCGGGCAACTCTTCTTTTGGATTGGAACTTCATTGATCCACTTAATATCAATTCCAATTGTTCTAAAGTCACCACAATCTTCACATTCCTAGTCTTCAGGTTTCTGTTATCAGTTATCCTACAAGGTACCAAAAGCTTACCAGATTGCCTCATGAATGGTGCAAGATGGTGAAACTCCCCATTCTGCAGCTTCATACTCACCTGTTTGTAACGTTCACAAGAAGCAGAGTTCATTTTTTCCACTGGCACAGAGGTATCAACCTCTGTTTCTCTTTCTTCATCTATCGTAGCTCTGGCTTGCTTCTTTGGTTGAGAATGACAAACCATACAGTTTCCCATTGTGCATGATCAAATGAACAGAGACTCTAATCATTATAAAGAGAGGGATGGGTCAATTTTACATTGGAGGATATTTTAACGTGCAAGCCATCACTGACCACATCGCTTTTGTTCTAACTTTGACTTCTTTTTAAAATATACACAACAGTTTCGTTCGGCAGAAAAAAGTTAAAAGGGGTGTGACTGGAAGCACTTGAAGCTCCATGCCGACTTCTAAAATATTGTTCTTACAAAAGTCAGAAGCCCTTTCTTAATTCATTTTTCTAATCTTTTGTCAAGAAAAAAAATACAAATTCAAAACAAAGTCAATCCCACATAATAAAAAAAGTTACCAAAAAAGGTCAACAATCATGTTCAATAAAAAGGTCAACCTCATTCCTGCCGGCATCTTTTTTCTTTTATTTTTCTTTCTAAGCTTTTTGGGAAAAAAAAGAATAAAAAAAAAAAAAAAAACTTTTGAGTTGCGCACATAATATAATTTGGAAGAAATTCACACCTTCCTAGATCACTGAACAGCTAGCCATTACACTAGATACTAGTATGAGGCCTTCATTCTCAATATAAGACGGCTTTTTCACCCTTTTGTCCCTCATTAATTATTTAATAACTATTTTGCCCCTCATTCAGAATTATCTACCAATCTATCTCTCTTTAATCGATTAAGCCAAAAATTTAATCGATTAAATGGTCAAAATAGGCAAAAGTCGTTGACTTGAAGATTTAGTCAATTAAATCTCCCTATTTAGTCGATTAAATCTCCCTATTTAATCGATTAAATCTCCCACACATAAGGTTGTTCTTCTGATAAAGAGAAAGATTTAATCAATTAAATCTTCATTTGACCATTTAATCGATTAAATATTCTATTTAATCGATTAAAGAGGGGACAGATTAGTAGATAGTTCTGAGTCAGGGCAAAATGATTATTAAATAATTAATGAGGGACAAAAGGGTGAAAAAGCCAATATAAGACATCCAAAATAAAACATATATTATTTTCTGAATCTACCCAAAATTTCCTCACAAGGTAAAGGAAAATGCATAAAAGCTACATCCTACATGGCTCAAAGTTGCCTAAAACAACATTATCAATGGGGAAGAGCCATTCTTGGAACACCTAAAATGCTGGAGTTCGAATCAACAACTATTTCAGTTGAGCTCCTAGACTGCAGCCATGACTTGGCTGCTACATTTGTAGCGAAAAACCAACCAGCCTTATCAGTAGCCTCATGGAATGGAGCATTAAGTTCCTTCAGATGTGATTCAAATACATTAGCAAAACCTTTATTTGAAAACTTGTGTTTTCCTTGCCCAGTATTGATTTCAAGTACCGTTGGAAGATCCTCCCCTGATTCTACAGCCTTAGACAATTCATTTATCCAAGCATGTAAGGCAGTAAGAGCAGCTCCAAATGAGAGTTTCTTTAGATGCAAAGACCACTTTGTTTGAGACCTGGACTGTATATCTGTATATATCCCAAGCTTCAGCCCCAGGTCCAGAAGGTCACGTGCTCTATTCGGGACATTCGAATTGATACAAAGATCAATTAGACAATTGCAAAAGGACTTCTTTACATCATCATCAATTGATTTAAAAAGTTCTGATGCTTCCTTTCTAAAATCTCCAACACCCTCTCGCTCTTCCATCAAATATCTTACCAAAGACCCAAGCTTTGGATTAGCCTTCTCAATGCAATCTGTTATCTTACCAAGTTCTCCTTTTGGTATTTGAGTCATAACATTCAGAAGACAATCACAGAAGCGATCATCAGGACTAATGCCCAAACTCAAGAGTTGATTAAATATCTTCACAACATCATCAGTTCGCTTGGCTTTTCCATACAGCTGGACAAGTGATGTCAGAACAAAAATATTAGGCTCAAATCCACAATTGATCATTTCATTCAACATTGCTTCTGCCTCTGAAACTTTCCCAATGCAGGAATACATGTTAATCAAGGATGAGTATGTAATACCGTCTGGCCGGCAAGTCCAAGAACTTTTCATGTCTTCGAAAATCTCAACACCTTTATCTGCGAAGCCAACATCAGCACACATGTCAAAGAGCAAGTTATAGAGGACTGTAGTCATATCCTTTCCCTTTTCCTTCATTTCCTTATAAACACTTAGAGCATCTTCACTACATCGTGCTCTACAATAGGCTTGTAAGAGAGCTGCATAGGTTGCCCAATTTGGTGAAAACCCATTTTTTATCATCTCCTCATATATAGTCTTGGCCTGCCGGGCCCTTTTAGCTCTTGCCATGGCATACAGCAGAGTGTTATATGTTACCATGTTAGGCTTGCCACCAAGAACCTTCATATCTTTGTAAACCTTTAAGCATCCATCATAATTCCCTGACATCCCAAACACCTTAATCAATGTTGAGAATGCTACCCTATCAACATGCCATTTCTCTCTCTTTGCACGATCATATAGGTTCAAAGCCACATCAACATTACCAATACGTGCATAAGCATATATCATAGATGAGGTTAAGTTGTTATCCGGTTCACACCCGAAGGAGGGCATCTTCTCAAACCACCTAACAGCCTCATGTGGCAAAGAACACGTGGCAGCACAGCTAATGATAGTTGAAAACGTAATGAGATTAGGCTTGACTCCACTTTGAAGCATTTCATCAAACAGCTTCTCGGCTCCTTCAAAATCCTCAATTTTCCTAAAAAGCTTCAGGGTCACATTATAAAGAATAACGTGCTTAGTGGGTTTAATCTTCCGCTTGAAGTATTCAACAGCAAGCAACGCAGTATCGGGATTCACCATGTTATCGAGAATACCCACAGCATCACTTTCTAAAACTTTGTCCCCTAAACCCTTCAAGATTTCAGAAACGTGTTGCTCGCTGGGATCGCACGAATCCATAGACTTGGCTAGTTTCACGAGAGGTGAGCTGCCATCATTGATTTTCTTCAGAAGGAGTTTGCCTCTGGGGCTTCTGGGATTGACCCAGATGTGAGTTTTCGATGAAGATGAAGACTTTGCATCTGGGTCCTCTAGTTTTGCATCTTCTAGAAGAATAGAGTGTTGTAAGGATAAGTGGGTGGCGGGGGTCAAGGTTTTGGATTGAGAACAGAATTTGTAGGAAGAAGGGAAGTTCGGTAAAATGAAATTGCGCGAAGAATAAGAGAAAGAGATAGAAGTGGTGGTTATGGATTTGCGTTCATGGAAGCCAGAAGAGGGAGAAGAACAAAGAGAACAGAGAGGGTAAGCCTGAGCCATTTTCCCTCTCTCTGTGAGTACCCAACGCTGAATAGTGAATAGCCAAGTCTCACTGTTTGAAAAAATTTGGATATGGCTTGGAAAAGATACAAACTATTCTGTTTTTTTATTATTATTATTATTATTTTCTCCTGAATTTGACTAGTTCACCTTTTTTTTTTTGGTAAGCTAGTTCACCTTTTTTTTTATATATAATTAGATTATTTGCAATGGAATTGATATATTTATAAAAATATTATACATTATATGTAACTTAAATCTTGACATACATTGAATTTGAACTAATCTGTATAAATTTGTTCATAGTTCTTCAAATCATTCAAAAAAATTTGTTCTCATATTCCCCTTACAAGTATTTCATGAATGATATTGCTAAGTAAGAGGGAAAATAGATTAAAAAATAAATGATAATGATTTGACTTATATGAGTTATTTTTTTACAATGCATTACAATTTGGATCATAAAAGGTTAATTTAGTGTTCAAAAGACTTATGACATTAATTTAATATCAGAAATATACAACGTGACATTGATTTAGTTTTTTAATAATAAAAAATGATATTAATTTAAATTATAGTCATAAAAACTAACATTTATTTAGTTTGCCAATAATAAAAATTTACATCAATATAAACTTAAAAGAATAATTTTAATATCATTGAAAAATTAAATTAGTATAACTTATCTTCCGAGAAATAAAAGGATATCAACATAACATTTTAGGGATCAAATATGCTTATTTACTAGTGCAGTAAACATAACTCTTTGTATAAATGCTCCCATGTAAAACACATTCTTCCTTACTACAGATGCTCCCTAGCCATAGTGAGCTCTTCTCTTCTTCCTATTCATGAAAATGGAGGATAAGAGAAGGCCTTACTTATCCTCCTTCATAGGACTGTTTCTGTATGTAAATGGCTTTATATATTGGATAGTACCTGTTCATGAATACCGTATTTATGTTGTGCCTATTGCTTCTTTATATCTGAAGTATCACAATGACTATCAAATGCATCTAGCTCAGCCGAAAAAGATTTTAAACATCTATATCAAAGATTTCAAGCATATCATGCCATCTATGGATATATTAATATGGATGCTTAGAGATGATGGATAGGTTTAAAGCTTTCAGGTTTCAGTTGACAGGATGATGGTAACAGCAACAAAAGCATACTACTGGAATTTCGGGTGCATTAACAAAGGAAAATTAAATTTAAGGCCAGGGTATAACAAATGTGCAGCTTCCTATACCTTGGAACAGCTGCAAAGAAATATAGCCACTACACTAGATACTTGTATAAGGTCTTCATTTACTCTATAAGACATCCAAAATTTTAATATATATATAGAATCTACTAATACAAAATTTCCTCAAAAGGAACAAGAAAATGCATAAAGCCATAAAAATAACAAGCCACATCATTCCCTACTAGTGAATGGCCATTGTTGGAACACCTAAAACCGGAGAGTCCAAAGCAGCAATTGATTTGGTTGTACCCCTAGATTCCAGCCATGATTTGGCTGCTGCCTTAGTAACCAAAAACCAGCCAGTCTTATCTGGAGCCTCATGGAATGGAGCATTGAGTTCCTTCAAATGTGATTCAAACACATTAGCCAAACCTTTGTCTGAATACTTGTGTTTTCCCTGCCCGGTATTAATTCCAAGTAGTGGTGGAAGGTCTTCCCCTGATTCCAAAGCGTTAGACAAGTCATTTATCCAAACATGCAATGCAGTCATAGCAGCTCCAACTGAGAGTGTCTTTAGATGCAAAGACCACTTAGTTTGAGATCTGGATTGTATATCTGTATATATCTCAAGCGTCACTCCCAGGTTCAGAAGTTCACGTGCTCTTTCTGGCACATTCAGACTGAGACAAAGATCAATTAGACAATTGCAAAAGGGCTTCTTTACTTCAGCACCAATTGAATTAAAAAGTTCTGATGTTTCCTTTCTAAAATCTTCATCACCCTCCGGCTCTTCCACCAAATGTCTTACCACAGACCCAAGCTTTGTATTAGCCTTATCAATGCAATCTGTTAGCTTACCAAGCTCTTCTTTTGGTGTTTGGGTCATAACATTCAGGAGACAACAATAGAAGCGATCATCTGGAATCATGCCCGAATCCAATAGTTGCTTATATATTTTCACAACATCATCAGTTCGCTTTGCTTTTCCATAGCATTGGACAAGTGATGTCAGAACAAAAATATTAGGCTCAAATCCAGATTCGATCATTTGATTCAACATCCCTTCCGCCTCTGAAACTTTCCCACCGCAGGAATATACCGTAATCAAGGATGAATATGTCCACCGGTCAGGCTGGCAAGTCCCAGAATTTTTCATGTCTTCAAAAATTTCAACAGCTTCATCTGCGCAGCCAACATCAGCACACATAGCTAAAAGCCCATTATAAAGATCTGTATTAATATCCATTCTGTTCTCCTTCATTTCCTTATAAACACTGAGAGCGTCTTTGCTAAATTTTGCTCTAGTATAGACTCGTAAAAGAGATGCATAGGTTACAACATCAGGTGAAACTCCATTATTTTTCATCTCTTTGTATAAAGCCTTGGCCTGCAGGGGCCTCTTAGCTTTCAACATGGCACCCAACACAGTGTTATAAATTACCACGTTAGGCTTCACACCAAGAACCTTCATTTCTTGGTAGACATTTAAGCATCTATCATAATTTCCTGACATGCCATGCATCTTAATCAATGCAGAGAATGTTACCCTATCAAGGGGCCATTTCTGTGTCTTTGCACGTTCATAAAGGTCCAAAGCCATATCAACATTATTAATACGCGCATAAACATAAACCATAGCCGAGCATGTGATGCCATCTGGTTCACACCCAAAGTTGGGCATCTTTTCAAACCACTCCACAGCCTTATTGGGCAAAGAAGACATCCTAGCACAGATAATCATAGTTGAAAATGTAATGTTATCAGGTTTCACCCCTCTCTGAAGCATTTCATCAAACACCTTCTCAGCCCCTTCAAAATCCCTACACTTCCTAAACACCTTAAGGGTCACATTGTAAAGAATCACCTCAACGTCTCTAGTGGGTTTAATCTTGAGCAGAAAGTATCTAAGAACAAAGGGTGCAGTCTCAGGATTCATCATCTTATCGAGAATAAACACAGCATCTCGTTCTAAAACCTTGTGCCCTAAACCCTTCAAAATTGTAGACACATGTTGCTCACTGGGATTGCACGAATCGAGAGACTCGGTGAGTCTGACAAGAGAACTGTACCTGGAACTAGACGATTTCTTCAAAATCTGTTTAGTTCTGGGGCTATTGGGATTGACCCAAATGTGATTTTTCGATGAAGAAGATGATTTTCCATCTGGGTCTTGCAACGACACGTTGTTGAGGCGCAGAAAGGTTTTAAATTGAAGCGTGACCCGTTTGCGGGAGGAAGCGAAGTTTAGAACTTTGAAATTGCGCGAAGAAGAAGAGATTGAAATCGAGACAGATTGGCGATCATGGAAGTGAGAAGAGTGCGAGGAGCAAAGACGAGATGCCATTTTTCTTCTCTCTTTCACAGCTTCAGACTCAGACTTTGGCATGTACAAAATCAAGTTCAAATTATTTAAGAAAACTTAATTTATTAAATTTAAAGACACAGTATATTATGCTTACTTTGGGAAAATTAAATATTAAGAGGTAAGAGAATTCAATTCTCATGAGAACATCTATTTAAAAAATAATAATGGCATATTTTTTTTAAAGAGTGTGTAGATAGGATTTATTTTCATGATAAAAACAAACCCCACTTTTTATATATGCTTATTCCATATATTCATCTTCAATATCTTTAAGTCAGAACATGCAGGCAAATTGAAATTATAATATAATAGTATCGGAGATGAACAAATAAAGTAAACATATAAAAAGAAGATAGACTTAGTATCTCGTCCCTAAATTAAATTAGAGTTTACAATATTAACGTGATCATGACTTGAGTTATTACAGATTAAGTACGAGTTTAATCAGAATTAACCTTGATTGACTTAGAGCATGGTTTATTAAGAAGGGAGAGTCTCTCTATGTCTATGTCCATGATCTTATCCTATCGGAATCAAATTAATTGAAAAATCGATCATGTATAATATATATAAAAAAATAAAAAAACATAGCAATAATCTAGATGAAAAATATATATAAATTATGTTGTATATTTAGTTAAATAAAAAAATTAAAAAATTATAAATAATAATTTAAGTAATTGAACTACTTTTTATTAAAAGTAAGATGTATTAATTAAAGCGGTAGGGCAAACACTAATCTGACAACCCAAAATGATTTATTTCCGTTTCCTCTTATAAGAACGGGCTTCTTGTTCTCTACAACCGAGTGAAAGGACTGAACTAAGAACTTGAGCCAAATGTGGGTGTGAGATATCCCTCATCGTTTTGGTTGCAGCACCTGGACTGGATTGTTTGATGTCAGAAGGAGTTCCACATCGCTGAGCAACACAAAATCTTGTCAGAATATATATGAAAGCTTGCAGAAGACTGTTGTCCCTTCGGGGACATCCGATAAAATTGGAACGATACAGAGAAGATTAGCATGGCCCCTGCGCAAGGATGACACGCACAAATCGAGAAATGGTCCAAATTTTTTTTTTCACTTCTCCATTCCTCTGTATCTTTTTCTTTTCTTTCAATGGAGAACCCTAGGTCTGGTTAAGATTGCTTGCATCAAATTAATTTCCTTTACATGAGTATATATGCTAAGTCTGACTAACACGAAGTAAGATTTTTAAAACCTTTTCATTTTACACCAGAATTTAGGAAAGAGAATACGTAAAGGTCATTTTCAGTGGTAAAATGTAGAATGTAAATACCCAATCTTAATTGTTCAATATACTTGTGTAAGTATGTGTGAGAGGGATTGGCCCTTTCATGTGGGTTTCTCAGACCCATTTATTCTTGAGTTCAAGTTTTGGTTTTATTTATATCATGTTTTAGTGAAATTAGTAATGTTTAAAAAATCCTATCAAATGTTAAAGAATTTTCCATTGCCAATTTGATGTTGTCCTGCTCAATTTTAAACTTGCAAATCTCAGTAGTTTGTATGTGCTACATATGATAGGAAGTTATGTAATTCGATTTTAATGAATTTCAATGATGAAAAGAAGAGCTTCAGATATAAGTAAGGAAAATGAAAGAATAGAAGAAAAAAATGTATATACTTCTTCTTTCCCATGTCAAATAAATCTATGGCTAGACTTAAGAGAAGGAGATATTGGCAGGGAGAGAATATGGAACATGGGATAGACTTTTGACATTGACTTTTGACATTGAAGTGCATTTGCAAAGCTAAGCATAACATGATCAATGATAGGTGCTTCTCAGAGTTTCTTTAGAAGAGAGTAAAACATCCCTTCTTGGAGATCCTGATGTGCCCTGAGAGTGGTATAGATTATGACTCACATATCCTCCTCCATTTGTCATCTCTAGAATTAGATGGTTGACATTTCGAGTTAAAACTTTGATCACATTATGACATTTATGTGAAAAATATTTGTATTCTACCATCCATTGTGGACTAGTTTAACTTGCTAGATGATGATGTTCATATATGAAATCCCATCACCCAGGAGTTTCTTAATTTTACCAAGATTCTATTGGCATTCCTGCAAAATGTTAATATGTGAAAGCCCTCAAATCTTACAATGACTATGAAATGCATCTGGTTCTTCTGCAAAGGGGTATATGTATCTAATTAAGATTTCAAGTTTTTCACTGTCTATGGATATATTAACATTGATGCTTAGAGATGATGACTGGCTTAAGGAATTCAAGGTTTTGTTGGCAGGATCATAGCAAATATGTACCCAAAATAATAATAATAATAATAATAGGGGAAAATATTTTTACTTTTGCTGCAGAAAAAAGTTTTTACAATAGGACTCACTCACTTTTAGGTGAATGTGGCAGAAAAACTCTTTTGGTAACAAAAGCAGAAACATTAAACTCATAATAATAATAAAAGCATACTGCATGAATTTCAATTGCAATTGTGCATTAATGGAAAAATTAAGTTCAAGGGTAACGTATAAACAAATAGTGAATCTGATGAATTACTTGCAGTTAGACTTTGAGACATATGATGAATTGCAGATTGCTCAATATGGTCTATAATTCCAGTCAGTTGTTTGCATTGTTGTGTTATTCATTACCATACTGATTCCAAAAATATATTTAGGTATTAATATTATTTATAACAAGACAAAGGCATATATTCATTGTAGTAATTGAAGACATCTTGAAGTTTGTTGAATAACATGACGACATATATACATTTTTCAGAGTTTCAGAATAATGACTTTGCATCAAGACTGCTGAGATTAAGACTTATGATGTCTAATGGTCAATGGAGGAATTGACAGGACAAATGTAACCTTGCATTCATTTGATCACTTCTATGACGTTGATCCGCAGGTATACTTCATTTATACTTGTTAGAATGGGTATTTTTGCCATTTGTATTTTCAGGACAATAGGAGCTTTAATATTTATCTGTCGATTTGGGTTGGTTACATATGGTTTAAGGGTCTCACCTAATGTATTGTTTCGGGTTGGTCACTCTTATTGAAGACAGTGAGTGATATTATATCACTAAGAGACTTGAATCCATGGATAAAGCAGATGAGGTAGATGATAAGAATTATCACTGTGCAATTAAAATTAATAATTAAAGAACAGACTTACTTATCAGATAATAAAGATATATTGATGAAACAGACAAATGACAGTGAGTGAAATTTTTTTTAACTCTCCTATTTATACAATCTTATAAGTATCTAGGGGAAATGCAATGAAATGGTTGAGCTCTTAAATGCTTGATAATTTCAACCTTTAAATCAGCATAAATTTTAGGAATGTGAGTATTTTGTAATTTTTTTCAAAATCATTGTAAAAATTTAAAATATAAGAATTATAATTTAGTAGAGAATATTACTATATAATAGTAGAGAAGAATATTTCTTAACGGGAGTGAATGAATCCCCTATACTACAATTTGCGTTATACGGGCACATGCAATTTAGAGAGACCCATGTAAATCACATTCTTCCTTGCTACAGATGCTCCCTAGCCATAGTGAGCTCTTCTCTTCTTCCTATTCATGAAAATGGAGGATAAGAGAAGGCCTTACTTAATACTTATCCTCCTTCATAGGACCGTTTCTGTATGTAAATGGCTTTATATATTGGATAGCACCTGTTCATGAATACCGTATTTATTTTATGCCTATTGCTTCTTTACCTCTGAAGTATAACAATGACTATCAAATGCATCTAGCTCAGCCGAAAAAGATTATAAACATCTATATCAAAGATTTCAAGCATAGCATGCCATCTATGGATATATTAATATGGATGCTTAGAGATGATGGATAGGTTTAAAGCTTTCAGGTTTCAGTTGACAGGATGATGGTAACAGCAACAAAAGCATACTACTGGAATTTTGAGTGCATTAACAAAGGAAAATTAAATTTAAGGCCAGGGTATAACAAATGTGCAGCTTCCTATACCTTGGAACCGCTGCAAAGAAATATAGCCACTACACTAGATACTTGTATAAGGTCTTCATTTACTCTATAAGACATCCAAAATCTTAATATATATATATTGAATCCACTAATACAAAATTTCCTCAAAAGGAACAAGAAAATGCATAAAGCCATAAAAATAACAAGCCACATCGTTCCCTACTAGTGAATGGCCATTGTTGGAACACCTAAAACCGGAGAGTCCAAAGCAGCAATTGATTTGGTTGTACCCCAAGATTCCAGCCATGATTTGGCTGCTGCCTTAGTAACCAAAAACCAGCCAGTCTTATCTGGAGCCTCATGGAATGGAGCATTGAGTTCCTTCAAATGTGATTCAAACACATTAGCCAAACCTTTGTCTGAATACTTGTGTTTTCCCTGCCCGGTATTAATTCCAAGTAGTGGTGGAAGGTCTTCCCCTGATTCCAAAGCCTTAGACAAGTCATTTATCCAAACATGCAATGCAGTCATAGCAGCTCCAACTGAGAGTGTCTTTAGATGCAAAGACCACTTAGTTTGAGATCTGGATTGTATATCTGTATATATCTCAAGCATCACTCCCAGGTTCAGAAGGTCACGTGCTCTTTCTGGCACATTCAGGCTGAGACAAAGATCAATTAGACAATTGCAAAAGGGCTTCTTTACTTCAGCACCAATTGAATTAAAAAGTTCTGATGTTTCCTTTCTAAAATCTTCATCACCCTCCGGCTCTTCCACCAAATGTCTTACCACAGACCCAAGCTTTGTATTAGCCTTATCAATGCAATCTGTTAGCTTACCAAGCTCTTCTTTTGGTGTTTGGGTCATAACATTCAGGAGACAACAATAGAAGCGATCATCTGGAATCATGCCCGAATCCAATAGTTGCTTAAATATTTTCACAACATCATCAGTTCGCTTTGCTTTTCCATAGCATTGGACAAGTGATGTCAGAACAAAAATATTAGGCTCAAATCCAGATTCAATCATTTGATTCAACATCCCTTCGCCTCTGAAACTTTCCCGCTGCAGGAATATACGGTAATCAAGGATGAATATGTCCACCGGTCAGGCTGGCATGTCCCAGAATTTTTCATGTCTTCAAAAATTTCAACAGCTTCATCTGCGCAGCCAACATCAGCACACATAGCTAAAAGCCCATTATAAAGATCTGTATTAATATCCATTCTGTTCTCCTTCATTTCCTTATAAACACTGAGAGCGTCTTTGCTAAATTTTGCTCTAGTATAGACTCGTAAAAGAGATGCATAGGTTACAACATCAGGTGAAACTCCATTATTTTTCATCTCTTTGTATAAAGCCTTGGCCTGCAGGGGCCTCTTAGCTTTCAACATGGCACCCAACACAGTGTTATAAATTACCACGTTAGGCTTCACACCAAGAACCTTCATTTCTTGGAAGACATTTAAGCATCTATCATAATTTCCTGACATGCCATGCATCTTAATCAATGCTGAGAATGTTACCCTATCAAGGGGCCATTTCTGTGTCTTTGCACGTTCATATAGGTCCAAAGCCATATCAACATTATTAATACGCGCATAAGCATAAACCATAGCCGAGCATGTGATGCCATCTGGTTCACACCCAAAGTTGGGCATCTTTTCAAACCACTCCACAGCCTTATTGGGCAAAGAAGACATCCTAGCACAGATAATCATAGTTGAAAATGTAATGTTATCAGGTTTCACCCCTCTCTGAAGCATTTCATCAAACACCTTCTCAGCCCCTTCAAAATCCCTACACTTCCTAAACACCTTAAGGGTCACATTGTAAAGAATCACCTCAACGTCTCTAGTGGGTTTAATCTTGAGCAGAAAGTATCTAAGAACAAAGGGTGCAGTCTCAGGATTCATCATCTTATCGAGAATAAACACAGCATCTCGTTCTAAAACCTTGTGCCCTAAACCCTTCAAAATTGTAGACACATGTTGCTCACTGGGATCGCACGAATCGAGAGACTCGGTGAGTCTGACAAGAGAACTGTACCTGGAACTAGACGATTTCTTCAAATTCTGTTTAGTTCTGGGGCTATTGGGATTGACCCAAATGTGATTTTTCGATGAAGAAGATGATTTTCCATCTGGGTCTTGCAACGACGCGTTGTTGAGGCGCAGGAAGGTTTTAAATTGAAGCGTGACCCGTTTGCGGGAGGAAGCGAAGTTTAGAACTTTGAAATTGCGCGAAGAAGAAGAGATTGAAATCGAGACAGATTGGCGATCATGGAAGTGAGAAGAGTGCGAGGAGCAAAGACGAGATGCCATTTTTCTTCTCTCTTTCACAGCTTCAGACTCAGACTTTGGCATGTACAAAATCAAGTTCAAATTATTTAAGAAAACTTAATTTATTTAATTTAAAGACACAGTATATTATGCTTACTTTGGGAAAATTAAATCTTAAAGATGTAGGAGAATTCATCTATTTAAAAAAAAATAAAATGAGTGGCATACTTTTTAAGGTACGGAAGAATTTATTTTCTCACTAAAATCAAACCCCACTTTTTATATATGCTTATTCCATATATTCATCTTCAATATCTTTAAGTTGGAATATGTAGAAAAATTGAAATTATGATATAATAATATTGGAGATGAAGAAATAAAGTTAACATATAAAAAGAAGATAGACGTAGTATCTCGTCGTCCCTAAATTAAATTAGAGTTTACAACATTAACGTGATCATGACTTGAGTTATTACAGATTAAGTACGAGTTTAATCAAAATTAACCTTGATTGACTTAGAACATAGTTTATTATGAAGGGAGAGCCTCTCTATGTCTATGTCCATGATCTTATCCTATCGGAATCAAATTAATTGAAAAATCGATCATGTATAATATATAAAAAAACAAAAAAAAAAAACATAGCAATAATCTAGATGAAAAATATATATAAATTATGTTGTATATTTAGTTAAATAAAAAATTATAAATAACATTTTAAGTAATTGAACTACTTTTTATTAAAAGTAAGATGTATTAATTAAAGTGGTAGGGAAAACACTAATCTCACAACCCAAAATGATTTATTTCCGTTTCCTCTTCTAAGAACGGGCTTCTTGTTCTCTACAACCGAGTGAAAGGACTGAACTAAGAATTGAGCCAAATATGGGTGTGAGATATCCCTCATCGTTTTGGTTGCAGCACTTGGACTGGATTGTTTGATGTCAGAAGAAGTCCCACATCGCTAAACAACACAAAATCTTGTCAGAATATATATGAAAGCTTGCAGAAGACTGTTGTCCCTTCGGGGACATCCGATAAAATTGGAACGATACAGAGAAGATTAGCATGGCCCCTGCGCAAGGATGACACGCACAAATCGAGAAATGGTCCAAATTTTTTTTCACTTCTACGTTCCTCTGTATCTTTTTTTTTTTTCAATGGAGAACCCAAGGTCTGGTTAAGATTGCTTGCATCAAATTAATTTCCTTTACATGAGTATATATGTTAAGTCTTACTAACACGAAGTAAGATTTTGAAAACCTTTTCATCAGACACCAGAATTTAGGAAAAGAGAATACGTAAAAGTCATTTTCAGTGGTAAAATGTAGAATGTAAATACCCAATATTAATTGTTCAATATACTTGTGTAAGTATGTGCGAGAGGGATTGGCCCTTTCATGTGGGTTTTTCAGACCCATTTATTCTTGAGTTCAAGTTTTGGTTTTATTTATCATGTTTTAGTGAGATTTTCTCTGCTTAGGCAGTTGCAAGGCTTCACTCGTATGTCCTTCCCCATACACTCACGAGTGGGTATTGAACTGATTGAACTGGGGTCGGCCATTTTTTTTTTAAAATGCTATCAAATGTTAAAGAATTTTCCATTGCCAATTTGATGTTTTCCTGCTCAATTTTAAACTTGCAAATTGATTAGTTTGTATGTGCTACATATGATAGGAAGTTATGTAATTCGATTTTAATGAATTTCAATGATGAAAAGAAGAGCTTCAGATATAAAAAAGGGCCGACCCAGTTCAATACCCACTCGTGAGTGTCTGGGGAAGGACATACAAGTCCAGCCTTACCCCCGCTTTTGCGGATAGGCCGACTCGAAGCCGGGACCTTGGACATCACGGTAAGCAAGCTTACCACTGAGCCAAGCCGGCCCTTCAAAAGAAGAGCTTCAGATATAAGTAAAGAAAATGAAAGAATAGAAGAAAAAAAATGTATATACTTCTTCTTTTCCATGTCAAATAAATCTATGGCTAGACTTAAGAGAAGGAGATATTGGCAGGGAGAGAATATGGAACATGGAATATACAAGGGAAGTAAAGAAGCTTCCCATTCTTACATAAGTATTGTCATTTGCATGGATTGGATGATCCCTTTCGAAATTGACTTTTGACATTGAAGTGCATTTGCAAAGCTAAGCATAACATGATCAATGATAGGTGCTTCTCAGAGTTTCTTTAGAAGAGAGTAAAACATCCCTTCTTGGAGATCCTGATGTGCCCTGAGAGTGGTATAGATTATGACTCACATGTCCTCCTCCATTTGTCATCTCTAGAATTAGATGGTTGAAATTTATGTGAAAAATATTTATGACATTTATGTGAAAACTATTTGTATTCTACCATCCATTGTGGACTAATTTAACTTGCTAGATGATGATGTTCATATATGAAATCCCATCACCCAGGAGTTTCTTAATTTTACCAAGATTCTATTGGCATTCCTGCAAAATGTTAATATGTGAAAGCCCTCAAATCTTACAATGACTATGAAATGCATCTGGTTCTTCTGCAAAAGGGTATATGTATCTAAGATTTCAAGTTTTTCACACTCTCTGTGGATATATTAACATTGATGCTTAGAGATAATGACTGGCTTAAGGAATTCAAGTTTTTGTTGGCAGGATCATAGCAATATGAAATAACAAAAGGATATGTACCCAATAATTATTGTTGAGATATATAAAACCATTAAAAAGCCCTCACCCACCAGCTTAAGCTTTTGGGTTGAATTGGTTCTTTACATGGTATCAGAGCCTCGTGTCCCGGGTTCGATCCTCGCCGCCTCCCATTTTCTTTCAAGTGGAATTTCTTTGTTTGCACAAGTATGTGGGTCTGTGCACCCTTCAAGCCCAATGGGCTCTCGTGTGAGGGGACGTGTTGAGTTATATAAAACCATTAAAAAGCCCTCACCCACCAGTTTAAGCTTTTGGGTTGTATTGGTTCTTTACAGTTATAATAGAAGCATACTACATGAATTTCATGTTTCATGTGCAATTGTGCATTAATGGAAAAATATTAAGTTAAAAGGGTAACAACTTATAAACAAATAGTGAATCTGATGAATTAATTGCAGTTAGACTTTGAGACATATGATGAATTGCAGATTGCTCAATATGGTCTATAATTCCAGTCAGTTGTTTGCATTGTTGTGTTATTCATTACCATACTGATTCCAAAAATATATTTAGGTATTAATATTATTTACAACAAGACAAAGACATATATTCATTGTGTGTAGTTAGTAATTGAAGACATCTTGAAGTTTGTTGAATAACAGGACGACATATATACATTTTCAGGGTTTCAGAATAATGACTTTGCATCAAGACTGCTGAGATTAAGACTTATGATGTCTAATGGTCAATGGAGGAATTGACAAGACAAATGTAACCTTGCATTCATTCGATCACTTCTATGACGTTGATCCGCAGGTATACTTCATTTATACTTGTTAGATTGGGTATTTTTGCCATTTGTATTTTTCAGGACAATAGGAGCTTTCATATTTATCTGTCGATTTGGGTTGGTTTCATATGGTTTAAGGGTCTCACCTAATGTATTGTTTCGAGTTGGTTACTGTTGTTGAAGACAATGGGTGTTATTGAAGACAGTGGGTGATATTATATCACTAAGAGATTTGAACCCATGTATAAAGCAGAGGAGGTAGATGATAAGAATTATCACTGTGCAATTAAAAATAATAATTAAAGAACGGACTTACTTGTCAGATAATAAAGATAGAATGATGAAACAAACAAATGACAATATCAGAGGAATAAAGTATGCAGAATCATAGGAATAAATCCGAGCCCACCGAACGTGTCTCCTTAAGACAATTTGCCTCCTCACCGATGCCAAAAGTTGATGGGCACTTGTCTCCCAGGATATAACGGATTTCGTCTGAAGAATGTCGGCACTACCAATCAACAGCCCAAACGAACACAACAAAATGCTAGAGGAAACTACACAAACCGGAAGGAGAAGATTTTCAGTAGAGTTTAAGCGCAGAAAAATTTGGATCCATTTTCTGAAGGTGTCAGTGTCTATTTATAGACACTAACCGGTCATGATGAACAGTCGCTGCCGGCGAACTGCCGTGTTTGACAACGGCGAACAGGTGCGACTGGTGACCGTTCCGACGAACAGGTACCACCGATGACCGGTTCGGCGAGCAGACACAACCGGTGACCGGTTCGCGTAAGGGAAGAACCGGTTCGGTTAAAAACTGCTCAAAAAACCGGTGGGTAGAAACGTTCGGGTTCAAAATTTTGAAGGGAAGCAACGGATACATTTTTGGACAAAAAAAATTATAAAATATTTATAAAAAATTATTTTTATTACACACCTATGAACCGAACGGTGGCGCGTGTGGTGGACCAAAACCCACCTAACTCCTTCCCTCCAAAAAGTGTGTAGTGACCTAAAGGGCCAATCTAGGAGAGTGGGGTGGGAGCTTATAAACTCTCTCACTTCCAACTAGTTGTCCAATGTGGGACTTGTTAATACTCACACACCTCTTCATCTTTCTTTTTCTCTTTTCTTTATTAACTCACTTCTTATTCATAATTCTTATTTAATTCCAACAATTACTTCGATATCAACGACAGTATGACTATATGACCTAATTATAAGGGACCACGTATTATAGGTCCTCTATTTAGTTCAAATATTCAATTGCCAACTAATCATTCACCCATTTTTATTGCAGTTTTTTCTTTTGTTTTGGTCAATTGGCTCTTCAGTTGTGGCATTTTTTATTTTATTTTTTTGTTAATTACTGATCAAATGAGGTTAGAACTACCAAACTTGATCAAATGAGGTTTGAAATAAAATAATAATTAAAAAATAACATTAATTGGCCTGCTATATTATTAACAACGTGACGGTGTGGACGCAATTCTTAGCTGTCTTTGTAGAGTTTTTTTAGATAATTTAGGATCATATTCCGCTAATGACACTGAGCACAAGCAGTTTCCTTAAATACTAGCTATTTTATTTGACATATCTGTCCAGAGCATGTGGAAGAAGGTGACAAATTTTGATGGCATCGTAACTTCGAAAGAATTTTGAAATGATGATGCTTAAGAATTGAGATGATCCTATAATTTAATTGAGTTTGGCTCCATATGGTGGATGCACTTCTTATTTATTATCTATAGATGATTGTATGACCTCATCATCGAATGATTAATTTAGAGACCCCATTTTCCTCAGCCGAATGCTACTTGGCCCTTCCAAATTCCAATGTATAATTTCATACGTTTCACCTACATTTTTTTCCAACTAGATGTTACGTCTTTCATAATTCTTCTTTACTTTATTCGATTTGTCAAAAAGCAATCTTTTATGGGGTTGAAAGTTGAAACATATGTCTAATATCAAACGAAAATGTGAAATCTTCTAATTAAGGAAGAAGAATAGAGAATGTATATCATGTGAACTTTGGTACAGCTAACTATATAAAGTGTTGATTATTCTGAAGAAAAAAATAAAAAACAAATGAAGTGTTGATTGAATTGCATTAAATTCCGTGAAATAATTAAATAAGATAAAGTAAACATTATCTTTAGGTGAAAGCGACTTTTATCTCTTCTACCAAAATAAGCATTTTCTTCTGATATTAATTTTCAACATCTTTGCTTCAAGAGGCGAAACTAAAACTAATGTAAGCAGGATCACCCCTTGCTAGCTATGCTGTATTTCAGCTTCGGTATGCATGAAGTATGCTATTTCTATAATGACCCAACTGGTAAATTTTAATTAGAGATTTAATTTAAGGATTTAATTAAATATCATAATTAGATTCAGAACACGATTTTTAGTATTTTGACGGTAATCATAACTAGGTCATGAACAGAGTCTTTTGTCGAGTATTCTACATTATTGTGTAGTAATCACTAGGAAAATGAGCAAAATGATGTTAGAGACCTAATTTGGCAATTCTAATGCCAAATATGAGTTCATAATGAAAAATTATATAGTCTGACACTTTTCGAGAAAATCTCATGAATAGTATTTTTGCCAGGTATTTTGTATCGTTGTTTAAGCAACTGGTATAGTCCAGAACCAAATAAATGATGTAATAAGAATAAGACAGTCCAATATATGCATGCGCCCATGGATGAGTATGTGATCCTTGATGGATATCTGGTATTTCTGAAATCATAGATTGCATAAACTGTTTATCAGGATACTTTGAAAATGAGATTCATAAATCCCCATTTGTCCGATTTTCAGTTGTTATTATGTCCGATTTCCGTCTCCGTCAAATAAGAAATAATTAGGAGGAGTTATGCATTGTTATATATAATGTGAAATGGATAAAAGGAAAGGAAAATGTAGATAGTATTTTGTAAGTTAAGCTTGAATAATTTTTTAGGTCTACAAGCCCTTTCCCATGATTAAGCTTCCATGCATTTCCCATAGACTATAATGAAGTTTTTTTGTGTAAAAGTTACATAGTATTTTAATATCTAGCTGTTTTCGTTCAGATTCGGTGTAGGTTCATGGATCCAATAACCAGGTTGGAAAAGCCAAAACTGTGGGTGTAGGAAAAAAGAGGATAATGGTTGTCAATTTGTCATTGTCTACTTAGGTCATTAAGTAATAATAACCACTAAAGCATGAGTAGGCAACACTATTCAAATTTATTTACAGAACAATAGCGAAAGAACTCGTAACAGTTGATCATGAGAGTTTTATATCAATATATACAATTTTTTATAGGGGAAGGATATTTTAACTAGCAAAATTTTCTACTACTAACTTACTACCTATCTAATCACCATTGAATCAAAGAGAGAGGATGTTAAATTTTTTTTGAAAAAAATGAAAAAGTTGATCCAATGGTGATTAGATAGTTAGTGAAATGGTAGTAGAAGATTTATATCCAATTTTTTTTTTATATATGTGAGAAATTGTCCCCAAAAAAATTCCTCCAACATATAGTGCCATAGAAAAGAACTTCATAGGATAATGACATTATCAGAGTCGTTATTATGACATTGACCAAATAAAAAGTACTGGTGGGTGATTGTCGTTAGGAAGTTCATGATTCTCAACAAAATGAATTTAATAAAGCAAATCCACTGCGCAAGTTAGATATCTTGCCGTAAAGAAACTTTATTATCTTACCAAACGTAAAGAAAAACATCATAGTATTATGTATTGCCGTATAGGCATTTAACCCATTAAATAACCTTTATTTTCCCCCCACATTTCATTTTCCTTTCCTATGAAACGCTGTAGATTTTAATGACATAAACAAAAAATAAAATAACATAGTTCCTTGGATTAGATTAACGTGCATGGCCACCATTCACAGATCCAAATCAGTGGTGTGCATGTGATCACATAATTGTGCACCCTGAAGCGTTTTCTTCGCTGAAATATTGATCAGATCGGTTCACATAATAGGGTCTGCCTCCACCGTAACTATCATAAACGGGCCTTCCATAGTAGCCATCGTATTGAAGCACGGGCCCACCATAATCATTGTAGTAGGGCCCAACTGGCCTACCCTCATAGCATGGAACAGAATATATCCCAAGTGGACCCACCATCGGCGCTGGCGCCGGTGGATTCGCGGCAACCGGAGGAGGTGCGGGCTTTTCCTTGGGCTTTTCAGCTGCTTCCTTCTTGGGAGCATCCGATTTAGGCTTTTCTCCTCCTCCCTCTTTCTTTTTCTCGGGCTCAGCAGCAGCAGGCTTGGGTTTGGGTTTCTCACCACCACCATCCTTCTTTTTCTCGGGCTCACCAGCGGGCTTGGGTTTGTCACCACCATCCTTCTTCTTCTCGGGCTCAGCGGGCTTGGGCTTGGGCGGTTCCACTATTTCAATGGTCTTGATGGAACCCCCACCTTTGTAGCAAAGCTTGTCCCTTATCTTCTCAGGGGAACAACATACAACAGTGATTGTCACAATGTTTTGTTTCTCGTCGAACTTCTGGTCTCGAATTTCTCTTGTTCACAAACAAAATTTCAAACACCGACAAAGATTAACTCAATTTGACACCCTCTTACATGTTTTCTAAATCCAAATTTTCAATATGATTCTAATAAATAAAATAATCAAGTGGTGATGGACTCACGAGGAATCTTGCAGAGAACTTTCTTCACCTTCTTGGTGCATTTCTCACACTCAAGGTCAACCTTAAGCTTCATGATGGTAACCTGAATGAATATGTTCAAGAAAACAGAACCAGCTAATTAAGCAAGAAATGAAAATCGTTTTTTTTTTTAATTTTTTTTTTTCATTTTGTGAACAAGGACCACAAAAATAAAACATTTATCTAAAAGGGTATAATATATTTGCTTTGGAGATGAGAATTAGAGAATTAAAATCCACGTACCTTTTCAGCCATGACTATGGAATCAGAGTTCAGATCTGAGACAGAGATAAAAAAGTTAGAGAATGCAACAAAACAACATAGATGAGAGGGACAGAAAAGCAAACTTAAGAAGATAAGATATTAGAGAATGCAATGTTTAAAATTGTGGTTACACGGATGAGGACACTGAAGCTGGCCGAACAGGAAGGTTTCTACGCTGTTAATACTTAATATATAGTCACAATTCTCAAAGGATTGATGACTATGTAAGTCAGAAAAATGCATCCATCACCATGTGCTGTCTTTGATTTACACGCCCAACCTTATTGACTCTGCATGTTCTAGTACCTATTAATAGTCGTTAATTAAATGCCAAATTTGTGTGAGTAAACGCCCTTTTGGTCCTGGCAATATTTACGAAATCATTTTTAGTCCTGACAATAAAAAAGGATTAAATTGGTCCCTAAAATTATGAAAAAAATGTCATTTTAGTCTTTATGTTAATTATAATAAGTACTCCTCGGTCATTTTTTTCATCATTTTATGGACCAATTTGGTCCTTTTTTATTGTCAGGACTAAACTCATAAAATATTTACCCTCATTATTTGTAACTATTTTTTTATTTATTTGTATGTATAGTTTTTATGAATTCGGTTATGTGCACTAATGATAATGTACCACCACATGCCAACCGTACACGTGTCTCGAGGCCTAGTGCCTCACATATATAATGTAAGATCTTATAATATTTACACCGCAGAAAGAGATCAAGATCATGCTCCATTCCACTGGCGAGTTATGGATCTGGACAAAAACTTGAGCTGTTTTTTAAATTATTTAGAGGGTGGAAATGAGGAATGCCATGCCACCACTACCTAATTCATTGGTTACAGATGCTCCAAATTTGTGGGCTCCAGATAGTGTGTCCATAAATTCCTTCGAGGTGACGAAAGTTTACCTATCATAGTTTTTAACCAAATGTGAGTGTTGCTTCTTGCAGCTTGTGTGAACGTGGTTCATTATGGTGAATGAATTATGAATGTGATTTTAGGCTTTTACCTTTGGAGTTATATTCATAATTGGACCCCTTTTTTCTATTTCTATGACTTTTGTTGCTCGTGTCTTTCTATTTTTTTATTTTTTTTGGTAAGCTGTCTTTCTATTTATTTTTATTGTGGTGATGGTTTGATTGGATAGGTTTATCTGATTTGATTTTATTATTTTATTTTATTTTATTTTTAATTGATTTAGTTTTAATTTTAAATTCATTTGAATCTAATATAACCGATTTAAATTGAATTGAATTTTCAGTTTTTTATATTTATTGAAAATACACTAAATACATTATAAGATATATATATAAATATAAGAAGGGTTCGCTTTTTCTGCCGTTACTACAGATAAGTTAACTGCAGTAAATCCAATACGATATCATTTTGGACTGAAATTATGGTGTTTTGTAATTTTAATTTATTTCAGGATTATTATAGTCTTTATAATTATAATTTTCTAATCTTTTAATCCCAAAACGACATCGTTTTGTAAATAAATGCAGATAATTTATTTACATTAGCTGCAGAATTAATTTTCTGATATAATAAAAACAAGTTCGAAGTATCAAATATCTTATCTTATAAGTTATAACATAATTGATGCTAATAAAAATAATTTTAAATTTAGACTACTAAAAGAAAATCTTTTTTTTTTTTTGGTAAGCTACTACTAAAAGAAAATCTACACGTACATTGACACAATTTTTTTCTTCTTCCAAAATTTTTTAATACAAATTTATAATATAACATGTTGTTATCTATATTCGTTTAAATATACTTTCCATTCAAATACTAAGAAATTATTTTCACTCAAAAATACTTTTTTATAAATAAGTATGAGTTGTATAATAATTTCATCAATATATAAATACAATTTTAAACAAATTCATAAATAAAATTATATATGTGTAAGTTCATATTAGTTTTAAAAATTAATACTAAAATTCAAATCAATCCAATTAAAAAATTAATATATTTTTTATTTTTCTATTTCATTAAATTGAAATCATTAAATCATTTTATAAACACCCCTTTTAGCTAATATCTTTTCCTTTACATTTTTTTTTTTTTTTTTTGTTTCCTGTGGATAAGAGCTCCATCTGGAAGGTTACATGAAACGTGATGTTTTTAGCTACCACCACTCAAATTATTGCACTATTAAAAATGATTCTTAAAACGACTGCAACTCTGCAAGGATACATTGGATACCCATAAATATAAGGATCAGTTTTGGCAGCATATGCGAGATAAAATTAGTCCTTCTATTTAAAAAAATTATAGAAATTCAAAAGGTCATCAAAAATTATTCATACTCTCCTATTTTACTCAATGAATACACTAAAAGATAATGGTAGAATTAGTAAAAAATGATGGGTACCTTTTAATCTTTCAAAAGCGACAAATAATTTAAAACAAACAAAAAATTATGAAATGAGAGAATTAATAGATACAGAAAGTTTGATTTCAGAATTAATAAAATTTTAATAATAAGATATTTAAAATATAATATAACCTTATCCAAACATTTTTAGATTCAATAACGAAGTTGTTTTTTCTATTGAATGGCTATTTAATTTGGGGATAGTATAGTTGTCACCATCTTTGCTAAAAATTGAAACCAATAATTTTACTTAGAAGGAAATAAATCTTGGAGAGTAAGGCTTTTTGAGTTATTCGTAATCAGGAAGGATTACAAAACCATATTCGTAATCAGGGGGTAGTCTTCCTTTTTTTGTTTTAGCTATGCTGTGAAAAGAGGACGTGATGGTTAAAATTTATACATCTATACATTTTCATTGTGTAACGTAGCAGAGAAGAATACTTATTTTTGGTTATATTTGATTTTGAATTGAACATTTTATGGATGGCATGATAGTTAAAATTTATATATCTATACACTTTCTTTATTTAACGTAGCAGAGAAGAATACTTATTTTTGGTTATATTTGATTTTGAATTGAACATTTTATGGAGGGCGTGATAGTTAAAATTTATATATCTATACACTTTCATTTTGTAACGTAGCAGAGAAGAATACTTATTTTTGGTTATATTTGATTTTGAATTGAACATTTTATGGTTAAATTCAACAGCGATATAGCACAACAAATAATTTTTCTGTTTTTTACTCAACCTAAATGTGATAAGATTGATTAGTTTTTTCATTCTATAACCCAATTGTAAATGGGAGCGGATGCTTTTAAGTGTTAATTAACATGATCATGTCATGTGGGGTCGTAAAAATCAGTAATATTCTCCTAATTACTTGCTGAAATGACAATATATCAACCTGCCATCTATTTTAATCTTGATTGGATACTATATTTAATTTTCAATTTTAAACTAATTAATTATTTTTTGGTAATAAAAAAATAGAAAAGATTATATTTATAAATTTTTTGTTTACAAATTATATTATATGTGACTGGTAAGACACTCTTAAATAGAGTATTATCAGTTAGCCATAATATAATTTATAAGTTTGTAAAAAAAAAAATTGTCAATATAATTCTATTCTAAAAAAATATACAAAAAATGACTATAATGAAATTAAAAAAGGGGTACTCAGTGAAGGACAGTGGGAGCAGCTAGCTCCAGTAAAACCGTAAAGGAGGTTTGGTAACATTTGATGATGGCAAGTCTGACGTATTGTTTTGTACTTTTTTCTAAGTTATGATAAAACAATAAAATATAAATTAAAATAAAAAATATTAATTTAATACGGCTATGCGGGATTGTAAACAAATGGAGGAAAAACTTTTGGTGCAACATACATATTAAAAAAGGAAAAATAATATTAATTTTATAATTTATTATTTTAAATTTAAATTTTTTTTACTCACTAATCATATTTTGTCATTCCTCCATTAAAAACTTTTAGGGAGAGTTAATGACAGGACCTATTATAGTGGAATTACATGTATCCTAACCGGTGTTTTAAAACTCGGACCGGTCATTGAACCGGTCGAGATACTGGATTATTGGGTCATTAGTTCGACCGGGTTCAACCGGATTTACCGTTCACATATTAAAAATATAAAAATATTATTTATATTAATAAAATTCACATAAGAAAATCATCAATGAGCTTCAAAAAATAATTTGATTTTCAATTATAACAAATATTATATACTTCTAAGCTTCTAGCTCTAGACCATATCATAATATTGGATTAAAACTGCAATATAAGTTTTTTTTTTTGGTAAGCAAACTGCAATATAAGTTAAATGCATATTTTGTGCTTGACATTATTCGGATAAATTAAATCATGATAACAAATAGTATGCATGAAATATACATTAAGAAAAAAGTGTCCACCATTGAGATAAGATCATGAGACCATCAGTGTTTATCACCACTTAATTTCATGAGATCATTATAAGATGCGATTAAATTACATAAACGAACTGCACTAATCTAAAATACCTTATTAATTTCACCTTACTTTTAATTATATTCTTCATAAAATATGAATATGATTTAATTCAAGAGTTTTTATCAACAAAAAAATTTACCAAAAAAAAAATGAATAACTGGTCTAACCCGGGTCAACCGGATCATTGGGTCGCCGGGTTTCGGCCGGGTCAACCGGTCCAATCGGATTGACTGCAAAAGCGGTTCAACTACCCACTTGGACCAAAGAACCCACCGGATTATCGAGTCCCGGGTCGACCCGGCCGGTCCGAGCCGGGTTTTAAAACACTGATCCTAACTCCTAAGTCCTAACAGCGGAGTTTTATGTTTGAATCCAAGTTATGCAATTATCATGAGCGAAGGTTTAATCAAGTATGTCAACTCTCAAATTTTTTTATTTTTTATTTTGTAAACTCCTACTAGCTCTGTTTGCCTTGTTTGTTTCAGACAAATATTTATAGAATAAATTTATATTTCACACATGCATTAATTATAATTTGAATAATCTCAAGATGTAACTCAACTGGTAAGCGAACTGTAGCTTAAGGGTCGGGCTTTGGCGGTTGATGAAGTCATGTAGACTAGTGAAAATCTTCTTGCTCCAAGTCACAAAAGAATTAGTCTCATCTTGGAAAAAAACACCCTTAGTTTACTAAAAAAAATTATAATTTAAATATGGCACTTTAAAATACATACATATTTGAATTATATATAATAATTTAAAGTTATTTTAAAAATGAATAAGTAATAAATTTATCTTAAAAAGATAACAACAATAAGTAAATAAAAAATAAAAGAAAGACTAATAAAAAGATGAAAAAGTGTAATATCATAAAAAAACCTGAAAGTATACAATATTGCACAATTAGTTGAAAATTTTCTTTTTGGCTCCCCTAGTTTTATTATTCAAGCACCTCCACCAGTATTTGCCTTGACCCATAATTAGGGATGGTAATTCACATAACCACTAGGGCTAGCCTAGTGGTATGGGTGTATATAATAAGATGTGTGTGAGTGTGTGGTTGTGTGTTCTATTTCTAGTAACCTAAAAAAAAAAAATGGTAATTCACAGATTGTATTAGGTCGATGTTTAATACAAATATGAATGCAATGATATGAATAGGACATAAATAAAAAATTTATATAAAAATCTTCGGTACAAATACAATTTGCTTATTTTGCAAAAGATACAAATAATTTCTCAACTTTAATATTTTTTATTTATCATGGAAGTTGATACAATCAATACATTATAATATGAATAGCACCTGAGGGTAGTTTATTTGGCAACTGAACTCCTAAGGGTTTGCTTGAGTCAGGGGCTCAAATTCTGTCTCAAACAAATTCTTGAAGAATATTTGGGGGGTCAGGAGGGAAATGTCTCTTTCTCGATTGGTGGATTAGTCTCATCCTTTCTATAATATATGTTGACACAAATAACATGTGTATTGAATGTTATTTTCATCAAAATCATACTGACATGACACAATAATTTAACAGAATATTTTTACCCCTAAAAAAACTCAACAAAATATTAACGCAACATAATACAAATTTTTTTATGTTAGTTTTTGCCTACACACACGGCACAAATTTAAAAAATAAATCCGCGCAACACAAATTTCTCATTTCAAATTGAATATTCTAACCCCTACAAAAAATTAAGGCATACAATGATTTCATTGATTTGTACATTCTCATGAAAGGCCAAACATAAATAAACAAAATCCAATCCAGTTGTTTGGGCCAGTAACGTTGTTAGTCATGTTATAAAATATATAAGCCCCGTGTATGTTTGTTTAAAAAGTAAATCACAGTTTTCTATTTTTCTCTTTTGATAGGTGTTCAAATTACATTGTTTTTTCCTTTGTTTGAAAAAAAAAAAATACTCATTTCCATTGAGAAACAAAATAAATTATATTTTAGTTCATTTTAATGTAATGGAATATATTAGCAGTGATAAAGAACTATGAAGGAACCTTTTAGGGACATTGTTTTTCGCTCTACAACTTTCAATGTCACTATAGTTAATTTTGAACATCCTATTATCAATTATGAGACTTTAAAAGTGGTTATTAGAAGTTCAAAATTAACTGATGAGTTATGTTTAACCGAAATCAATACGAGATGATATTCTGATATATTAATTTTAAAAGATATTAAATTTCAACATGTTAGAATACATTTTAATATTAAATAATATTTTGTTCATACATTTAAATATTATTTTAAATTTATGTATTTTGTATTATATTTGATATTCAATAATTTAACACAAAAATGACAATAAACTTATAATACTTATCAATTTAGCAACAAAAAAAGTAAATAATTACTATTATATTTTAAAATTGAAATTTTTTTATATACTCAAGTGATATTTATTCGGTATGCATTTTTAATTTTTATTATATCAATTTGGTAAAATATAGATCAATTTTTTCATGATATGCAATATTTTAAATATTATAGATGTTGAACGTGGAAGATTGTCGGGGAAATGGATCATCTCATGTGGAAAAAAATATGATATGGTCATGTGGGAAGATCACAACCATACAAAGGTAAATCAACGGTTATGATTTCGTAACTACCTACTTTAACATTTTCTCTCTCTCCTATTTTATTGTCATTGATCCACATTTGTATGATTATGATTTCCCACATGACATGGTCATATGAATTTTCACATGAGAGGTTCCAGATCCGATTGTCGGGGTGTCGAGGAGTGTTGGACATGACACTCCATAATTTTTATAGTGTCGATACATCATAACTAAGTATTATGTTAAAAGTCACACAGGAAAAAAAATTATTTCTAAAAGACTTTATTCACATTAAAAATGAATTAAAGTGTAACACATATTAATCCCTTGAAGATTTTTTTTAAACTAAAAGAAAGTAGTTTAATTTGAGAATCACTTAAAAAAGAAAAGTGTAATTTACCCAAAAAAAAGAAAAGAAAAGTGTAATATATCCTCTAATCGTTTATTTGGATGAGCTTTTTTTAAGCCAAAAATTACATTTTTTAGAAAAAAATAATAATTTCATTATAAAATCCAACTGCATGTCTTCTAAAAATACAGAAGTCAAATATTTTTTTTCAAAAATCAAATATTATTTTTAAAATCTAAATAATTATAACTTTTGTAAAAAATATCTCTAAAATAAGCAAAGCATAAAAAATTCTTTTTATACAAGTCCATCCAAATGGGTCGTGCTGATGGACAATGTATGAGCATGTTATTGAAGCTTTTCTAACCAATAAAACTACTACCAGTAAAGGTGGGCTTTAATGGATAACAAGGCCCAGAACATGTAATTAGTATAAGGCAATCCTTCAGAATCTTGCAAAGTGGCCCATTAATTGTGGGGTTCACTACCTAAAGTGACCCAAGAACTAAGAGCACGTTCGGACGGAGGGCAGTAGAAAAAGCTAAAAATAATAATAAAAAATTTAAAGGTTTTAAGTAAAATGATATTTTCTCTGAGAGATTTATAAATTAAAAGAAAATTTTCTCTTCTTTATTCATCTCCATTCAAATTCTCAAATTCCCCTTAATCTTGAAGTGTTCAAATATCTATAAAATGTTTTTACATATTATTATAGATGAAGGTTATACTTACAACTTTTTTTTTACAACCTCTTACAACCATATCTTATCACCGTTGATTTTCGTCAATCAACGGTTATCATTTTCTCAAATTAAACTCATTAATTAATTATTAATTCATAATAAATGATAATCGTTAATTGACAAAAATCAACGGTGTTAAAGTATGGTTGTAAGAGGTTGTAAAAAAAGGTTGTAACTATAACTTTCCTCGTTATTATAAGAATATTTTATAAATATAAAATCTTACGATTTTTTTTTCTTTACAAAATTAAGAAGAATATCTTATATAACCCTAAACATTTATGTGTCACAAAAAAATTATAATAATTATTTATTTTAAAATTTTAATATTTAGATTTTTAATTAAGTAATAATAACTATTTAATAGATTTTTTTTTCATAAAAGTTTAATTCCTTTTTCTAATAAGAAAATCTGAACTAAAGTTTAGTCATTGCTGATTAAATCTATGTAACATAATTGTATAAAAGTAAGCATATGGATAGACATTGGTTCGATTCCCACTAATACCACATTTAGGAGGGGTATAAGATCTTAATTTCGGACTCGCTTCTCACTCACAATTGCTCTCATATTCGGTTCAAAAAATTGAAGCTTGTGTTGATACCGATGGGAGTCTACTCGCTTCAAAGAGATAATTAGGGTTGGTATATAAAAAAAAGTAGGCATATAAAATTACCTGGTAAAAAATTTAAAACATTCTTCTACTCAAAAGAGGTGGCAAAACAGGCAACCCGCCCCACCTCGCCATCAACCAAACTAAAAATAAGCCAACTCACCCCGCCTCGTCTACCCGCGAAATAAGATATATGCATTCAAGGAGTAGTAGGAGGGAAGAAAAGACCAAGGATATCTATATTAATCATAAATTTTTTTAAAAATGGATTGGATATCGATAAATCACCGTCACAGGTACTCAATCAACACAATTCAATGTTAGGATAACAAATATTAAACTATGACTAAGCACAAAGTTTAGGTGTAAAGTAAAAACTTTTGTATTAAAAAAAAGGTTATACGGGCCAACCCGCCCTGTGGGGGACAAGTTAGGAAGGTTGTAAAAAATAACTCACCCTGCCATATTTGGCGGGTAGGGCGAATCAGCACGTTGGCTTGAACCCAATTTGCTTCCTCCTCAAACATCTATATACGAGGCTACACGTATGCTAGATAATCATATCTATCAAATTTCATTTTATATTTAATATCAATAGATATTTTTTTACCTAAACTATATTGTGTTATATGTAACACCGGTTCATGATTGGTTTGTTATCATTACATACGATATTAAGCATAATTACATTCACATCAATTGAATTAAAATACAACTTATTTTTTTCATTTTAAAACATAAACGATTTATACACAAAACTCTTTATGTATTTATAAACAATTCAAAACTCCAATCATAACTCATACATAGTGTGGGATAATTAAACTTAGCTTAAACATATCATACAACATATAATGACTAACAACCACCTACAAATGTCATTTAATCATACTCCATCAAGGTTTTACATGCCTTGGTCGAAAATGGACTCATAGGGGGTTCATTCACATTACATGCTTCAAAACACACATTATATAGACTATTTCATTCTACAACCATTAAGGAAACGTATCCAACATCCAAGCCAAGCATATACCCATGATTTAAAAACATCACATTTCATCAAACACCCCATCTTCATATATTTCGTTCTTTCATGACTTCTATATGGTTCAATCAACTCCACGAACAACCATGGACATAACCCATCATTAAAACATACAACCATTCATGATTTTCCAATATTAAAGTTCCAGCAAAATATTCATGAAAACCTAAGCTCAAATTCAATGTTTCAACCATTTAAGTTGTGGTTTCTTACCTCAAATAAGTCCTACACCACCAAAAGTTAAATCCTCAAGCTTTGTGTAACATACCCGTCTCGAGTCGGTTCAATTAACATACATATGATACTAGACAGAAACAATGAAAAACTTATCTTACGGAAATACGAGCTAACTTTTTCCTTTTTATTTAATCCTTTTCACATGATATATCATCACATTGCATATTTTTCTAGATCACTTTTGATTTGAATGAGATGAAAATTGGACAGAGTAACATCTGTAAATAGGACAAACGGGGATTTGCAAATGCCACTCTCAAGGTGCCCTGATAAATAGTTTATACAATATATACTTTCAGAGATACCAAATATCCATATAGGACCATATGCCCATCCATGAGCGGATGCATAACTTGGCTCCGTGTCACTATGTCTAACAGCATGCAAAACTAACATGTAGACTATAACTGAATACTACATCATAATATAAACATGCCTGAATACACAGATGTACATGCATCAAAGCGGAAACATCTACAAAACATATACATGCCATATACAAGGTAACGAATAAGACATCATGATCCACCAAAAGGAATGGAATACAAAACAACAAGAATATACTCTAAAATAGCAGTAGCCTATAGCTACTCAAAAATTCTTCGTAGCACCTCTACCTATGGGTCGTGTCCCTGCCTCGTGAGGGCTCACTGGGAATCTGAGAACCTGAAATGTTGTCCCCAAAAAGGGGTGAGATAACAAATCTCAATAAGCTCCAGGTTTCTAGAGAATTCTCCATACCCCCAGGCCCACTCCTGCATGAAAGTCAGATACAGAGTATACATAATATCATATAACAGATATCATGACAGAACAAATAATATCTACATATCTTATCAGAGGCGTACACAGTCATTGCCAAAGGGAGGACCCCAAGCGGAACCATAACATAACAAAGGTGTACACAGTCAGTCCCGAGGGAGGACCCCAAGCAGACATCAATGCACAAACAAATCAATGGCCAAAGATCAATACAGAAATCACATCAGAACAAATCATTTCATGTTATCAAATAGCTCTATATGAATGCATCTATACAAAGCATCAAATACAATCATACAATCCAACCATAGTTCACCAATCATGGTGGAGCACTCAAGCATGAAAAGACTCCTTAAACATAGAGCTTACCTTTTGAAATTTTACCAATTTGCTCACTCGTAACACAAGTTACCTATTTAGCTCCAAAGGAATCCACAGACGCTCAGTCCCTAGGCACACCTAGAGAAAGAGTCCAAAACGAAACTCAATAAAATGCTACAATGCCAGGTAATTACAAGACATACCTTTTATTGTTTACTTTCATTTCTTTTCATATATGCCAATTCTATGCCAATTTACAAGTCAAGAGCATCCTTTCTTAAGATCATTATTTAACGCATTTACGGAGGATTACTCGTAACACAAGCAACCACCCGATTTCATAATTACTTAGGGTCTTTTAATGACCCAACCAAGCTTCTAACATAATCTTTACAATTTTTAACATTTCATAGCTCCACAATTCATGCAATGGCCGAAACCAATACTAAGAAAGATTAGGAATTTTCATCAATTCTTTTTACACGACCATAGGTTCCTAGAACCCCTACTTGACCCCAATTTATTCATATAACAATTTAAGCCTACACTTTGCTTGTTTTTCCTTCATAAAGCCGAGGGTATGCATAAAGGGAACCAAGATGTCTTTAATTGTTTCTTAAGTCATTTCACTTTGCAAACCTACCAATGCTAAGCATTGAAATTTCAACACGTCATCAAAAAAATGTTTTACACAATCATCCCTAATTAGACTCTAATGGCCGAAATCCATAGGGTGGGTTTCCAAGGGATTTTCCACCTTGTAATCTCACTTTCACACTTAAATCTCAACATACACCAATATGCCAACCTCCATAATTTATACAATTAAATTTTTGCCTAACAAACCCTAACTAACCTATCATGGCCGTACCTAGGGGAGGGAGGTGCAATGGGATTTTTTTTTTTTCAATTTTCGTACACATGTTAATGCTTAATTCACATTATAACTTCCTAAACCACACAAATTCATCATCAATTTCAAATTTCAAACTCAATTATTTCCCACCAAAACATGCTTCAAACTTTCAAGACTTAAAACATAAAAATCAAACCATGAAAATAGAGATTTCTCACCTCTAATCCCTTATACAAAGCCTAGAGAACCAACTCCAAGCAATGCTCCATCAAAAACTTCAATTTCCACACTTGATGAGTAGTAACTCGCAAAAGGAGAAAGGTAGAATTCCTCACACAAGCAATTTTAGCCCAAACCAAGTGGTGGAATGGATTCCTTGAGTGATTTACTATGAATTTTGTGTAATGCACTTAATGATTTGGTTGAAGATGGAAGGAGAAATCAAAGAAACACAAAATGGAAAACCTAAGCCCTTTTATGGTGAGAAGCTCGGCCTTGGAGAGAGAGAAGGAGAGAAATCCAAAATGAATAGTGCCATGCTTTAGTGACTTTGACTTATATGCATATGTGATAATTTACCGGTTGTTTTTCTTTCGCGTATTTTCACTTAAACTGACCCGGAACTAACTTAAAGCTATAGACATATTTTTATTTTTTTGAACTCATTTACATTAATTTTTACTTCCTAAGGAATAATATTCATAATTCACAATATGGTTTATGTACCTTTTTTGACGAAATGCACTGTGAATTACTAACTGTGCACCGTTTGCATATGAGACTTAAAACCTATCAACTTGTCATTCTTGGGTCCGTTATGACTTGTTTGACATATATTGGACTTTCTTATTCTTACTTCATCAATTATTTAGTTCTGGACTCTACCGGTTGCTTCAACCGCGGTACAAAATATCCGGCAGAAAAATACTATTCATGAGATTTTCACGAAAAGTGCTGGACTATACAATTTTTCATTCTGAACTCATATTTAGCATTAGAATTTCTCCCAGATTAGTTGGGACTTCTCATTCCAATATCGTGTATAACTCATGGCATCAACGTGTCCCACATTCTAGTATAAATTGCACAGAAAAATATTAGTAATACATTTCCTTATATATATTTTAATTCTTAAGTAAAATCTCATTTTACTTTATTAAGAAAGAATGAATCTAAATTATTTAATAACATCAAGATAAAATTTTAATTAACAATATTTTTAAAATGTAAAAAAAAAAAAAAACATTATTAACATTTTAAATTCAAATCACTTTTTTTGGTAAGAAACATCTTGGTTTTCAAAAAGCTACTTTATACTTGAACTAATAAGTCATAGTTAATTAGGTAGAAGTGTAGAACACTTAGGGACTGAACCATCCTAGTGCTTATTTTTCCTCTTCACCAAATTCAAACCCAATAATGAAAACAGAGTTTCTTGCCATTCAAGTCAATAATATTAGGGGAAATAGTATCTATGTTACGGCCTACAATTATAGGTCATTCATTTAACACACAAAATGAAGGGTGGTTTTGGAGATGCCAACACATACATGGTACAACGTATATCTATTTTGCATTAAACGGTCCACCTCAGCCACGTTACATAAATGTTCTTCTTTTTCAGCCTCCTAATTAACATTGCTCCCACAGACAAAGACAGGGAAGAGAGAGAATACAAAAGGCAGCATGAATTGCTAGTTCCAATATATATTATACGATGTGTTGTTATTCCATGTAAAATCTCTGAAGCAGAAGCCATTCTCTATTATCACAGAAATGGGTGATGTAAGAGTTCTCTTACACAAATTCTTGTCTATATAGTTTATTCTTAATCAATATCTGTTTCCTGTTATTGACAACTTTTGCATTGAAAACTAGCTAGACTAAGACTAGGTTCATGTCTTCTTTGTGATTATTATCTTTGCTGGATGCATTTAAATGTTGTGTTTGCTGTTAAAGGAGAACAAGGAAGAAGGAAAGAATGAAGAAACCACAGAGAAAAAGAAGGAAGAAGAGAAAAAAGATGAAAAGAAGGATGAAGAGTCACCAGAGATAGTACTCAAGGTTGACATGCATTGTGCAGCCTGTGCAAGGAAAGCTGCGAAAGCACTGAAACGATTTGAAGGTCATTTTTCTTCAATTTCATGCTCTTAAGACATTTTCTGAATAGACCATTTTTATGTCAGCTGGTGCTTTTATTCTCTTTTCCTCTTTCTTTTCTTGTTAAAGGGATCTTCTATCCATAATTGATTTTGAATTTCACAACATACATAATGAAATAATTTGTCAGGTATATGTGATTCTCAACTTTTGCAGGTAATTTTACACATGTTCATTCAAATAGAGACAAAAACTCATTATGTTTAGCAAAGATAAAAGGTTTAGGTGGTGGAAAAGATTAACAATAAAGTATCGGGAAGGTTATATTTATAAACTTTTTGTTTACGATTATAATTTATTAAGTATACTTATTAATTAATTATTAATTTTTAATAAATTATAACCATTAGATTGACGGAATATAAGTTGTAAGTTTGTAAAAAAATAATTTGTAAACGGATCCTTCTCCGTATAAGTATTATTAAGAAAATATCCTTTCTAATCTTTTTGTGAAACAGGAGTGGAGGAGGTAACCGCAGATAGCAAGGCTAGCAAAGTAGTGGTGAAAGGAAAGGCAGCAGACCCCATAAAGGTGCTTGAGAGGCTACAAAAGAAAAGTGGTAAGAAAGTGGAGCTCATTTCACCTTTGCCAAAACCTCTAGAGGAGAAAAAAGAAGAAACCAAAGAACCGCAACCAGAGGAGAAAAAGGACGAGGTAAATCAGACTCATAAGAGTTTAAGCATGACCAAAATGTTGTAGTAAATCATTCTCTTGAGAAATAACTGAGGAGCTAGAAAATTTTGTAAGAGGGAGCGACAAACAATTTTCTAAGTTTTTTTTTTTCTTGGTATATGATGAATAATAAGGATGAAGAAAAAACGAACTTATATTACACTACATTTCTTTTAAATCAAAATATAATCTAAGATATAAGTTTGATAAATTTGATGCTATCCCTTCTTGTCTCCACCACTTTGCGAAGCCTTCTAATAACTGCTTGTGCCATTGCATGCAAAACTTCAAGTAATATTTTTTTTTACCTTACACAGTGAAATACTTGTACTACAGTTTCCATAGTCTTTCTCTTTTGGCTTTATTGATCCTGTTGTTTCCACGGTGGATGGATCGATGCTGGCATGAAAGTAACGAAACAAAGTTAGCAAAATGATATCCCCCTCCAATAATGCACAATAAATCTTTGCACACATCAGAGGAGAGAGAAAAAAAATTTAACAGACAAATAAAATAAAATTAGTTGATATGTAATATTTTCGTTGGTGCGATGCACCGAATCTTTGGTACAAAAATAGTAACAAATATTTATTCATAATGCACATGTAACGAGGACTAAGGCTGTGACAATTAAGAGGGTTTGACCCCACTCCCTTTTGCAACTTGACGTGCAGCTTGCAGCAAAATGGGGTCACAGTCACGGGCTCGTTACATATATATGTTACCCTATTGGTTTTACAGTGACCACCTTGTAAACTTGGTAGTTGATAACAGTATATGTCTATATGCATGATGCACATTTCATAATTTTCATCACATAACATATAAACATAACCATGTGATGTGGGTACGTACTTGGTGAGGTTAAAACAACAGCTGCTTTCCATTATGCATTGAATGAGATCATCAGGGTAAAGTAGCTCTCGGAGACTGCCCCTCTGCTAACTGGTTTTCAGATGGAGATTGTAATCTTTGCTCCTTGGCTTTTAGTGTACAATTCGAAACCCACCATGGCCCATTTCTGAATTGACAGTAGAAAATAGTAGGATCACTTATAGGAAAAAATCTAATATACTACTGTCACATGTACATCCCACCAATAGGAGCATAATTAGTTACATGTTTTTTTAGGACAGATTTTTTTTTTAATATTATAATTACATATTTCTTATATTAAAAAAAAAAATATATATATATATATATATATATATTTCTGAAGGGCCGGCTGTGTCAGCCTTAATTTCTTTTATTTTCTGTTTTCAGTCTTTCTGCAAAAAGCTACAGTATTTTTCCCCACACACTCACGAAGTAACTATCCCATTTAACATTTTTATTATAATTACATATTTCTCATAATATATAATTTGTAATTTCATTTCATCGTACTCAATGCTCAATGCACGGTAGCATTAAAAGATGTTCTTCACTTAGAGGCCTCTTTTGGCCACTTAAATGGGTTGTCACAACCCAAAACTGGTGTCAATCCTTTATGAAAAATCTGCATCCTCCTATATGAAATATTAAAATGAAATAAATTAAGGTGAAATTACTCTAACTCATGAACCAATCAACAGTTACCCAATATGCATGTAAGATTAAATTGACATTGATTCAGTTATATGTGTTAATTATGGCTAAACAATGATATTTTTATGTTTGTTCAATAGATATTGTATGATGATAATAGGATTCCTGTCTTATGGTTGTTTCAATTGTTTTTGTTAGTCCCCTCCTGTGGTAACAGTAGTCCTCAAAGTTCAAATGCATTGTGAAGCATGTGCTCGAGGTATACAGAAGCGAATCCGTAAGATTCAAGGTACAATATATTCACCTCCTCTCTTACTTCATATTCATTGCTCTTGTGAACTGTCTCCCCTCACTCGTGCACGCACAACAAACAAGTTTTAAATCTTGCACCCCACATAATTTAAAAAAAAAATAATCTTTATATATATATATATATATATATATATATATATATATATATATATGGGAAAAGTTTTTATCCTTTAAATGACACAACTTATATCATTTCACTCTCACAAAAAGGTGGAACCCACACCTTTGTTTTTTTTGTCAATTCTCTCTTCTTCTTTATCTATCTCTTTCTCTCTATGTTAAAATGACACAACTTTACATAATTTAAAATGAGTCAATGACACACATTTTTTCATATATATATATATATATATATATATATATATATATATATATATATATATATATATATATATATATGGCAAGACAGTGGCAGAGCCACGTATAGCCTGGGTGTGGCATCGGTCCGGACTAAATTTTAACAAATTGTACTTATTATATATAATTATACAATTAATTATAATTTGGCATGGTTTAAAATTGAAATTAGACCCGTACTACGATTTGTAATTTGGCCTATCTAAAACTTAAAATATTTTTGGTGAAAGATTTGGATAAATTGTATTAGGTTATGTGTTCAATTTTCACTTGTGTAAATATATATATATATATTTAATAAAATTAAAAAATATTTAATTTAAATATATTATATATGAATTTAAATATCAGAATCTCTTGCTCTGTATTGAACTCTAATAAATAATTAATCATTGGTGAGCAATTTATAATGTGTAATAATATAAACATGTGCAGGAGTAGAATCAGTGGAAACAAACTTGGAAAATGATCAAGTCATAGTAAAAGGTGTGGTTGACCCAGAAAAGCTTGTAGATGATGTGTACAAGAGGACCAAAAAGAAAGCTTCTATTGTGAAGGACGAAGAAAAGAAAGAAGAGAAGAAAGAAGAGGAGAAAAAGGAAGAGAAAGAGGAAGAGAAAAAAGAAGGTGAAGAAAACAAGGAAGAAGATGATAATAAAACTGACATTAGGCGGAGTGAGTATTGGCCATCAAGATATTATGTTGACTACGCTTATGCTCCTCATATTTTCAGCGATGATAACCCAAATGCCTGCTCTGTTATGTAGACTATTGATATTTGTTCTACCTCTGTATTTTATTAGCTGAACCAGTTTTTGTGTGTTATCTTGTTTGAACTGGTCATGAATAATATACATAGTGCTGAATATTTTAATGATTTAGTGTGTGTCACATAAGTTATGTCCTTTTATTGAGTTACATAAAGTCTGATCAGTTATGCTCCGGATAAATTTGAAAAGTTTTTTTTTTCCACTTTATACGTCAGTCAATAATGTGATCGGATAGAGAATAAAAGTAATTTTTCATATTTAGATAAAGTATGACGATCATACTTTATGTAAATCAGCTAAGGACACAAACTTGTGTCTTTTAAAATATATTTCTTTTTCCATATTTTAAGTGTTTAGGTTTTCCACAGCATCCCTCAGAGCTGGCATTTTATGGAGCAGGATGCCTTATTTCTTGTGTTTATGAGTTTTCAACGTATTTCCTTGCCAAAGGGTGGGCACTGGCCAGAATCACTTATGTTGGTGTGTGTTGACATGTATTACTGAATGTTTTCAAATCTTCATGTTATGATAAAACTTATTGGGAAAATGCCACCTCAACCTGAACTTTGCAAGTATAGCTTGCAATTAATAGAATTTACAAGCCAATTAAGTCTTCAATTGAATGTACAGGCTTCAATATATTAGCTTCTCAGTTTTTATATGCCTGCATGACAAATATGTAGTTAATTGGTAACGGTACAAAATATAACTTCTAATTCTGACACGTTTTAAGAGTTGTAGCGTTTGTGGTTTTGCAACTAAGGAAATTGGGTTTTTTCGCCCTTTTACCCCACATTAATTATTTAATAACCATTTTGTTCCTTACTCAGAATTATCTATCAATCTGTCCCTCTTTGATCGATTAAGCCAAAAATTTAATCGATTAAATGGTCAAAATAGGCAAAAATAATTGACTTGAAGATTTAATCGATTAAATCTCCCTATTTAATCGATTAAATCTCACTATTTAATCGATTAAATCTCACTATTTAATCGATTAAATCTCCCATATATAAAATTGTTCTTCTGATAAAGAGGAAGATTTAATCGATTAAGTTGATGATTTAATCGATTAAATCTTCATTTGACCATTTAATCGATTCAATATTCAATTTAATCGATTAAAGAGGGGCAGATTAGTAGATAGTTTGCAATAAGGGGCAAAAGAGTTATTAAATAATTAATGAGGAGCAAAAGGGTGAAAAAGCCAAGGAAATTGAATTAGTGTGTTTAGATAGGCTTTTTTTTCCTTCTAGAAAAGTTATTTTTTAAAAACTAAAATAAAATGAAATCTTTGTGAGCATTTTGACGAGTTTGAATAGCAATTTTTTTTTTTTAAAAAAGTTTTAATGTTTTTTTACCTCAACTCCATTCAAATCACTTCACCTCATTACCACCACTACCATCACTTATTCATTTTAGTTTTTTTTTTATCCATAAGAAGTGTTTATCAATTTTAACATCTAAATATATTTTTTATTTTATATATATATATATATATATATATATATATATATATATATATATTTCATCCAAATATTAATTTTTTAAAAAAATCATTCTTAAAAACGCAAGTTTTTATTTAAAAGCTCGTCCGACTCATTACCACTACTACCATCACTTATCCATTTTAGTTTTTTTTTATGAGTTTTATATTTCTCATTTAACATGAGAATTAAAACTTTTCTACACATCCTTCGATTTCCGTGCTGACATGGGTCCTACATCTAATTTTTTCTAACACATGGGTCCCACATGTTTTTTATCTCTACAACATGAGATTTCAATTCTCATTTAATATGAGAAATATAAAACCTTTTTTTTATACATAAGAAGTGCTTATCAATTTTAACATCTAAATAACTTTTTTATTTTATTTTTATATATATATTTCATCCAAATATATATATTTTTTAAAAAAATCATTCTTAAAAACGCAAGTTTTTATTTTAAAAGCTCGTCCGACTGATCCTTAATAATATAAACTAAAATAGACATAACAATTGCAATTTTATCGGTTTTGCAGAAAGAGAATCATGCAAAGTAGTGTCAGGGAATCTAATTCCAAAAGGAAAAGGATGCATACAATCTCTGAAATAATGGGACGTTTAAGAGTTAATACAGTTGTGGTGACATCAAGGGAATTTTTTTGTGTGCTCCAGGTCTCATGTGACCCTTTCATTCAAGAGTTGGATAAAAAGTTATTTTTTATTTCTTCTCTCTCATTTCTCTTCATTAGTTATATAATTTTGATTGATCTGGTCTGCCACCAGTGAAATTCTTCTCCACATCAAGGTTAATGAATCAGGAGCACTTTATTCTTATAAATCTCGAGGGTGAACTGCTTTTTTGAGATAGAAAAGTAAGAAACAGAGAAGTTATGACATAGACTTATGGTAGTTACAATTGTAAAATTAAATTCATCACTTTAATGGGAATAGAATTCCTCTTGCACAATATAATATCTCAAAAGTTCCTATAGCAGAAAGCAGCAACGCCTATTCTAGAGTGAGGCGGGATCATCAGGTAATATGATTGCATTTGGAACAATTTTGAAGTTATTCTTGGAAAATGATTGTTGCCCCCATATATGATTGAATTTTTACAAGTTATAATAAGCTGTAAGGAGAGTGTTGTTTATTAGTTTCAAATACTCATACCTCCGTCTAACAACATCAATGAGGGAGGGGGAGAGAGAATTCAAACTGAAAACTACAACTGAAGTTATCAGGGGGCTTCTTTCAATTTTCTGAAATATTCAGTAGCAACATCTACCTACTTTCTAAAACTCATGAAATTGAATTGCGATGAAACACATTCTAAAACATTGAATTTTATATAATTGTTAGAAGACTGAATATTCTAAAACGCATTCTAATACCCAAAAGATTGGATATTTAGGAAAAATAATTGTTAGATACATGATGGGATCCACATATTCTATGTTTAAGACTTGGCAGTAATTGGATAATATTTCATAAATATTGAGTTTTATTAATCCAACCGCAAAATTAAAAGTTAAATAAAGTCACACACCATATATTAGTGCAAATTACATTATTAATTTTGTCTGATAATCTCACTTATATTTAGCTCTAATCTTTTAGTTGTACAAGTCATTGAATACAAGTGGATCAATATAAAACTTCATATTTTTATACCGGTGTAACTACACTTATATAGAGAAAGAATGTGGTGGATATGAGCTGCAAGAGATGTTAATCCAACAAATGTCATAAAATTACCTTTTTCTTTCTCCTTTTTATTTAAGTAGCTTAATCAAAATTCCTAGAGAATAGCATCACCGAATGATGTAAGAATTGGGAACTAAATTGCATGATGAATGACCATCGAGCAATTGCATTATATGTGACACAACCTTGATTTTCATGTAATGATCCTTATGAAGCTTAGAATTTCTTACTTATAACATTTATGTTTACTAATAAAAGGCTCTATTAACTACTAAAAGGCTTTAAAGGCTACAAAGTCCATTTCATTTATGTTTACCTCTGCAAAGACTTGTACAGCACAACAGTGACATATTTGGCTAGGAACCGATGAGTTGAACCAAGTGCAACAACTGAAGGGCTGCTCTTTCCTTTCTGCATGTAAAGATGATTGAGCAGTACATGCTGAGGTCTGGATACAAGAGGTTGAATTTCCATATTTGTTGAAGGAACATTAAGAAGTGTCATTTGCAAGAATGGAGGAACCAACGGCGGTTCCTTTGCAAAATCTTCAGAACTAAGTTGTAAGCTGTTATAACTAGAGTCTGGTGATTTAGGAGGTTCAAAACTAGAAATGCTTCCAATGTCTTCAGGAACATAATCCTGCATAATAATAAATAAAATCATTAGCCTCAAATTAGATGTCAATGCCTTCTAGCAGTAAAACATTATGTTTAGGAATTGCAATGAAATCAGTTTTACCATCATTCTTAACATCCATTGTCTAGGAATTGCAAGTTTTACTGACTACCATGAATGATTTACAAGAGTACCTAAGAAAATTTCATAAATATGAAGCTACAAGGCAATAATATGACCCCAAAAAAGTGAATAAACTAATCTGTAGCTGTTATAAAAATCAAATTCATGCACATTAAGGTTGATTATCTAAAAACCAAAGGAGACTCACAAAGCTACTTAGCCACAAAGTGAAGCTGAAATTTGTTTAGGGTGATATGCATTGAAAACAGAGTTCTTGCAAGAAGAGAAGAGAAATTTGGCCAAAAGAGCATGAAATATATGAAAAAAGAAAAGACATCCAGAGGAAAAAATTTTAACGCAAGGGTATATTAAACCAAAAACAAGTTTCAACATCAAGAAAATAGAGTTCGACATCCTGAAAGGAGAGAAAAGTGAAATATATCCCAAGTTGCTGCAAAATAATAAGGTCCTTTACAATACACTCATACAGTGTTCATTTTGTGCACAAGTCCCTAATAGTGTTGCAAAATTAATACTCCCAAAAATAAGTTAGCTATTGACAGCATCATACTTTTTCTCAACATGAAAAAATATTATCAAAAATTCAGAATAGTATGCAAATATATCAATTGTGATCCATAAGTTGCATACAAAATATGTCACCAAAATAATACCTGTAAGTCCAGAATGTTGTAAGCATTCCCAGCATCATCTTGGGCCCAAGGCAAGTCAGGTGCATACCTCCACTGTCCATCCACAATAAATCTAAACTGGTAAACACCAGATGGCAGTACCTTCATTATTGTGAAGTCCTTCCCTGATCTCTGCAAGGGCATTCTGATGAAGAAGGAATATTAGAATCTAAGCAAAAGTTATAGCAACCTTTTTTGAATACAAATAAACAAGACACGAAATCCCAGACCTTGTTTTCCAATTATCCCATGAGCCCTCCACAGCTACTTCTTTCCCATCATAACTCCAAGTAATCATTGTTGGAATTCCTAGTTCACTGTACATATCCTCATGCCCTGAAGTAGTTTGCATCCAGGAAGGGCTTGGAACATGCATCTCATCAGGCCTTTGTAGTGGAACCACCGGGACCTAAACACAAGGAAAAGGGAATGATTGACAATTGATGAATACAGAGAATCCACAAAAGCAGCACATAAAAACAGGCCACAGCCAAGAACATACATACAATACAACAAGAACTCATTACCAAGCTTAATAGAGACCAAATAGTACATATAATATGATTGACAATAGAATATCGTGAAGCCAAGATGTCTCATTCGGTACTCTCCAGTGTCCACAATCAACTTGGGTAGGGGTTGGGGTAGGATAATCGATTATTCACTTGGACAAGAATCTAGAAGATGCGAATATAGTTCCTTTAAAGCAATCCCAATACCGTAAGCAACTTGCTTCCCAATCACAGCAACACTCAATTAGGTTCCCATACACGCTGATTGATAAAAAACCTAGTCATAGGTCATAGGTCAGCATGATATGAAACCACTCTCTGTCACAGTGATCCAACTACCAAAAAACGAGTAGGTGAAAACATGGAACTGTAAAGTAAAAGAGCTTTAGAACTTCATAATCTACCTTATGGACTTGCATCAAACACCTAGTGTGCACCAGGAGTTGTTTTAGTCCCCAAAAAATATCTCAAGAAAATTAAAGAAATTTAGTCTGTGCCTACTAATTCACCTTACAAATTGAATGCACCCTGACCTCATGGCTGCCAAGACTCGTCGAAACCAGACATAATAACATTCAATCAAAACAAAACCTTCGTGAATCACACGTTTGACTTTCGATACTAATTTAGAAACTCAACTCATCAAAAAGGGGGGGGCACCCAAAAAAAGAAGCAAACTTCTTATAATCTAGATGAAAATAAGAAAAACCCATTTAGCCAATAATAGGAAAAAGATACAAGAGATGGAAAAGGAGGAAACTTACTTGAGGGGCGAACATTAATGGAGATTGGGTTGCTCTAGGGCTAGCAGGAGGAGATTGACCCATCAACTCAGAAGGTGCAGGGTTCCCAACCCCATCAGGTGCAGACATGCCATCGCTCACACTGTCACAACCTTCATCTTCTTCTTCTTCTTCTTCTTCTTCAGTTCCAGATTGAGTACCGTTCACATCATCTCTCCCATTCACATTCCCCATCGTTATACAGAGAAGGGAGAGAGATGGAAAACAAAAATAAAAAACGGCGAAAAAAAAAAAAATAGAAAAAGAAAAAGAGAAAGAGAAAGTGAACCTACTTGATAAAATATTAAATACTCATCAAATATGATTCCCGAAACAAATCAGCAGAAAAAAAAAAAAAAGATGCCCATTTGAGAAGAGAGATTAAGCTCTAAGAAAAAATGGCTATTATTTTAAATTATTATATATTTATTAAAAAAAAAAAGAGGGGAAAGAAGAAAGAAAAAGGAAATGAAAGTTTGGAGGTTATAAGGAGGAAGGAGTGGGGAGTAATGAGATGAGATGCAGAAGAATGGGAATGGGAAAAGGGTGTGGTGGGGTGGGGCAATGAGTGTTGGGTCACGTCATCATATTCATATTCATATTCTTGACGAGGTCGTTTCTTTCCCTCAATTTCCACTCGCAAGTTTCAACTTGCTGTGTCTGTGTTTGTGTTTTTGTGCGTTCCCGTGGCACTATGTCACCAGTGAGTGAGAGTGATACTGTGAGAGTGTTAATATCATGGCATCGGATTGGGCATCGCACCCCTCCTTTTTCCTCCTTCTGATTGTGACTACTTTCGTAATTCCCTCTCCTTCTTCCTCAATCTTAATAATTGAATCTTATGTAAATTCACCAATGTTGCAAGTTACTTGAAGGTTTTATATTTACAACAACAAAAAAAAAAAAAGTCTTGTTGCCAAAGAGATTTTAAGCATGAATTGATTGAGAGTCTTAGCATTTAGTTAGTAACAACAAAAAATAGTAATTAAATATTTTATCATTAATTTTACCTAAAATAAAAAAATCTCTCTATGGGCATGATATATAGGCCAGTATTTTAAAAGACCGGACAAAGATAAACATTTAAGAGAAAGATTCCTTAATTATATCAACTCTAATGCAACAATAATTGATCAAGCATTAAATTTCCAAAAATTTATCAAACATCCAAAATTTCACTATATCCAGGTAAAACCCTACGTTACTTTATAGTGTACGGTGAATATCTTCTCCATAAATATTTGAGAGAGTCCAGAGATGATTACTATAAACTCAACTAGACATCTTTACCCACGTAATAGAAAACTTTCTAAGTCTCTATAACATGTTAAGAATGTTACTTTCTATTTCAATAGTTGATTTTTGTATATTCAACAATTATAACTTATTGAATTATATCAATTCTTTTATTATTAATCCTTAATAAATTACCATCATTAAATACATAGAGATTAATTACTGAGATAAAGAATAAGATTTTTTTTATAAGAGTTAAGTTTCATTGGGCTAGATTTAGGTTAGATCCTTCATCTTGAAAGTTGAAAGTAAATTTTTTTTTTGGTAATCGAAAGTAATTTTATAATTGAGTAAAATATCAATTTTTTTTTTGTAGAAGAGTAAAATAACAACTTTAGAATTATTCTTCATTTACAATTTGATTTTTTATTTTAATTACTAAATAAGTCTATTCCAGATATATCAAGCTAATTTTTTATAGGGAAAAGTAAATATTATGTTGTAGGAGAAATCAAATCTCATGTCATATATACATCAAGTGTGGGACCCACTTATTAAAAAAAAGTAAAAAACAAAAAAAGGAGTGGCAGATATATCGAGCTAATTCTTTATATATCCCACCTTAAATTTTAAGAAAGATTAACTTGATATAAATTGTATAAATTTAAAAATTAACTTGTATAATGATTAAATTTAAAGAATATATTATAAGTAAAAAAGTACTTTCACTAAGTAATTTACCTTTTTATTATTTGTACGATTACCCCTAACGAGTCATCTTTGCATTTTTTAATATGTTAGTTTGATTATGATAACAGAACAAAATAATTTCATCAATTTCAGCTAGTTTGATCTCTGAATTTTTATCTTATTTTTTATTTAAAATAATTTATAATTAAAAATATTAATAAAAATAACTTTTAAGTTTTTTCTTTCATAAAAATTTAAACAAATCCAGATATAGAAGTTTTTGTTTCGATTTGACTAATTCCTTGTAATTCAAAATATATTCAATAAATAGTTTTTGGGATTTCTGATAAATTATATTGCTAAGTTCAAAATGATATTATTTTGGGACGAAAATCAAAGTTTTTTTGTTATTATAATGCATCGCAAGGTTATATTAATCTTTATCATTATAATTTTTGAACTAATAATCCTAAAATGATGTCATTTTAAACTTATTGGGGATAAATATTTTTCCCATAATTTGTGGGGATAAATACTTTTCCCATAATTTTTAGTTAAAATAAAACAAAACATAGATGGTGGTATACTAGGTTAAAGAGTGTAAGAGCGAATTTTTTGAGGCAGAGAAATATTAGGCAATTGAGTTTTGGTTCAATTCTCTATCAGGCATTATATCAAACACCTACCCAACCGACTTATTTGTCAGTATATCTGACCAAATCCCAGACACTGCGGCGAATCTCGTGAGTGCCCACTTCTGTCTCTTCCTCTTTCTTTATATTGTGTTACTTTCAAACTTAATTACTAATTGCTTTTTCTTTGGTTGCTGCCATTATGCTATCTTCTTACTATTTGATGCTATGAGTTGCTGTTCTGATTTAGCTAGTTTTTATTTGTTACTAATAGTAGTATTGACAAAAACTTGTTTGTTATATGGAAACATGATATCACATTTCAGATGTATGCATAAAATTGTTTATAATCTCAACGTGCTGATGTAACACTGACATGCTGATTGCAATTACCTCTGTAATGACTAATGAGTTTTTTGGGAGTTTCCTATCTTCCTTGACCTTGATGGAATCTAATATAGTTCCTGATGCCAATAAAGTAGGGACAAGCACCTTGATTTGTGTAAATGTTGTAAACTAGTGATATCTTGTTTGACAAAGAGATGTAGTGGTGTTGCATTTTAGACCTTTCCAGTCTTAATCATGTCCAGTCATATATTTAGTTAGGATCCTTACTACTCATAGACTATGGCTTAAATTTCTTTAATCTTTTTTCAAGCAGTCAAATTTTGTTTATGTGATATTTATTTTTCCTTGTAATTATGTATTGATTGATTTTGATGCGCCATAAGATTTCCTTGTAATTCCTTAGTTTCAACTAATTATTTTATTTGTGCATTTTTCGTGCATTTTTAAAATCAGAGAAAGGAGGAAAAGTTCTCTATTATCCTCACTTTCAATCTTTGATGACATCTCCAGCTTGGACAACTTTGAAACAATGCTTATAATATTTGCAGATTTCTTGAATATGCAAAACATAAGGAAATCTATCTTGACTCATGTAAATTTGAGGAGGTCAACCGAAAGATGGTTTTTGGCTGGGGATAAGAGTGTGCATCTGCAATTGAGATGTTGGTGCTCTTCAACAGTTGCCAGCTCTAATCTAACACTGGATCGAGTAATTGCACTGGCCAAGAAGTATGATAAAATGGATGCCTCAAAGGTATTAAATTAATGGTCAAAATGAGATTTACATTTTTTTATGGTTATATTTAGTGTTGCACAATGCATGTCTTTGTTTTTACTATTTGTATCTGTAAGGAACCAAATCAACCCAAAAACTTAAGCTTTTAAATGAAGGTCCATCAATGATTTATATATTTCTCTAACACTCCTCTCACACGAGAGCCTACATGAAGAGTGGATAATGCACGGGCTCACCTACCTATACTAAGAAATTTAACAAGAGAGAAAGTGAGGGGACGGTGAAGATCGGAACTGTGACACCGAGGCTCTGATACCATGTAAAGAACCAAATCAACCCAAATGCTTAAGCTTTTAAGTGAAGGCCCATCACTAAGAAGAATCACGCGCCAAACAAGAGTCCCACGAAGAACCAAAGAACCAAGAGCAGATCTAGAAGGAGGAGAAAAAATCGAGCGGTTCTATCCTAAAATGACCAAAAAGGGACGCCAGAACAGTATTTCCAGCTATGAACAGTAAGTCAGGCAACGTGAACAGTGTTTCCGGCGACGTGAACAGTGACTAGTGACTCCAGCGGTGAACAATGCTTCTAACAGTTGCCGGAAGGATGCACGACAAGGAAGGAGAGAACACCTAAGCAGTGGGTTTGGGGTTTTGACACATCTAAGCAGTGAGTTTAGGGTTTTAGCAGAAGCGAAAGTTCCTAGAACAAAGAGTTCTGGTACCAACTTAAGATTGAATAGTTATGTGTCTAATACGAGCACGCGGGGAATATATTTATATTAACAAGTATGAAAACTAATCTATCATATACAAAATACATGGGACTATTCTATTATATACATTGTACTACTCTAACCCTATTCATATATGAAGAATTCACAACATTGCTTAATTATCTTTGTTTTTACTACTACAATTCTACTTTCATTTTGTAGGTTACTGAAACAGCTGATTTTCAAAAAGACTTGAACCTGGACAGCTTGGACCGGGTCGAACTCATTATGGCCCTTGAAGAAGAATTTTCAGTTGAAATCCCTGATGAGAAGGTAGATAAGCTTACTTGTTGTGCTGATGTTGCAAAATACATAGCCTCCGGAGCTGAGTCAGCTGACCAGAGAAATGTGGAAAAGCCCTGACTTCTCACTGTTAACTTTGGGATGTGGTATTCAAGTCCCTGTGGTTGTGCTATATGGATCTCTGTTAAGTCAGCTTTGTTGCAATATGAATGTTAGTTGATCTATAGGTTGCTTCCTTGAGGTAATTATTGGTAGAATGCATAAAGACCCTAAGGTTTCCCTAGTGAATCTTGTATGTGGAAATGCCCTATTCTAAACAATATGAAGTAATTGGTCCATACCAAATTCTTAAATATATACATTAGCATCTCGTGTGTATGATAATATTAGTTGAACTTTTTTGGGATCATTCTTTCTAGATGACCAAATGCTAGTGGTTATTTACACAGAACACATATCTATCTCATGCTACTCTCAAATTTAACCCACATATTTTACAAACTGATCATATCTATGTATTCTTTGAAGGGCGGGGGTGTTTAAATTCCATGCAACTCAATGCTGTGACTGAAAGCGCCATCTAAGTGAGCTATGGTTCACTTACTAAAATAATTATTAAACTCGCATATGCTTATGTACGTGGCGTCTAATCTCTTATTCTATACTTCTGCATAAATATTAGGATTAATCATACTTGAAGGTAAATGAAATTTCATGAATTTTGGAATTCAAGAAGTACATTGCATTACAATCAACAATGTGATTTGGTAAATTTGAAACCATATTTTTCCTTCTTCTCCAAACAAGAAAATTTTCCAAAACGCCAAAGCTAGATTTTTTTTCTTTGTCACCAAATTAAACAACGCAGCATCAACAGCTGTAATTTTTCAGTTTTGGAACATTAATCTTTGTCGTAATTTAGTCAAAAGATGTCTTTGGTTAACCTAAGTAACTGAGTTTGCATTTTACTTAGTTTAATTTACTCAACAAAACAGGCAAGCTCATGATTAGTGATTTGCTTGCTACTTAATGAAATAAACACACATAGGGAATCAGAAACAGCATAGCAGCTGTAATGATTACATAGCATATATACAAAGAAACAAACTCGATTAAAAGGTAAGTACTAGTTCAAAATTCAAATACCTGGTATAGGTCATGAATGGGGTTGATTTCTTCCACTAAGGAAACTGGCCTCACAATTAACTGACCCTGTCACAAGAACTGTAGATAGCTTCTCCTCTTCATAGCCAGCCATTTGTATCACTTCATCACTACAGGTTGTGTAGGGTTTTCAATTTACGACCTGATAAACAAAAATGTGTCATGTTCGGGTTTCACAGTTTGACCCACGACCTAAATTAAACATGACATTAATCCAACCTGCCGACACATTTTGTCACCCCTACACAAATCTATTGCTACCACGAGGTTAGAAACACAGTTTAAGGTAATACTACAATTGAATTTTTTTTTTCCAAATTATTTTAATCTTCTTTACTGAATGGCCGAATACTACAACTGAAAAAAAATTTCCAAATTATTTTAATCTTCTTTACTAACATAAAATTATAAGTTAGATTTCCATTCAGTTAAGCAAGGAGAATAAGTAGATAGATTACTTCTCCATATCTAACTCAAATAGCAAATGATACAAAAAAAATAAAAAAAAAATGTTAAAGAAAGGAGGGGATGCTACATTATAAGATCTTGTATGGTACAAGTCTCTACAATTTAATTTAATATTTTATAAACTATTGATTAAGTTTTTTGCTGTGTCTGAATCGTCTAGCTCTGGGTACTCCATTTGGGCTGAGATTGATAAGAGTAATGTTAGGCCCAATGCTACAACTTTTGACAAATTTGCTGAGTCCAAATTAAAGACTCGGCAAAAGAGTATTATTGAGTGGCCTTTACTCCTTTTCAATTCAATGTGAATGCTTTAATTCTAAGTTATTCCCAATTCAACGCAATATTAACATCAAACGTACGCGTCAATAAACTATTACTCACACGCTCGACCCCAAATAATCCACGTCTCCTAAGCAGAGACCATAATAATTAAAAATAATTAAACTCGAAATAGCTTAAACCTTCTTAATTAATTTAACTCTCCAATGCAACCCATATACAATTATATATACGCATCAACACCCAAACCAAACTACCCCACCCTACTTAACAACTTCTCCCAAACCAACCCGCCATTTTCCAACCTTCCTTATTCATTTCTCTCCATTTCGAAACCTTAACCTCCTCTTTAATTTATCATTAACAGTGGTAGCGCGATGAACATTCGTCTTCATTCAAATTTATATAAATTTTTAGAATCAGTATTATTTTAAAAAAAATTTGTCATATATTTAGTACTTGTGCTCCTTCAAAATTTATAGAAACTTTAATGGTAAACATATCATTTTTTTAACGTTTTGTTATATTAAACTTTAGAAAAAAAATTTACATTATAATTTCCTCTCCTTTAAAAAATTTCGCGACTCGTTCAAGGTTTATATAGTATAAACACTTCAAAAATCCTGACGTGTGGCGTCCGATACTTTCTGACACTCCGACATTTTTCAACACTCCAACATGCGATGTAGAAACTCAAAAAATGGTTCAAAAGTTGCGTTGCATGCGTTGCTTCTTTAGTTTCAACTATTAGATTCGTTGTATTACGATTACCATTTTATTGAGTTTAATATAAATAAATGGAATATCTTATGTTTCTTTGGAAAATTGATGGGAATTATAAGTTTAACTTCATTTTTTTGTTAAATTATTGATTATTAAATATAATATACACTACATAAATTAAAAATATTATTTAATATCAAAACGTGTCTGAAGTGTCGAAATCTAACATCTTTTAGAATTAACTTATCGGAGAGTCGTGTCGTATCTTGTCACGTATCCCATGTCGGTATCGGTGCTACGTAGGTATACATCATGGACTGTTTCCTACTGTCTAGCTACCTATGGTGAAATAGGGTTGATACTTTATGATAGCATAAAATTATATACATATCCATACATACATATATAATTTATAAGGGTGCATTTTGTTGGTGAAATCTCTTAGATATATACTTTGTGAGTGTGAGAGGGGTTATGGCTGAATCTGATAACGAGTCAGGAGGAGGTCAAAGAGGTAATTATAACGGAAGTGGAAACAATGAATTAACAGGGTGCAGAGAGCAAGACAGGTTCCTTCCCATAGCGAACGTGAGCAGGATCATGAAGAAGGCTTTACCAGCAAACGCAAAGGTATCAAAGGAAGGCAAAGAGACAGTGCAAGAGTGTGTGTCAGAGTTTATAAGCTTCATAACAGGGGAAGCGTCTGATAAGTGCCAGAAAGAGAAGAGAAAGACAATCAACGGTGATGATCTATTGTGGGCCATGACAACACTGGGTTTTGAAGAGTATGTGGGTCCTCTTAAGATTTACCTTCACAACTATAGAGAGATGGAAGGGGAGAAGATAACTACTACTACTGCTGCTGCTATCATGGGGAGGCCACAGGGTCATGATGATGGGAATGATGATGGTGATGAGGGTTATGGTCATGGTGTGCCATCTCCTATGATGATGATGATGATGATGGGGCATCAGCATGAAGGACGTCACATGTATGGATCTGGAAGTGGATCAGCATCTTCTGGAAGGACTATTAGCTAGCTAGATATAGTTTCATCATACAAGCAGGTTTATGCATCTGTTTAAGCTTTTCAAGGATGGTATATATTCGTATATGTTTGATTTTGGAATACACTAGCTTGTTGCTTGCAATTTCTTTGTTGAGTTGAGAACATATATACATGATGTGGAATACAAAGATTTTTTGTATTTCTTCTTGAGGAGGGATATTCTTACTACCAAAATTTTTCACTATCAATTTACTACCTATCTAATCACCATTAGATTAACATTTTCTCTCTCTTCAAAAACTTTTTAACATTCTCTCTTTGATCCAATGGTGATGTGCTGGGTAGTAAGTTAGTAGTAAGATTTTTTGGTAGTTAAAATATCCTTACTCTTTCTTCTTTACATATATATTTTTCTGCAGGAATATTAAGGGCAGGACTAAGGTTGTGATGTATACTTTCTGTACAAAAGTGTTTGTAATTTTAAAGAATATAATTTTGTGTTATTTTAAATGAAACTTTTATGCATATTTAGAGGATATTTATATTTTCTCTAATTTACAAAATTAGGAGGAAAGAGAAAGAGATATTATTGTATGTAGAAATCTACCAAAACACTTAGTTTGACTTAAAATTACATAAAATTATATCTTTTAAATTGATAAATATTTTTTCTATTTATTTATTTATTTTTGTCCGAATTTTTTTTTTGGTGAAAATTTTTGTCCGAATCTTAGTAGCTCGATATGTTGTATGTTACATGGATGTACTTCCCTTTCATTGGCAAGTAGGGGCGATAACTATATGAAAGAACCCTAAGAACTAAGTAGCTACATTTGTAGTTTAAGTGGATGAGTGCACTGTGATTTTCATTACATTTGACCTGAAACCGAATGACTCAAAACGGAATTATGAATCCTTTCACGAGACATTTTCATTATATAAAAAATTTGTATTTATTTCACTTTTCGTATATATTTAATAGGAGGAGTTCAGTTAAGAATTGAAGATTGATAAAATAAATAAAAATTTCACTTGAAAAGATTATATGAAAATCTCACTAAGTGAAATCCATTTCCATGCTGGGATTTTAGTTCTTGAAAAGGCAAGAGTGATAATTTTCAACACAACAATAATATCTGGAAAAAAATTCAATTTATACAGCTAAGGATGTCTTGCACACGTAAAAAGAGGTAAAAATAAATAAACAGTTTTACTTAAGATAACTAAAATTTAAGTAAGAGTAATTAACTTATTAGATTGTTTACTGTTATATTGACTTATGAATAGTGAATCATACAAATAATATTATTATTTTGAGATTTTTATGGTACATATGTTTAATCATGCTCGGTATTTCCCGTACAATTTATAATTGAATTTACTATACATATCCATTAAATAATAATTCAATAATCCAAGAAAATACTAATTGTGCAATGATAAAACAAAACAACTCATTATTTTAAAGAACAAAAATCTTGGTAGACAAAGCTTTGTCGCCTATGTTATCCTACCCGTCTTGAATTAGACTAATCAAGTAATCGATTAACCGATGTATAATATAAAAAAATATATAATATGAAAATTAAGATATAGTATTTCTAAGTAGTCCTAAAATTAATGTTAAACACTTTGATTGACTTGTTTATTCTTTCGAATTTCTGTGTCTCATTTGAAATGAAAGAGTTTTTTTTTTTTTTTTTGCATGAAAGTCTTTGCTCGTTTTATAAGCCAATTATCTAAATGTTTTATAAATTAAGTGAACCACAAAGTCTCTTAAACTTTGAAGCGAAATGTAGAATTGTGTAGGATAATGCATTCATTCTACGTAGCCAAGATGCTGGAGGAAACAAGAGAAAGTAGTTTCGTGTTATCCTGAGTTTGGTCTTTGTTTCCGACAGAGCCATTAACTATGTTGTCTTCATTAATAAGCGCATATTCTTGATGTCTATTTATCCAGACGTAATGCACAGAAGGAGAAAGAGAGACAGCGATGCTATGATGACAATTGAATTGTTCAAACATGCACGAACCATTTCATATTCATATTAATTAGTGAGTTGTCTTTGGTCAAGGGAATGAATATATGGTCCCAAAAAGTTTTGGCCATTGGCCATTCTCTTGGGGTAGATTATTGCGTAAACTAAGTTGAAAATGAAGAAGGGTTGTGAAATAGTAGTTTTCTTCTTTCTGAAGAAGTCCAAGACTTTGTAGTTTGTTGACGCTTCGACTCAATGTGAAGGCAGGGCCACACAAAAGTCCAAGTTAGCTTGCATGGAGCATCAATATTTCAACAGATGATTGATTGTTATTATTTAATAAAAATAATGGACCATTGGCTTTGAAAATTTAGTATAATATACGCGAACGGGCTAAGGATATTTCTTAATTTATGTTAAATTTTCTCCTTACAATTTGATCGAGGTGACAAAGTGGACGGTCCGTCCCGCCCCACCCTACTTTTGAAAGTGGATTAAAAAGCTCGGCTCGTCTCGTCCTGTTTGTCAGGTTGGTCCGCCAGCCGAATCTATTTTATGTTAATCCGCCTCGACCCACCATTAATCCGGCAAAATACTCAACTCATCCCATCTCATTTAGCTGGTGAGATAGGTCGAGCCAAGTTAATTTTGCCTGCCGCACTTGTGCTCCACGTGCATCGGGTGAATCAAACTCTAGTTGGGAAAGTGTAAAAGTGGTTTTGTAAAAGTTAAACCTCCAAAAATATTATCACATCCAAATTCTAAAGACTTGAGCGAGTCGATTAAGGTAGAAGCTTGTTGATGTAATAAAACTTTCGCGCCTTTTACTTCTGAAATTCGATAACTGCTTTGACAATAATACTTTACGAATGTTATATAAAGGAAATCTAAGCAGGGTTGGTATAAAATGAGGGATTTTGTTATCTTAATTCACACGGAATGTGTTTGGTAGAGGATAAATATTTTGTTGCCCCGAAATATAATTTCTAGAAATATGCCGGGAAAGTGAATTTTTTGAGGATGTGATAAAAAAATTATTTTAGAGGCCAAAATATTATTGGCAATATTGGCTCAAATTTATTGATTTTATATTTGATTGATTGTCAAATATTAAAGTTTGATTGATTGTCAAATATTAAGGTGAGATAATTTTATAAAAATAACCTCACCTTTATTCTTTTCTTCAAGCCTTTACGCTTGTTTCTTTGTCTTTCAGTTTCAATTGCTAACGACAACAAAACAGAACAACGCTCTAAATCTTAAATATCTCCTAAAAGTATCTAGGGTTTCGCAACAACATTGGCCTTCCACTTCGAATAAAAGTTTTTCATTCATAGCCTCTCCGGATTCTCATACATACTCAACGTCTTCTTAACCTGCGGTAGCCATCAATAGCCCCCAACCTAAAACCTACACTCAAACACCAAAAGCTTCTCAATCAAAAGAGAATGAGACCAAAAAAATTAAAAACTTTCCCAGGAACCAAACACCAATTATTCTTTTATTGTATGAGGGTAAGTATGTTCAAATCATCAATCCATGCTATTAATAAACTTAAAAAACACTTTAAGAAAATTTTTGTCAAAAATAAGTTAAACAAACCATATTTAAAATTTAAATTAAATCAAAGGGGGAACAATTAACTTAACTTATTGATATGAGATATTAAATACAAAAGTAGGGATATTTGCTACCAAAATTTTCTACTACCAACTCACTACCTATCTAATCACCATTTTATCAACATTTTCTCTTCCATGCTATTCAAAAACTGTAAAAAACACTTCTCTCTTTTTGTCAAAAATAAGTTAAACAAACCATATTTAAAATTTAAATTAAATTTGTGGGGGAACAATTAACTTAACTTATTGATATGAGATATTAAATGTGATCAATGGCTCAAATTATAAGAAAAATTTATTATTCTTATACTAATATAATTTCAGTGAAAGTTAATCTTCTTCCAAACATAACTATTTATTTTTTAAAGTAAAAGCTTGAGCTCCAATTGCTTAGCTTGGCTCCACTTACTTATATTGCTAGTCCTAGAGAAGTAAAATAAGGAGTATGACTACTGAAATTGAGTACAACTAGTGCTAGAATAGAAATTGACTTCCCAAAGCTGATAAGCTTAAGAAAGAATGCAAAGATCAAAATTGACGTTTTAAAATGGGACCGGATCAGATTATTGAAAGAGTTAGATTGCGAATTGGTGTTATAATTCTAATTTTACTATTTCTTATTTCGTTATTCTATTTAGCAATGATTGGACTTTAATTATAATCAGTTAAACTAATCAAACCATGAGCTCAAAGTTTTACCTATTAATTTTTTAAAATATTTATGAAAATATCATGGTAAAGTAGTTGACAAAGGAAACACTTTTACTCCTTTTGTATAATTAATAATAAAAAGCGTAAAGAAAAAGTTTGGGTAAGTTTTCTTAAAAAAATTCTCTTTATGTGTAATCTATCATTGAAAATCTTAATAAGCAAAATTTCGATTGATAACACAAAAGTTACAGTCAATGTCAATTAACTTTGCAATTGATGGTTTACAATAACATTATGCAAAATGAGTAAATTGCTGTATCCAAAAAAAAGAAGAGAGGAGTAAATTGCATACTCTGAATTTATGAAAGTAAATTGTACTAATATAAAATATACAGGGATAATAACATATGCACTAATTTTGAAGGATGTCTTTATCTTATAATTGGAAAAAATTAATCTCATGCTACATGAAATAAAAGATCTTCTTGGATAACTGATGCTGGAACGAATGCCCAAAAAGGTTTTTCAAAGCATTCGTAAAAATTTGTTATTTAAAACTCATGGCACTCAATAATGACAATGACTTATTTAAAGATTTTTATATATATATATATTTTTTTTGTATATTTCAATCATGAAAAAAAATTATTTGTATATAGAGGTCAATTTGTAAAGAACTCATATAGCATATAAGCACTTTTAAAAAGGAGCGACAAATTTAGGTAGTAAGTGGTGTACTACATTCACCATTGCTTTCCAGCATCGTGAAACTAACCAAATAATATTGTGCAGTGCATCAAAATATGCGCGCATGACAATCATCACTAACGAGCTGCTACCAAAGCCAAAGATGATGTCAACATGCATGCAAGTTCTTTTATGATGTCTGCATGACTCCAAATAACTAGCAATGACCAGTCACACGGTTCTCTCTGTGACTATGCTATGTGCTGTGTTTATGCAAAATTTTCCAACTTTTTATTTAAATAATCATGCATTACCACAAGTGACCGTGTAGGCCTTGTTGCTTGTCTAACTTTTCTCTAACCATCTTTAATAGGAACTAAATTAACAATGCAATCCCTTTCAAATGACAAAGGCTACTTTTGGTAAATTACAATAATTCACCTGATGAAGACCAGCATTGTTCACTTAATGAATCAAATAATACAAAGTAACTAAGATAGAATGTCGTTTCTAGTTATGTAAACCTTTGATGATGCTTATAAAGAATTTGACCTGTTCAAGGCCGCAGCATTCAAGTACAAGTAACTCTGCCACTCAGAGGAGTTTGATGATGTAGAAACAGGAATAAATCCAGAATATCGTCCATCAATCTTTGCCAAACATATATCATTTATATACTTCAAAAGCTCATGCTTTTGGACATATGGCTGAGCTGCATATTCCTCATATGGCATCCACTGCAGCAAAGAATAATATGAAGAATTGATATCTGCCTTTGGCTATAATCATTTTACATTTCCTCAGGATCTTTTTAAAAAGTACAATTTATTGTCAAACTTGAATGGATGGATTAAGCAAAACAATTTCAAAAAAGAAAGCTTTAATGTGCAGGGGAAGGTATTAAACGATAGCTTAACAATGGAGAGAGTAAGAGAAATTGATACCGGGGAAATTGAACAGTATTCACGCAAGAATTATAAAACAGTGGTTTTACATGCTGAGTCAGCAGATGAGGGATTGTTACAAGGGGAATGTTATGGAGGAAGTTCCAACAAAAAGCAGTTAGATGAATCGGGCAGGAAGGAGCTTGCTTAAGTAGGAAAGTTGTAGCTGAGAACAGCAGCTTTGGACTAGGACTTGGACCAGAATAGGGGGAGAGACTGAAGCCTCTCTATGTGCTCTAGAATTGTCTTTCAATTGTTCATTTTACTTGTAATTTTCCTCTAAGTCAGTATATCCATTTCTGCTTATAGTAAACAGAGAAATTGTACCAGATCATTTACCTCATCAATATACTGGATTTCTTTTGATTCCTGTATTATCTTGCTGAGTCTTGGTTGGCACCTATCAAATTGATGTTACGATCCAGTAGTAAGGTATGGGGACTTAAGAGTCCCGCATTAGAAACATAAGGTTCTGGTGTGGGGTTTATATCGACTTTAGGCTCTCCTACCTTATAAGTTAACTTTTGGGATAAGAATCTCCCAAGGTTCGTATCAGAAATGATGATATTTTTATTATCTATAGGCATTGATCATTTTAAAAGACACATGGAAAACAAATCATAATTACTGCTTAGCTCCAACAAAAATTTAAGTACCTGTGCACGATCTATCTCTAATCTCTGCATTTGGATGTCAGAAGAAAGGGGCCTCAACTTGCACACAAAGAATAAATCTGACTTCTCAAAGAATGATTTATGACTTTGTCTGTTGATCACATATTCAGATGAAAGAAGAAACGAATGCTCAGTCATATAAATTGCAAACTCACAAGAATCCAAGAAACTTCAAAAGGAAGAAAAAGTTCATAATTTATCAACAAGTAACAATAAATGAGACAACATATAAATGTTTTGAGCACACATTCTCCAATAGGCAATGATATAGCGAAAAATGGATATGTCAACATAGGCAAGCTTTAATACTTTTGCTTGACATTGTAAGAACTAAAACGGAGCCTGCAGTTGGTGTATGAACGGTTAAGAATTCCCTCGTCCCCCGTAGGAATTTGAACTACATGATGCTGATGGGGTCACCCTCCTTCCATCAGTCCCTATTCCCTATATCCAATATCAATGAGATTTGAACCTTATACCTTAAATTCGAAGTCCCATATTCAATCATTGTAACTTCCCATCAACTATATGGATTGATATATATATGCATATAGACATGCTACCTGAATGCTAATAATTCCACAAATTCAGAGTCAACCTGAAAATTGAGAGAACTCAGAATTATTAGGCTTAGAACAACCATAAACTTTCTTCACACTTGATCAAATAACTGATTTCGGGAGTAGCCTCGTGCAATTGGTCGCAACGACATTACTTACTCCTGTTTCTTCTTTGACCTCTCTTACTGCTGCTACACAAATATCTTCTCCCTGTATAGGTTGAACGAGTAGATTACATACATATAGCATAGATTATTATACTATAATGAGAAAGATATCCTAGACATTAACCTGATCAACAACTCCAGTAGGGAATTTCCAGACTCCAGTTCCCTGAAATTGTCCACTATTTTCTTGAACAACTAGGACCTAAGATCATTGAATAACTAGAAAATAAGATGTTAACTATCAATAGAATAAAATTCTGAAGAATTTTTATTAGTGACAGACACGATATTCTTTTTCCAATGAAAATTGCGATAATGAACCTGACAGAAACTGATGGGAATTAAAATAAGTAGAAATAATGGATGAGAGAATGAAGATAGGAATTAAAATAAACAAAAAAGATAGAGTTCATTAGTCACTTTCTTTTCTATGAATAAATGAAAAGGAAGGTGCTCTTTCCCTTTTGCTTTCCTAAATGATCCAAATATACTAGTTCCTGTATGGAATAAAATGCAACACGTGTAAGTCCTTTTTCATCCCAATTTATGACATTATCATTTTATCAAGATACAGGACTGGCATAAGTAGTATTTGTCACAGATACAGCCCTCAAACTATAAGGGAGTGCTTCCTAATTAACCATAAGCCTAATTGCACTCCATTACGATTAATAGTGAGAAAATACCTCTTGTTTCTCGTTCATGACAAATGCACCAATGCCCACCCTGTGTGTGGCATTTGCAGGAATAGTGCTTCGACTTTCAGGAATCCAATATACAAGCATTAAGTATTTTGGTTCTGCATGGTGATACCAAAAACCTTCCTGCATAAAAGGATCACAGAAATAATGGTTAAGACATAAAATTGATACAGGACGACATTAATGGAACTCCAGTTTTCATTATCCAAACTTCTCAAGCATAACCATTATCAATACAGTAAGCAACAAAGTCACCTTAACTAGAGCTTCAACAAGATTGACTAGATGAATAGGTAATTTTATCCAAACACCCTTCTTGCCCTGCAAGACAATGTTGATTCATTAGCTCAAATAAACAAAGTGATGGATTCTAGATTCCCAGTACATGTAGTTAGGATAAAAATACCCAAATTGCATATAAATGTGTTAGCTTGTTCCAGTAGATCATAATTGCTAAACTAGGATTATGAGGACTAGATAATATAGTGGCATTATTTAAAAAAAAAAAAAGGCTCGACCCAGTTCAAATACCCACTTCGTGAGCGTCTGGGGAAGGGAATACTCTAGGCAGTCTTTCCCCTGCTTTTTGCAGAGAAACTGATTCGAACCCGCGACATGACACACCACGGCAAGCAAACTTACCGCTAAGCCAAGCCGGCCCTTCAATATAGTGGCATTATTTATTAAGTAAATTTTACACATTACCAAAACTGAATGAAAATGTGTAAAAATGTTCTATATACTGAATGGCAGGTCAATGACAACAGAAGAAACTAAAGTCACTTAAAATAAAACTATATTTATGTGTCTGAATGCATTGGTGAAGAAGAAATGTTATTACCATACAACACAAGGAAACAGAAAAAAAGATGACCAGTAGGTATACATGCAAATCATCTGTAACCTTATTTTTTGTGCTTGTACTATTGCCTTCTGACAGCTGTAACATGAAGCACAAACAACACCAAACTAAATGCAGAAACTTTACAAGGATAAGCCTTATGTCTGGTCTAAAGTTACACCAGTATGTGTTCATCAAATTGACAAAATTAAGAGGACAAATTAACTACAACACAAGAAAGGGAAAGAAAGCTATCTAACCATGCATAGTTTTAAATGAAAAAGGCCTTATGTTTTATTTATCATTTTACCAGTATGTTTCAATCAATGAATGAACTCAAATGGGGTGATATTAATTACAATAAGCAACTAATATGAAAGACTACCAGCTGCTTCCAGTGATAAATTGATGCTCTAAGAATCGTGAGAAATGTTGTAGAATCCATAGGCTGATCCAGTTCCACAATAACACCACCATAATCATCATTGATTGATGTTAGAAGTTTAGCCTGCTGAACATGATTTTCTGCAATCATTTCTGCTGCAGTTAGTGAAGAAGTTGTTGATGTTGACATGGATCGAATAGGAACAGGAGTAGTCACTCCAATCTTGACTATTAAGGAAAAGTAAGGAAAAGTAAGAAAAAGCAACATTAGACTCTATACAAAAAAAGTAGTTTACTTTTAATAATTCTAAACAAACCTGAATAGAATTATTAAGCATTTCCCTATAAAAGGGGAATCCTAACCAGTGTAAACAAAAGCTAGCAATCCTTATAGCCCACTTTTCCCAACTGATTAGGAAAGAGGTAGAACCAAACTTTTATTGGACCATGTGGATGCATGAATTACACATTTCAAACTGAATCTTACAAGACTTCAGAACCATACAGACCAAAAACGATTTTTTATTTCATTTTTTTAAGAGGGAAAGTGAATTAGTTCAATCTCCCTTTAATTTTCTTGATTATTCAGTCACCATCACTATTTTAAAACCTGCCAAGAATGGCCTTTGGACATGAGAATTGTAGAAAAAATCAGGAAAATGAAGGTTAAGGTATTTCTCTTTTTTCAAAACTTCAAGGAGATGTCACAACTTTCAAGTAAGAAAATTTACTAACAGGGAACAATCACAAAAACACAGACAGCAACTTATTGACAGCAGAATTGTATAGTGAATTGTGCTACGATGAAGAGGGTCGTTATGTAATGCTCATTATTCAAAACATTATATAATCAAAACCTATCCGAAAGACATTAAAAAAAATGATATTTAAGAAAAAATCAATGATAACCAAACATTCACGTTGGAACCAATCAAAAATGATAAATTTTGTGAGTCATTAACGATACCCAAACACAAAAAGACACATAATTTGAAACTGGGTAACTACTAATCCAACAGAAAAACAAGGTTCAATAATGAAAATAGCTTAAGCTGGTTTGGTTTCAGATGAGTACCTCTTGAAGCTGTTCTTCTAATTGTTCTCACAGAAGATATAAAACGCTGTCCATTTGCAAGATAATGGGGATTCCTGGTTGGGGAGAAGAGGAACGAGAGCTTTGGCAGCGATCGGAGCATGTTGTTGTTGCGTGTGAGTGCGAATCCAAACCCACGACCACAATATATTATTGTTGCATTTGCCATGTTTTAATTTGATTGATTTATGTTAGGAACTGAAATTACTAAATCGAACTTTGACGTTGAAAGTTGAAAGTTGAAAGACTGAGATTAGCACTATTTGTGTGCGATGGAAATTGAGACCGAAACGCATTCCAAACAGCAACAGCAAGGAAAGTGGTTGAACAGTGGACGGCAGTGTAGGGACACGGATAAATCGTGATATTAAAATTTCGCATTATTATTATTTTATTTTTTTTGATAAACAAATTTCGCATTATATGAAAATAGATAGTAAATTTATAAATATAATTTTTTTTGTTATACTAAAATTCTGTATTTATTTTTCATAAATATATATATAAATTTTGAAAAAAAAAATTAATCTACTTAACATTAAAAAATGGTTAACCAAAACAAATAGTAAATATAGAATTTTGTACTATAAAATTATATAAAACTTTAATGTGAAAACATCTATTGCATTAAACATCGCCTAGTCATTTCAAGCAAACAAAAGACAATTATATGAATACATCGCCTAGAAATTAAGGTTTCAGATTTTATTTGTAGTATCTAAATTTCATTGATTAGTAATATTAAAGTATCAAATTAACTTTGAATAAGGATATTCTTACTACTAGAAAAGTTTATTACCAACTCACTATCCCCATAATCACCATTGGATCAATATTTTTTCTTTCTTTAAAAACTTTTCAACATTCTCTTTCTTTGATCCAATTGTAATTGTGAAGGTAATAAGTTGGTAATAGATATTTTTGGTAGTTAGAATATATCCCCTCATTAAGTTTTAGTAAAACCAATCGACATTAGTTATGACATAACAACGCTTTTGTACTACGTAAAATATATATTTTAATTTTGTTTTTTTAGTAATAGCAATGGCGGACTCAGGAATTTTTCTCGTGGGGAGTTAAAATTTAAATATTTGTTCTCTCTTCAAACATAATATATGGGAGACCAAAATACGAAAAATTAAATATTTGTGCCAGTTTGAATCCTCTCTTTTTTAATCTAAAAGCTTCTTATAAGCATAAGCTAAGCCAAACAGATTTTGAGAAAAATTCTTATAATGAAAAACTTTTTTTTTATAATGAAGAAAAATGCCGAAAGCTAAAAGTTCCTCGGAGGAAAAAAAATTGAAGCTCTTATATGTTTTTCTTGAATAATGTGTTTTTTTAATGAAGAGTTATAAAGATAGATACAGAGATAATTTTATTAAAGGGGTAGGATATTCATACTACTAATTTTTTCTACTATCACTTCACTACCACACTATTCATCATTGGATTAGAGGAAAAGTTGAATGAAGAGAAAAAAAAAACTTTTGAATCAAATGGTGATTAGAGTGGTAGTAGAAAAATTTGGTAGTAAGAATATCCTACCTCTTATTAAAATATATGTTTTTAAGTAACTTTTAAACTAATTTTTTTTTATAATTACCAAAACAGCTTTTAACTTTTTTTAAGCTATTTTTTTAGCTTTAGCTTATAACTTAAAGATAAGAGAATCCAAACATGCTCTTAGAGTAATTTGTAAATATATATATGGGATTAAAGTATCTGTTGTAACATTAGATAAGTATATCTGCTGTTCAGCTAAACGACGCCGTTTTGGTTGTTTTTAAATTAAAACAAATCTTCTCTGTTTATCTCGACCGACCGCCTCTCGCTGCTCTTCGATGATGAAGCCACTTCTCTTTCTTTCTTTCTTCTTGTGTTTTTTTGTTTTTTTTTGTTTTAACATTAATCTGGGATTGTTAGGTGATAGGTGTTTACATATATATGATGATAGTTTAAGTAAAGGGGAAGGTCTGCCCAAAAAGAAAGGAAAAGTTAAACTCTGAAGCATCCTTTTCTATTTTTGGGTTCAATTTTCGAGTAATTGCAAACTGAACAGAAATTCAATTAGTTAAGAAAGCACACCTTAATACTCAGAATGAAAGAAATATAAAGAGTTTAAGCGGCTTTAATTTCGCAATTTATTTTAGGTGACGTTTCTTTTGTTACAATTACTCTTGAAGAAATCTGCTAACCCTTCCAAAATGAGCACTCTGTATAGAACCTCGACATCTCCATTTTGAGAAGTGGCATTCAAAAGCTGCAACCCATTTTGAGAGCCTGGGCAGAGTTTCATGAAACACCGTTGTGGCTTTGTCGTCTAAGAGCAGCGAGCGGTGGCCAACAGTCTCGAGATAAAACAAAGAAGATTTGTTTTAATTTAAAAACAACCAAAACGGTGTCATTTAGCTGACCAGCAGATACACTTATCTAAAGTCACAGCAGATACTTTAATCCCATATATATATAGGGGTAAACATTTCTCAAGCAGCTTGAGATAAGTTTATCTCCGGCTAACCCCAAAACTACGTCGTTTTGATTAATGAAGGGTGTTTATGTAATTTTAGGTGAATTAATGAAGGGTGTTTCAGTAAAATGTATATGATATAAAAATAAATAAAATTACAAAAACACCCTTCATTAATTCACCTAAAATTACATAAACACCCTTCATTAATCAAAACGACGTAGTTTTGGGGCTAGCCGGAGATAAACTTATCTCAAGCTGCTTGAGAAACGTTTTTCCCATATATATATATATATATATTATAGACAGATCTTTCCCCAGAATTTAGCAATGACATATTCACAAGGCAATCCAATCAGCTGCCACACATTACAACTGCAAGTTTGTTGAGTTAAATTCACCCCAACACGTTGACCCTTTCCAGAAACTTCATACAGATCTTGGACCAAGTTCCAGTCCATGTTGGTGTCCAAGAATTGCTTGCAACCTTCAAATGGTCCAGCCTCTTCTGCTGTGCAGGTGCTATCTTACCCTAAAGGTTTGTAGAATCCTCTTGTGTGCTGCCATCCTTCGCATTATGTAGCACCTCAATTCCTCACACAATGTCATTATAGGTTTGTCCCTATAATTGACAATCTTTGCATTCCACACCTCAGCCATATTATTCGTGATGTTGTCACATTTAGGCCAGTGACTGTAATAGGCTTTAACCCATGCTGAAGGGTGTATATTATCAAGATACTTCCAAGCTGGTTCGTTTAGAGTCTTCAGCCTTTGCATGACCTTCTCAAATTGGGGAACAGTGGTGCACCTAGCACATTCTCATACAATCTGTCTTGTCTCTTTATCCTTCCACTGCTTGATGAAGTTCTTCCATACATGTTGTACACAGAACCTGTGGTGTGAACCTGGCATAATTTCCTTCAAGGCTGGGACAAGTCCCTGTATGTGAAAGACAAGAAAATCATTAAAATATAATCTCTAATCAACATGACTAACATGAGCATTTATAATGGGAAATGACAATGCTGGTTTTATAAGTGGCCATGTCAAAAAATCGGAGCAAGGACCAATATGACCCCCGATAAAATTGTCATGGACTGAAATGGGTCTTTACTTAAAAAATCAAGGACTGAAATGGTCCTCGATAACATTTGTGGGGCACCTGTCAAGGTTATCAAACAGCATTACACAAGGCAAACATAACACACATACCATACCATTTCATAAACCAGAAGCTGTATAACATTGACAGCAACACATAACACACATTACTGCATGATGAAAGAAAATAGATGACACATTACCTTTTGTTGATCCGAAATGAAGTTCCAACCAAATACTGCATGATCCCCTAAATCTTCCTGTAATAATGTCAGAAACCACTTCCAATTATCCTTGGTCTCACTATCAACCACAGCATATGCAATGACATAGAATTGCTTGTTTGCATCTTCACCAACAGCACTCAATAACTGACCTCCGTAATAGCCCTTCAAAAAGCATCCATCCAACCCAATTAAGGGCCTGTATCCAGCTTTGAAGCCCTTCTTACAAGCATCAAGGCAGATGTACATTCTGTCAAATATTGGCAATGCTTATGGAATAGGTTGAGGGGTGACTTGGGGCATCCTTCTTGACTGCCTTCCTCCTTGGGGCAAGTTTTGCAGGCCTTTTTTTCTCAACAACTGGCACTTCCATATCATCATCCTCATCTTCTGAATCATCCTCAACACCAGGTGGGGAAGGCTTATAAACCTCATCCTCTGCACTCTCATATGAATCTGAGTGTGAGAAATCATGGTCATGGTCTGAATTCATCCCATCATCACCTTGTGAACTAAGGTCATCAGCAGCAGCATCCACTTGGGGTTCATCCAAATTCTTCCCATCATCACCTTGTGCACTAAGGTCATCAGCAGCAGCATCCACTTGGGGTTCATCCAAATTCTTCCCATCATCACCTTGTGCACTAAGGTCATTAGCAGCAGCATCCACTTGGGGTTCATCCAAATTCTTCCCATCATCACCTTGTGCACTAAGGTCATCAGTAGCAGCATCCACTTGGTCTTCATCCAAATTCGGCCCATCCTCATCTTCATCCACATTCTCATCTTCACTTAGAGAAGGTGATGCACTATCTTCATCATGGTCTGAATTCATCCCATCATCACCTTGTGAACTAAGGTCATCAGCAGCAGCATCCACTTAGGGTTCATCCAAATTCTTCCCATCATCACCTTGTGCACTAAGGTCATCAGCAGCAGCATCCACTTGGTCTTCATCCAAATTCGTCCCATCCTCACTTTCATCCACATTCTCATCTTCACTTACAGAAGATGATGCAAACTGGGGAATTGAGATATAGTCTTCAAAGTACACATGTATCTCATTGCCATTCTTGACAGCAGCCTTGGCACACACATCCGAATCTTTACCAAGAGGTCTGAGCCCAACATCCAAGTTATGTACCCCTGGCTGTAGCCACATCATCCACTTGCATTTTTCATAGCCATAATGCTTAAACATGGTGTAAAGGTCACAGATATTGCAGTAGTCAATGTCCATCTCTGGTAATGAGTCCACCCTTCCATTTACATTGTTCATCACTCCATTTTCATCTCTGACTAAAATGCCACCGTGATGATAAACAATAACTATGTATTCGAACATCTGTCAAAACCAAAAAAACCATGAATCCACAGACTTTGAAAGTGTAACGCAATACAAAGCAATAAAAAAGGAAGTTTTTTTATGGATGCAGACATGCAGACATGGGGTTTTTAAATGGGTCAACCATGGCAGGGACCACACCACCCAGTTGTTACTTTCTTTAAAAGCAAAACCCTAAATGGAAACATGGACCACAAAGTTCCACTTCGTGCAGACAAAAACAAGCATTAAACAAAGGGGAACAACATGGGGACCACAAGTATTAAACAAAGGATGACAACAACAATATAAAAATGTTTCAACTTATAAATACTCATACCTTTTTCAACGGAATGCTCAGCCTCACAAAGTATCCAAACTTGGCCCTTCTTTCTACCATTGCTTCCCTTCGATTCTGGAAAAAATTGGCAATCTTCTAAACGCAAGCACCAGGGTTGAATGGACGGTCTTCTTCCTTCCTTCTCAACGATTAAGTTTCGAGGTTAGAAGAGGGGGAAAAGGTAAAGTGTCCAACGGTTAGGTGAGGGGCAAAATTGGGTTTTAGAAAAAAGGATTGTCCAACGTGGCTGAACTTGTGCAAAACGACGTCGTCCAAGCAGTCCACGTAGGCAACCGCATGTCACTTAACGTGACACATCAGCACCGTCACTCACTCCGTCAATTTTCATTTGACAGAAGAACTAACGTGAGACCTGTTTAACATTGTTGGGGACTTTTTTTTGAGTTTATTTTTCTTAGGGACTAATTTGGGCACCGCTTTTTTTGTCAGGGACCAATTTGGGTCTTTACTCTAACTATTATTGCATCGTATTCAATAATTAGATGTCTCCACCCTTCATTCCAGGCAAACTTCAACCTTCTCAAAACACCACATAACTCTGCAATTAGCGCTGAACACCACCCCACCCTGTAGGAAAAACCACCTAGCCATCTTCCATGCAAATCCCGTAGTAAACGTAAGCCGTTATACCCGGGTTCCCCCTTGAAGCTCTATATGTATTAAATTTCACCACATCCACATCTAGTGGCAACCAGTAGATAGCTCTGCTCATCACTCTTCACTGCAAGGCTCTCCTATTAACCACATGAATTTCATTATGAATCTCCAGGACCTTATCTCCAACCATCTTCACAGAAACACACTAAAGTATTTGCGTATTGTTTTGAACCCGCTCATCCTCCAATTCAAGATCATCCAACAAATAATCATGAAAGTATAATACCACGGAATCTCACGGCCTATTTCCCACACAATATTATCCTCCAACTTACGCCACATCAAACAAAGAGTTGTCCAAAATCGCAAATAACCCTCTTTAACAGGAAAAAAGGTCAAAATCATTAATTGAACCTCCATACTTACCTCTTAGCACTTGAGCCCAAAGGCTCCATTTATTATTCTGAAGTCTCCATGATTTTTTTTTCCAGGAAAATCGAATTCACCTCCACCAATCTTTTGATGCCCAGACCATCGTCTTCTTTAGGAAGAGTCAAAGTATCCTAACAGATAGCATGCCACCGCTGATGCCCCTTTTGTCTTCCCAAATGAAAATACGTCGAATGCCATCTATCTCTGCATAAATTGTAGAAAGGATCTGATCATACTGCATGTGGAAGTAGGGGATAAATGAGATAACATATTGGGCTAGACTGATTCGGTCAGCTTGAGAAAGGACTGTTCTTGCCAACCCGAGAGCTTTTCTCGAATTTCATCAATGATAGCCACATAATTCTATTTTGTTGCACGACCATGAATCATCCAAGCACTTAAATACCGCCCCACATTGCGAACTCCCTTGAAACCACTTTACTCCGAAATACTAAGTGCCAGATCCTCAGGAGTATTCTTGGAGAAAAATATACTAGTCTTCTGAATACTTAATTTTTGGTTAGAGATCTCTTCGAACATACTGATGTACCCGAGGACAAGGACAACATCCAACTGCTCCTAGGAAGCCTCAACAAATAACAACAGGTTGAAGGGTCTCTTTCCCACGCTTACGAGTAGTCTCTTCTCCCTAAATACCTCTTTATCTCATTGAAGGGGCATCTTCACACACACACACACACACTAAATTTAAACTCCAAAATCTTACTTATAAATATAAACAAATATGTTACAACTCAAATAAAGAGTGATTGATGTCTCCAACTAGGTCAACCAATCCAAATCAATTCAAATTGCGGTTACCGAACCGAAAAATCAAAAAATCGAAAACCGAAAAAAAAATCACAAAATTTAATTGGATTGGATCGATTTTTGGATTGATTGGTGAAAATTGATCCAATTCAATGATTCCCCAACCTTATCATCTACCTACTTGGACTTTCTCCGATCATAGCCTAAAAACCATATAGCAAAATTCTAAATCTAAGACCCATTGACCCATCATGTTGGAGAAATAGGGTTGTGCTTGATACATAATATATTTTTATTACATGGGTTATTGTTGTACAACAGCTCCTCTATAGGATGAAACTCTGGGTTACTTCGTATCTCAAGGAACCCTATAATAATTTTTTTGTTAGAGTTAAAAGATAGTAATTCAACTTTTTGTCGTACAATGCTTCTAAATTGCACAATAATCATCATACAAACTTTACAAAGCCGATACATACACAAGATATGTTATTTGCACAATAATCATTATATAAATCTTAGGCTTTTAAAAAAATAAAAAACCGATCCAATCCAAACCTAATAAAATTGTATTGCATCGGATTAGATTTGAAAAAAAAAATCCAATCCGAATGAATGATTACATGATTAAACCGAATGGATTGGATCAAATGATTTTTTCTTTCAAAACTGATCCAATCCAGACAGCAAAGACACCTATCTCTAACTACGATTCAAATGGAGCCAATAAAAAAAAAACTTAAACCATAATTTATAATATATAATAATACATAGATGCTATCAAATATAAAATTATTCTTTCACCAAAAAAAATTATAAAATTATTCCATTAATAATAACTAATAATAATATCATTAATTTCATCTATTTTTTATGGTATTTTGAAATCAAATTGATCCCTAATAGCAATTAGTATTAGTCATAATAAAATGCCTAATTTATCATCAGCAACAAATAAAAAACCTAAATAATGTTGCTTATACATTATTTCTTTTTGCTTTTTTTTTTTTTTACAAAGTGCATATACAATTATACATTCTCAAACTAGACATTGTCTCAAAATAAAATATATATAATATTATATATATATATATATATATATACTATAACATTATATATATAAAGGATTTTATAAGAGTTATGTTGTAGGAAAAATGATTGTGTTATGTTATAGAGATTCGTTTTGCGTGCCGAAGTTTTTCTTTTTTTGCTGCGGGCCTCACAAAATATTGTGAGTGTAAGAAATTTTCTGTGATCATGTTAAATGATAGATGATAAACCCATATATAAATTAATTAATTTAACAAAACCAAAAAAATTACACATACCTAACAAAATTTATAATGGGAGTTTGGCACTACTAATTTACTACTAAGGTTTTAACACACTTGATATTTTACTTACCCAACTTGAGTAACCACCCTTCCACTCCATTTTCACCTCTTCCCAAAACCCTCGCGCCGCTATTTTTTTTATTTTTACCATATGGACCTCTTCGCCGCCGACCATTTCCCCGTCCCCGACCACGTCGCTCCATTTCCCGATTCCGGCAACCACCTTTACTCCGCCGCCGACCTCCTCCTTCAAAGCCGCCATAACCCCCAGAAGCTCCGTCCCATCAGGTCCAACGGAGGCCCACCTCCCTCCGGTTTCCATCCCTGCCCCGACTCAACTCAGCATCCGGGTCACCCTCTAGAACCACCGCTCCAGATGCAGGATCCGGTTGCGTCCGGGTCGGGTAATGCCCCGTTTCCCCAGGAATCTGGGTGAGTTCATTTCGTTCCTCCAATCCCTCCAGTTTCATTTTTTTGTCGCTAGTTGCCAAAGTTTATAACTTTTGATTATTCGAATATCAATGATTATTATAAAATTGGCTTTGCCTTTGGTGAATGGCGAGTAATTCAATCATCTTTTCTTTTCTTTTCTTTTCTTTTTTTTCTCCTTTTAAATTATTTAATTCAACTTAAATTTAAAATTTTGTATGCCATTCCATAGCCTTATCTTTTTATCTTTTTGTATTTATCATATTCTTATCCTTACCCAACCAATAAAGTGATATCTTTTTATTTATTTAATAGAAAAAAGAATGTGCTTTGTGGTGATGACAGTGTGTGGGGTTTTGATGGGTGCAATTAGGCATTAGAATTTGTGTATTCTGGTACAGTTAAGCTCATTATTCTTGATGAGAAAGAGAGAAAAAAATAAATTAGAGTCCACAATTGGGCAGTGACCAGTCACTACTTTGTATTATCCTTTTGTGATTGAAATTGTCCTTGTTTTATGGTATTGTGTTGGTTAAATTAAAAATAAAGGGTAAGGTGTGTGTCATTTTAATGGATGTAAAGTTCTCTCATTTCAAGAGAAAGAAAGAGATAGATAAAGGAGGAGACAGTTGACAAAAAAAATAAAAGTGTGGGTCCCTCTTCTTTGTGAGAGTTAAAGGGTATAAGTTGTGTCATTTAAAAGGATAAAACATTTTTCCCAAAAATAAACCATACAATTTTATTATAGTTGGGCCAACAGTTATGTCTTATTTGCACAATGCAAGTTTTTGTAGCATATGAAATGTTCTATATGACAAACCAACCTTGAGGAAAGGCCTTATGGAATGGAACCATCATTCCATGACAATTTTAACATGAATTTGAGCTGTTCTTTGTCTTTATTTCAGTTCATCATTGGACGACTATGATGATGATGAGTATGACAATTCATCAGCAAGTACTAAAGAACCTGGCTCTAGAAAGAGGAAGACAAAGACTGTGAGAAAGCTCGAAGGTTTTGTAGAAAATTTGGTAAAGAAGGTGATGGAAAAGCAAGAGGTGATGCATAAACAATTGATGGAGATGATAGAAAGCAAGGAAAGGGAAAGAGTAAAGAGGGAAGAAGCTTGGAAGCAAGAGGAGATGGAAAGGATTAAAAAAGATGAAGAGGTTAGGGCCCAAGAAAGGTCTCGTAATTTAGCCCTTATAGCTTTCATTCAGAATATATTGGGCCATGAAATTCAAATCCCCCAACCAGCACAAGTAAGCAATATAAGAGAAGATGATGAAGTTGAGGTGAACATTCAAAAAGATTTCAACAGTGATCTAAGTAACAATAGATGGCCTGTTGCTGAAGTACAAGCACTCATAACTGTAAGAACTTCATTGGACCACAAGTTTCGTCTTATGGGGTCCAAAGGATCATCAATATGGGAGGAGATATCAGGAGCAATGCATAACATGGGATACAATCGTTCTGCAAAGAAGTGTAAGGAGAAATGGGAAAACATCAACAAGTACTATAAAAGGACAGTGGGAAGCGGTAAGAGAAGGCGTGAAAATAGTAAAACTTGCCCTTACTTTGATGAGTTGGACATTCTGTATAGAAACGGGCTCCTCAATCCTGGAAATGTATTGAGCAATAGCAACAATGTTCCCAGGACTGAAGAAAAGGACTTGACTCAAACTTCATAATCATAAATATGGCTCATGTAAAATTCCCAGCACTACCATATTTATTTAGTCATTGTTCTTTTGAACCTGCATACTAATGAATTTCATTAGACAATATACCATCCTTAAACTCTGCATTGAAATATTCAGTTCACTGGGTTGAATTTTTTTTATTTTAATCTTTGTTATTATTATTTTATTTATTTTGGGGGTGGGGGTAACGCAAATGAGGTCATACCGATTAAGACAGTTTATGTGTATATAATTAGGGAAAATATTTTCTTGCATAAGAATTGAATTCTCTCGTGTTTATGATCTTTCGATTTGCGTGTAATTTTTTTTATTTTTTTTTAATAAATGTGGGGTCCATCACCAATTGAATCACAACATGAGAATTCAATTCTCATGCAACATGAGAAAATCAAACCCCATATAATTAAGGGATCAATGTCTTTTATTTCAATTTTATCTTCAGTACACACATAAAAGTATGTGAGATGTTATCTTTTTTTTTCTCTCTTCTCTTCATATAGTCTCACATGGATCTTAGTATGTCTGCGTAGAAGATAAAATTATCTCCTATACGAGAAAAATACTTCCTTTCAATAAAGCCTAATGAGTATAAATTAAAAGCAAAAATTTACATTTAAAATTTGAAAGAAAAAAAGTTAAAGAATATATATATATATATATATATATATATATATATATATATATATATATATTTCTCATGTTATATGAGATAAAACATACATAAAAATTGCCAAATACTATTTAAATTGCCAAATATTATTTCGTCATGTCCCGTTATTTATAAAATTATCAGCAATGAATTATAGTTGTATTTAACTTCAACTTCAAATACTATTTCGTTTCTCCAAGCTTGCTACTCTCACCGTGACAGTGTTCTAGAAGTGATGCTCCATGCAGAAACTTCCAAGGCATGTTTAAAATAAGTCTCATTACTTTCAAACTCAAACTCAGAGCTCTACAGACAACATTTAAACCATCAGTTAGAAAAAGAAAGATGCTACATCAAACAAATAGACGTGAAGTAAAAATCTTAAAATGATCAAATAACCTTATAATGATCTGCAGAATCTTTTAGTTTTGTGGCTTCTTCCAGAATGCTAAAGGCAATTTTGGTTAGAATTTGTAGTCATAGGACTTGACACACTGAGTTGTTCAGCAGGCATGAAATTTTCTGAACTGCATTAACTCCAGCCTTGCAATTAACATCAGCACAATTTCTCATTAACTTAACAACATCACCATTGCCAGACGCATGGACTGGATACCCATTAGACATATCTCCCTGTTGAGACCCACATGCAATTCTAGAACCCACATATAATGTTTCCCTTTTTGCTTCACCCTATGAAGATGAGAGAACTTTGGCTTTCCCATCTGCTAGTGCGACATGGAGCATCCAATTTCTGAACTGAAATCTCAAAATCTTTTTTGTTTGAGCTGAGCTCAATTGACAGTTTCACTTCACCAATGCCTTAAAGACAACATCTAATTGCTCATAGGTTAAAAAAAAAACAAATTAATAGTTGGGTCAACTTATATTAATTATATGATTTTTCTTTTTATGTTGACAAGAGTAATATCAATTATATATATATATATATATATATATATATATATATATATATATATATATGGGGTAAGATATTCTTACATAGTGTAAGAGTTAGCAAGTAGTTATACTCAATCGTAATCATTGATCCACTTATATCCAATAGCTCATATTACTAAAAAATCAAGAGCTCTCATAGATATAAGTGGGACCAACGGACGAAATTAAGAGTGTAACTTACACTGGTGTGAAATGATTCTGACCCTATATATATATATATATATATATATATATATATATATATATATATATATATATAATCATTTGTAATATATATTAATAGTTTTTTTATGATATGAAAAAACGCAATTAAATATAAGGTTATATGCTTTCGTGAGTTGATTGACAAATATTTCTTTATTTTAAAACTATTTAGTAATTTATCATACTTGCAAAACAATTTATTAATTTATCCTACTTTAATCAAAGATGACCACTTTTGATGGATCTCACAAGTATAATACCTGTCAATATAATGATGACATATAACATGTACATTTGTGTGACCCACATGATTAAAAGTAATCAATTTTTGTAAAAATAAAATAAATTAGTTAATAGTTTTAAAAGTAAAGTAAATTGTTATATAATTTTAATATAAAAGATAAATTCGCCATTTTTTTCGTGATATGGTATACATCTCAATTAAATGGAAAGTGATCATTTTGCCACGTAAAAAAATTTACCAGACTGACACGCCAACAGTAAATTTTATCAAAATGCTACGCGGCATAATTCGCTATTAAATTATGCATGCAAGTAATTCGCTACACAGTGTAGCGAATTTATCCTACTTCAGAACCAAAAATGCCACGTGTCACATTTTCATGGATCTCACTACGTAAGGTAGCGAATTCATATAATATGTCAAAATTTGACATGTGGCATTTGTGTTCTGACGTGGCATATTTCGTCACACTGTGTAACGAATTACTTGCATCAATTTACACTTGTAAAAATAAAATAAATTAGTTAATGGCAGTTTTAATTTTTTATCAAAACGTAAATTGGAAAATAATTTTAAAATAGGATTGAAGATAAATTCTCCAAACCAACAAGCCAATCGGGGAACCAGCGTGATATGGTATACATAATTGTATATGTTTTGTCTCACAAACGTATGGAAAAATATAGGAAGAAATCGTTTATATGTTAAATATATTATGTATGTATGTTATATACAGGAGTACCTAGGGCAATATTTCATACTTAAATTTTTACAAAAAAGTATAATTTTTCATGGGTTTAATGTTTCTCATTTTGTATGAGATGAATTTATTTTCTAAACATGCATAAAAATAATGATGTCTACGTGAGGAAAAAAGAGAAAAGAAAAATTTGGGTCTCATCATTTTTATGTGTGTAGAAGAAAAATTTATATCCTAAAACATGAGAAATATTAAATCCATTTTTTATTATGTTTGTTTTATCCTTCGCTTTTCTTCTTCGACTCATGATAATAATTTTCAATTTCTTCCACGTCATTTGTTATAATAAATTTCATAGTAGATTTTTTTTTTTTTTTTTAATTTAGCGATTGTATTCAGAGCCGGTAAAACGAGTTCGGATCGGCGGGCCAACCCGCCAACGGCGGCTCTGTTCAGTTTTTGACTCATCTCAAAAAGCAGGGCAGGACGGGCTCATTTTTTGCG